>CM075810.1:27834373-28293456 GCA_037975025.1 Excoecaria agallocha | reverse complement strand
GTTGAAGGTCAAAAATGATCTGGGAACAAGGGAATCTTGAAGGAAATGGATTGTGGAGCCATGGCTACCCCACGAACCATGTGAAAATTTAGCACTAAGCATCTTCATAATGATGCCTGAAAAAACAAAAGTTGCCCACAATAATTTGGTGCTGCTATTTCTTTACCTAACTGAGATTTTACTTTTACCCACCTTTGGAAGCATGGCCATGGAGCTCAAGGGTTTAGTTTTTGTTCTTCAGTTCATTCAAAGATAATTTATACGAATGTATGGATATCGAATTTAGTTATTCACAAATAAATCATAATGGATTTAAGAGCACGAATTGTTAAGATTTTCATAATATTAAGGGAAATTTTGTTGATAGTTTTGTATATATGGAAAAGGCATAGAGGCGTATAAGTAAACATATCATAAACATTAAATTGAAAAAAGGGCTAAGGGTAATTTGCTAGTTAAAAATTATCTTTAATTCTTTTTGTTAATTTTACTCTTAAAAATGTTAAAATGATCTTTTTTTTTATTGAAAATATTAAGCAGACAGCTAATTTTAAAATGAGTTTGGAACGAATTTAAACATTAAAAATAGAATCCGTCAGGGGTTTGGATCTGGTACGAGTTTAGTATCTCCAATACTCGCTATCATAACCGATTTATGTATTTATTTATGGATAATAAATACCTGCGAATTTATGTACCATTTATTTGAAAAATAATCTAAAATTTTAGGTGTGAGTGAGAAATCAAACTTTTATCTTAAACAATCAAAATGTAATTGTTTGCCATTAAACCTATTACGGAGATATTAATTATATATAAATTTTAATTTATAAATTATTTATGTATATTTTTATTTAGTATTGATTTAAAAATTCAAAAAAATTGTGATTTTTAATTTTCTGGTTCCAATTTTATTAAATTTCTATTTTTTTTATCTAAACTCATATATTAATTAAAATGAATAATTATACGGGTACAAGTATCTGCATGTATTGGGAAACGGATTTGGGATAGGTATGGGTATAATAGAAGGATAAATATAAACTAATTTGAAAGGGGTATGAGCACACAAAAATTAAACGGATTTTAGTAATGGGTCTACCAACTTTTGATGGTACCTGTCCTACTATCATCCATATTATGGGACGATTAGTTTGTGTAGAAAAAGTAAATTAGTTTTGTGAGATAGAGAGTATATGATGAATTACTCAATTCATCTCATAAATTTTGGCTTGATTTTTTTTTCAATATAAATTAATTAAGAATCATAGTTAGTTTAGTTAAAAAACAAAATGTTACCAATGCTTTTTCTAATATACCGTAAATTAATGTTGAAGGAAAATATATATCAAAATATATCGTGAGAAATAAATATAAATACTTCTCGAAGTACTGATCGTTAAAACAAAAATCGAATTGCTTCACGTTACTGGCAAAGTATTTCATTCACGTGTCACGAACTATAGAATGAAAGCATATATCCACGAACTAAAAGCTCCTCTGACAAAAAGAGAATGCGCCAGTAGACAAATCGACAGAATTTTGGCATTTCTAATTTTTTCTTTTTTCAAATGAAGAATTTTAACCCTTATGTAAGATTTCAATTAAGGTAACATAAATTACCTTAATAATAATGAATTAAATTGGCAGTTACAATATTAAGTAAAGGAAATAATGGTATATTAAATATGTCACTTACAAAACTAATATATATAATTGACATATTAATATATACATAAATGATAGATTCTCTAATTAAGGAAAAATCCAATATGGAATTAATTTTATATAAATTATTTTCTATTTCGATATTATCTCTATTATATCGGAGCCAATTTATCATTTCATGAGTCATTGGCTTATCACAAACTTTTTTTATCTCCCACTCGCACATGACAAAATGATTTTTAGTCATTATCTTCTATCATACAGGCAGATAGTTCGTGTGACTGGTATAAGTCGAGAACACTAATACTATATATCTGTTAAGGATATATAGCGTTTCGAGTATCAATATTTTCTTACAATTGTATGTCAAACTCTAGATAAATTTTTCACATTCATTTTTTATCTTATGATTTCATAAAAATAATTTTTGTATTCACTATTATATCTCTACTTATAAAGACTATAATCGGTATACCGGTTAACCACGAAACTACCGAATGTAATTGAAAAATATCTTCACCTTTTACTATATACCATCTATCATAGTTCAACTTGCTTTTCTAGTTAGATCCGTCGGGCCAAAATTTTTTCATGATCTTCTGGACACTAACTAAGCTAGCTGCACTGAACTATACTTCTGGTATAAGTTAAGGGTCTTGAGAATCAAAAATCAGGATCTCACACTAGAAAAAAATTGACATCATTCATATAAGATTCCCTTCTATTGGTCAACTTAAGCACATATGGTATGATACATGTGCTATGGTGTTCTCTCCTTTCCCTTAAAGGAGCGCATATCTTATTATTATTTAACACCATATAGAAGCATAAGGCTGTAATACACTGAAGTATTCAACTTTAGTTCACTTCTTTCAAGACTACTTTTGGCTTTTGGACAGAACATGATAATTATGTTTAACTTATCATGGGATTATACTTAATCCAGTTTGGATCTCAATTCAAAGCATGCAATCTCATGTATGTCTTTATCTTGCATCTTAACAAGACTATTCTGGTATTTTCTGCAAGATAAAACTTTTATTTTGAATAGGTTCTCGAGTTCATCATATGTTAAAAAATTGTCTCATCTTAATCTTTGTCAACCCATTGTCAAAATTAAGGTAAACATCCATGTGAATGGGTTACTTCTCTATCTAACATGCTCAATCATATAATAAATAACAGTAAATATTCACATATAAACATTCACACTCATGTATTGCCAAATAATGAACTTTATTTTTATTCATAAATAATAATGTTAAGGGATCAAATAAACAGTACAAATTAAATCATACACAAATCTTGAGATCTAATGCGTCTCTCAAAACATCTCTCAATACAGATTATTTTTAATGGATATGCAATTATATATAGCGAGAAAATGTACTGTAAGTTTAATTCTCCTAGGCAATAATATTTTTAATTTATTGATACTTAATATCGATACGTCCATTGATGACTGATTGTTACCATAGACTATCACTTGCTCCTCTAAGGTAGTTACTCCCAAATGGTTCACAAATCATTTAAGTCAAAACTGCCTTTTGTACTGCAGCAGAGGAAGCGACAAATTCAGCTTCCAATGTTGATGGGATTTCTTGCTACTCCACAAAATGGCACACTTTCCAAGCAAGAATACATATCCTGAAGTGGATTTTCTCTCATTCACATAACTTTTTCAATCAACATCTGAGTATCTTCTCAATTGCAAATCTTTTCTTTAATAACAGAGATAATAGTCTGCAGTACCTTTGAGGTATCTAAGTATCCTCTTCACAGCTTTCCAATATACTTTATCTGGGTTAAACAAATATCTACTTACTATGTCCATCGCATAGCATATATCAAGTCTTGTACACAATATTGCATACATTAGACTACCCATAATAGTGGCATATGGAATATTTCTCATGCATTCCATTTCATCTGGCATCTCAGGAAACATATTTTTGCTAAGAAACTAATTCTGAACAATCGGATAGTCTATAGATTTAAATTTTGCATATCAAATAGTTTAAGAACCTTATTATTATATGTCTCTTAAGACAATGATAACAACTTTCTTGGGCGATCCCTTGAAATCTTAACTTAAATGATATAAACTGCTTGACCTATATCTTTCATTTCAAAGTTGGATGACAACCAATCTTTGGTTTGATTTATGTATTTTTTGTCGTTTTTAGCTATAAGTATGTCATCAACATACAACATTAAAATGATAAATTTATTTTCAGAACTTTTTGAGTAAACACAATAATCTTTATCAATCATATTGAACTCATTCGATATGATTGTTTCATGAAATCTCAAATAGTATTGTCTCGAAGATTTCTTTTGGTCATAGATCGATCTCATCAATCAGCAAATCTTATGTTTGCTTCCTTCTTCAATGAAACCTATAGGCTACTCCATATAAATTTTTTCTTTTAATCTTTCATTGAGGAAAGCAGTCTTTGCATCCATTTGATATAGATCTAGATCCAAACTAGCCACCAAAGCTAGAATTAACCTTATCGATATAAATCTAACAACAGGTAAAAAAAATCTTCTTATAGTTAATTTCTTTATATTGTGTAAATCTCTTAGTGACTAGCCGAGCCTTGTATCTTTTGATACTACTATCAGCTTCTCACTTTATTTTGAGAATTTGCTTATTTCTAATTAGTTTGTGTCCTTCAAGTAGATCAACCAGTTCTTAAATATGGTTCAATCTCATAGATGCTACTTTTTCTTCCATCGCGTTAATCCATTTATCTTTAGCTAGGCATTCTTGTGGGATAACTAAAAAAATCATCATAATGGAATACTTTTCCTTTTAGATTTTTGTAATTCCAATTCTTGACAAATATGTCTCATATATTCATCATAGTTTGAAATGCTTCCACTGGAATTAAGCTCTACGCTTTCACTCAAATAAGAATCCTGAATATCCATACTCCTACTGGCACTGAGTTAGGCATGCTCATCCTCCCGTTGGAGGATGGATCCTGAACATTTGAACTGTTGAGAATAGAGTTTTGATATTTTTCTTCAATTTTTTTCCTACTCAGATGGAGAGATTCGGGTAGTTTATCTTCTTGAGTTTTATAAAAAGTAAAATCTTGACTTACTTTGCCTAATTTTGAAAACTCATTTTTCAAAAATATGATATCTCGTGATTCAAATTCTATTACTGAACCATTTACTTGCTTATCCAAGAACACGTATCCTTTTGATACGTTAGAATATTGCACAAAAATACTCTTTTTACCTCTTGGTCCTTCTTTATCAAATTTACTTGAGATATCATGGATATAGGCAGCACAATCCTAAGGTTGTAAAATGACTTAGATTGGGTTTTGACAAATCCATAACTCATAAGGAGTGGAAGCAACAGACTTGGAGGGCACATGGTTTAGAACATATGTGGCTATTAACAAAGTATCTTTCCAATAAGAGATGGAAAAATTTGCTTAGTCCATCATACAACTGATGTTTAATCTATTTTTCATCATATAAAGCTTTAAATTCTTCAGAAAGATTTTCTTGACCATGGTCAATTCTTTAATCTTTAATCATCTTATCTAATTGATTCTCAATAAGATCTATAAAAGTTTTAAACCAACTCAATACTTCGAAACTATGAGAAATCAAATGGATATGACCATACCTAGTATAGTCATCTACATAAGTAATGAAAAATAATCTATCTCATGCCTTGTCCTAACATTAATCAATCATTAAATATCCAACAATCTAAAAAAACTTATAAAATAAGATAAGATATATTTATCTTTAATCTAGTTATAAAAAACATAAATCTTAACAAAAAAATCCGCTAACTATAATAACTTGACACTCATGTTAATAATTCAGGGAACCTAGAATGTGACAAAATTAGTCTCGTAACTAAAAATGATTGCTCAACCCTTTCAAACAAATCGAGAGGTATACCATAAAATTGATAAGGAAGTCATGGACGATACACACAATATCCGCTTTTGAGTACAATCTCAGATTTAGTGTTGCTTTTTAACACTCCCTTTTTGGTCACTAAATACAAAAACTGGATAATGAATTTCCTATAAATTTTATTTTTCATGATTCAAGCATCAACCAACAAGTTTCTTATATCTGGATGATGATCAAAAGAGTCTTTCATCACTTTAAACAAGGTCCTATCATTACATCCTTGGTCCAGGCCACCAGTCCAAATGCACTTTTCCATCTTTTCAAGCATACACAAAATATGATGCACTATTGCATTAATGTCATCAGCTTGGACCTTCTTATGCATCCTCATTTTACAAATCGTTTGCACATTTGCTTCGATTTTTACAATACCTTGAGGAATCTGTGGATATCTAAGAGTCCTTATCATCACTATTTCTGTCACACATAACTGAAAATTAAATAATAATTACACTCATGCACAAATATAGATGCTTGAAACTCATTTCAATCCAAAAAAATAAGGACAAATCATTACTTATAATAGTATATAAATAGTCAATATACTCATGTACAAACACACATATGATTGAAACTCATTTCAATCAACAAACAAAGAAATATCCATATAATACAATTTTTTAATAAATTTAAAAATTTAAGAAGGCAGAAAAATAATTTTCTCAATTTTTATCAATTTTAAAATAATTTTTATTAGAATAAAATCTAAAAAATATTTTTTGATCCTAAAAAAATTTCCAAAAAATGACAAAGAAATTAAAAAAATTGAGAAAATTAGATTAGAAAAAGATTTAATCTATTTTGGAGGTCGGAGGATGGCTTACGTGCCCTCACACATAGACGAGGGTGGGCCTCACACGCCACACATGCGTCACACACATCATGCTCCTGCTGAGACACTTTGCCTCATGGCATGACCACACTAGATCATATGTTGCCACGTCAGACACATGTTTAACATGTGGCAACCACACATTGGTCCATGAAGATGACACGTATCTTCTAGGTGGATTGATAGGTGCCACATGGCAGTCAACCATTAGTCCAAATAGCATCCAAGGTGGATCCACATATGCCACGTGGTAGAACCATAATCTACCACGTGGTGGATCCTGATTGACTATGTGTCGACGAGTGGTATGACTCATCAAGCCACGTGTCTGGAAGCACTTGCCACATGTCAGCATCATATGCTGCCACGTGGATGCCATATGGCATGACACGTCAAGCCATATGGCAGGACAATCGCCACGTGTTAGCTCCACAGGCTGCCATGTCAGAACGTTTGGTTGATCCACGTGGTGATGCATGGCACGATCTAAACCCACCCTACCACGTCAATTGACATGTGGCTCTTCACCATTGACCCACATATCACACTGTGATTGGACCACATAGTTGAGTCACATATCACTTAGGTGCGTGGGCCTGGTGCATGCCTGGGATGCAATCTCTAGCATCCGGCTAGCATACACGCGCTGCCTTCCCGGTGGTTTTAGGCCACCAAATTTTTTTCTAGGGTGGGATTTTCGAGATCCCTGAATCCAATGGTGTGGTCAAAAATAAAAAATTTTCACTTGAAATTTTAATTATGGATTTTTAAATTAATTTTTTTATGTACACACGCGCATGCGCGCGCACACACACACACACACATACATATATATATATATATATATATATATATATATATATATATATATATATATATATATATATATATATATATATGACTAAAAATAATACATACATACATCAAAAATATCAATATGCATATTATTCAATCTAAAATCATATATGAATTTTCATAAAAATATAGATCTAAAAAATAAACAAGCCGGAATGCAAAAATATGAGATCTGATACAAATGAAGAAAAATATATATCAAGATATATAGTGAGAAGTAAACATAAATACCTCTCGAATTGCATATCGTTGAAGCGAAAATCGATTATTTCACGTTACAGTCAAAGTTTTTCACCCACATGTCACGAATTACGGGATGAAAGTATAAATCTACGAACTAAAAGTTCATCTGATAAAGAGAGAATACGCGAGAAGATAAACTGACTAAGTTTCAATATCTCTAATTTTCTCTTCTTTTCAAATGCAGAATTTAAGCCTTTATATGTGGCTCTAATTAAGGTAACATAAATTATCTTAATAATGAAGAATTAAATTGACGGTTACAATATTAAATAAAAGAAATAATGCTATATTAAATATGTCAGTTACAAACTAATATATATAACTGACATATTAATATATAAATAAATGGTAGATTCCCTAATTAAGGAAAAATTCAATATGAAACTAATTCCATATAAATTATTTCATATTCCGATATTATCTCTATTATATCGGGACCAATTTATCATCTCGTGAGTCATAGACGTATCCCATTAATATGTCATTTACCAAAATCAATTTTGGTAACTTTCCTCATTACTACGTATCTCTAATTTTCTCCTCTTTTTAAATGAAGAATTATAAGGGCTCCAATTAAGGTAACATAAATTACCTTAATAATGATGAATCAAATTAGCAGTTACAATATTAAGTAGAGGAAATAATGTTATATTAAATATATCAGTTATAAAATTAATATATATAACTGTCATATTAATATATACATAAATGACATATTTCCTAATTAAGGAAAAATTCAATATGAAATTAATTTCATATAAATTATTTTTTATTTCGATATTATCTATATTATATCGAATCAATTTATATTCTCGTGAGTTATGGGCGTAACTCAAATTTTTTCAAATGTTTAGCTATTCATCAATATATGTTAAATCAAGATAATTATGGTTAAAAAAAGATAAAAATAGAGTTTTTTTTCCTTTATTTGAAAAGCTGTGCAAATAAAAAAGAAGCGCCATTATTATCCAAAGATATTTTAATAAATAAAAATAGAAAATATAAAATATTTAATGAGGTTGTCGTTAATTAATATATATAAAGCCATTGGGTATATCAAATAATTTTTATGTTAACTATAATCTAAAAAGAATATATTGCTGAAAAAGGAAGCACTAAAAGTGTGTATATATACAATTGAAAATTCCTTTTTAAGTTTAATTCGTGTATTATTCACATATAATAAAGGATGTAACATAAAAATATATTCATTTTTTTTTTGGCATGGTGCATGATAACCTATAAACATATAAACGAAGATATGAATTTTTTTTCTTTCTGTATTTACAGTTGTAGGTAATAATTATAAAATGTAAAATGAAGTTTTAGAATGAACGATGATGATGGAGATGATAGAGATGTATGGTGGAGTGGAGAATCATCATGAGAGTTGGCACTCCCTCTGCTCAACTGGAAAGCTATTTTTCAATGGATGGAGGGGTTTTCAGTCCCCACTTCAAAAATATTATTGCCATTTGATTTTTCCCTTTTTGGATGATGCCCATGTATGTATGGATCTTTTTCTTTTCTTTTCAAAACCTTTATATATTTGCTTTTGGATTTTTCTTGCCTTCATTACTTTCCTTTTCAATTTCTCAGGCAAAAAAATAAATAAATAAATCAATAAAAGGTGTAAAATTAGAAAAAGAAAAGTAATATGTGCACACACTAGCAAGGAAAATTATTACTTTTGTAATGCAACTTGTGAAAAAAGAATTTATTTCCCCCCCCGGGGAAACCAGAAAATGGAAACTGAAAAGGATATATCACATCTGCATTTTATTGATAAAATTAACCTTTTCCCATGCAAAAATTAATTGCTTAGAAATGGTAATTAGTAGTGCAAAAGGACTAGATAGACCCTAATTAGAGTTAAATTTATCTACTATCAGGGCATAAATTTATACAAGAAAGCAAGTTCATGTCTTCTTCTTTATCCCTAATATTTATTTAATATTTATCCTTAATTTGCAAATGATAATTACTAATTAAATACTTTTCCTATTTGTAGCTCATGCGCAGTAATGGTCAACCCTGCTTTGAATACAACAATTAATAATCTTATCAAATTAAAATATCATTAAAGTAATTTCAAAATCATTGTGCTATTTTTTCATGCTTAGTGTTGTGATCATCAAAATTACAACATATCATTTTCAAAGATTAGACCGCTTTCTAATCCACATATATTTTCATATATTTTACTTCCACATGCTCTAAGGTTTTGATCTAAATGCTTGAGATTCCATTTTCTCAGTAATTAGAATTCTGAATTTGAAGTTTAAGTATGCAGAATTTTAAAATAATCGATAAAAAATATATATTTTTTATAAACTTGTCCAATACGAATTTGAATTAATTGTATCAAATTAACTTTAAATATTGGATTGTAATTTTTTTTTAAAGAAAGAAATGTACTAAGCCGTTGATTCTTATTTTCATAAAAAAATGCTGATTCTTCTTACATACTTATGAAATTTATTTTGTATTAGTTATAATTTTTTAAAATTCATTAAATCGATTAATGTAGAGTTAAATATTAATTATTAGATCCCTTACCGAGAGATGCTCTCCCAATTGATTTTTTTAGTAGAACTTACAGGAAGAGGTACATTATGGGAGGTTGATTCATGTGGTATAGACATAATTAATTTATTCCTTTAGTTGATTTTGAAAATAGTATATATACGTCTCATCATTAATTAATTACAAGTCCTTATTCAGAAAAGGAAAAACATATCTGCCTAATTAACATGTTCAACACAGCTTAATTAGCTTACACGTAACTAATGTACATCTTTGGAATTCAATTAAACTTAATTGGACATAACCGAAACACATGCATGATGGTGAGATTTGGCGACAACGAACTCCATACAATTAATACTCATGAAAAAAAAACCAATGAGATTAGAAGACAAATTAAATAATATCAAATGAGAATAATAAGAAATTAAAACAAATACAAAAATAAAAATAAATAACAATAAGACGACAATCAGTGCCTTTAAGTAGAATTTAGGAGAGGAGAGGAGGCATAGTACATGGACATGTACACATTTAAAAATGGAGGTGAGTTAGAATTTAAATAATTATATTATTGTTAAAACCAATAAAAATTTACAAATTATATTTTCGACTTTTATTTTTATTTTTATTTTTTTATAAATCTATACACCGAACGCTGTTCATGTGTCGAATGGTTGTCCTTGAAAACCTAAATCCCTTAACTACTACTATTTTCTGTTTATGCTAAATAATTTATTTGTACAGTCCCATTTTTGAAGAGTAATTTTATATTTAGGAAGAAATCTGAAAATGAAATCGAGTGATGACTTATGGGTGTTTATATATTATATTTATTTTTAAATATCTTAAGTTTCTATGATGACATAATTGCCCTTATTATTACTTCCATTAGCCAAAAGAATTAGAAATAAAAAGTAATATTTGAAATGAGGTGTAATTAATTAAAAAGGAGATAGGGAGAAGGATATGGTTGATACCTCACAGGGGACAATGCATGCCCTATATTGATTGTCCTCAAAAGCTTTATGCCCTTGCTTCTCCACTTTACAACAAAGACAATCATCAATCTTTAAACCAACTCAATACTCATGCCAAAATAATAATAATAATAATAAATTAAAAAAGTTGAAAAAAAAAAGTGAAGCACCGATATTAATTGATGATTACAGATTAAGAGATAATCCAACATAATTAAGCATCTCTTAGTCTGCAAGGGTAATGTGGTCCTCAAACAAACCAAAGGCATTTTGTGCAACTATGCTGCTTATTGCGGTGGGCAAAGGGGACACGTTTAGTTAAAAAAAACATTACTAATATAGTGTAAGAAAATCATGGAAAGAATTAAAAAAAATTGTCTAAAAAAATTGAATTTAGGTCAATTAGTTTGATGGAACACTATATATTATAACTACTTGCATATCCCTGTTAATGAAATTAATAATTGAAAAATAATAGCTGCCATATATAATGAGCTTTTTGCTACCAGAGCTTGACCATTCAAACAAATAAAAGCTGAATAAAAATATTTGATAAAAAATTAACAGTAAGTATTTCCCATTTTAAATTTTGCATGCACGAAAAAGAAAAATTAATAGAATAAAATTATATAATCGTAGAAAATTTAATACAATAATATTATAACGAATTATTAGTAAATATTTTTCTAAAATGTGTGTTAATTAATAATTTTTTTAATCTATACGAAGAGCTTAAAATTGATACATTAAGTGGAACCAAGATAATACTTCAGTATTTTTTTTCCGTTCATTATTTATAATTGCTGATAACTGATAATCGAAAACTGACAGTTAATTGTTAAGATTGAATCAAAAGTCCTTGTCTTCTCTTAAGCTACTGAGTTTTTCATATCTAAAAACCTTTCATATTATGGATTTATATACACTTCATTTATATAAGCGAACTGAATAATTTTGTTCAGTTCACTTATATAAATGATGAATTAAATTTATCAGGAACTTTTAATTTCAAGATTTAGAGCTAAGGGATATGTGATGTGTACATGTTTGTTGAGCAAAATATCATTATTTTGAAAATAGATTTAATTTACAGTAATATGTTTTTATGTAATTAATTATAAAGCATTGCCACGTCTCATACATATTTATATTTATTAAAATTAAGGAACTGATTTAAAGGAAATTAATGTATATATTTTGAGGAAATTAATAATGCAACAGTTTTAGACATATATATAAAACAAATAATATAAGTTGATAGCTAAATGGGAAATGAATATGGACCTTAATTGTGCAACCATAAGAAGATTCATGTATACAGTACATACCTGACAAAAAAAACATGGACATAGACATAGACATCATTGGAATTACTTTATTATGTTAATTTAATGAACAAGAACTTGCACTATTTTGTTTGAAATTGGAAGAAGTTGATATTGATATTTATTTAATAAATAATAAATAATAAATTTCATTATATATTTTGTTTTTTTCCTTCTTTATGATTGATTCCACTTGATGATATTTATCTTGTAAGTGAATATAACTTGTGGTTTTTTGTTTTGTATTAAAGAAATGGGGTCAATTTCACCCACGGTCTTTGAACTTATTACATATAGCACAAAAGTAACCGATTTTTTTTTTCGTGACTTAAAAGTTACTGAACTTATCACATATTTGCATAAAAGTCACGATCACCGAATTCCGGTGAGGTTCTCACCGGAATGATGACATGGCATGCCACTCATGTGCCACGTCACACGTGGGATCCATCATGAAGACACATCGCAAGTTGACATGTCAAACTTGACACATCATCTGCTACATCATCAAAAATTTCACATCAACTACCAATAGAATTTTGACACATCACTCAAAAATTCACGTCAGCTTTGCCACATCACCACCAAAAGGTCAACAGAGAGTTGAATCACAGATTGGGCCTCAGCCCAAGGCTAAGTGAATGTGGATCACTTTCTCTTGTTATTGATTTAGGTGTAGGATAATTATAAAGGGAATAACAATCCCTTTGCTTTCCAATGTGGGATTCATCAATACAAACAAATAACTTCAGTTAAGCTTTGAAAAATAGAAGGCCTCACATCTCACTATGGATTAGTCATTAATCATCAACTTTAAGATTTTTAGCTACTGCAATTAGTCATTTCTAAGCATGAAAACATTAGGCGATAAGAAATAATATTTGTGAATAATTCTTGGATGCTTGAATGTGAAAGTCTGGTTTTGTTGATGGATTCATGACAATTCTTTACTTTATTGATGGATCGGTGGATTGGGAAAAGCATCATAATTTGCTTATGTGATTTGGAGTCATATTCTTGTAAAGTGCTTCAATACCAACGAAAGCTTCAACAAGTACAACCCTATTCACACACAATAAAAGCTTCAACAAGTACACTTTCCCATCTTCCCCAGTTTTCCCGGAAACCAAACAAGCACAACCCTATTCACACCCATTAAAAGAAAAATAGAGACCCATACAATTGCATCCACCACATTGAAGAAAGTACTCAAAATAATACTACGAATGAGATATTAACGAATCAAAATCAAGCGGCTAAATAATAAAAAAAAAACCTTATAATCTTTGTTAGCAGCGGGTTTGGGAACTAAAAAATTCCTAGATTTCTAAAGAGCCAAAGTGGAGGAAATGGATCGATAAGCAGAAGAAACAGAGGAAGAAGAAGTCCAGATGACGTCTGCAATGAAAACAGGCCCAATGAGTCCTACACAAGAATACAGGAACACAAGTTTTTTGGAAAGAAGTTTGGTGGATCCAAGTTTTGCCATTTTTCAAACGAATTCAAGAAACAAGAAATATCCCATTTGGGTAGAGAAAAAGGGTAATTGGTGTGAAGAAAAAGGAAGAATTTTGTTTGATGGATTTGTTACTTTAGATAGGTGCCTCGCCTGTGGTTTTTCTTTTTTCTTCGACCGGCAGCCTGGGCATGTGCTTCTGTGCTTCTGTTCTTTAATTGAGTCAAGCTTCAATAAGTGATGCATTTCCATAGTGAGATGTGAGGCCTTCTATTTTCAAATCTTAACTGAAGTTATTTGTTTGTATTGGCGAATCCCACGTCGGAAAGCAAAAGGCTTGTTATTCCCTTTATAATTATCCCATATCTAAACCAATAACAAGAAAAAGTGATTGGTATTCACTTAGCTTTGGTATAAGACCCAACTTGTGATCTAATTCTGTTTGCCTTTTGGTGGTGTATGTTTGCTGATGTGGTCTTCTGGTGGTGATGTGGCAAAGCTGATGTGGATTTTTGGGTGACGTGTCAAAATTTTATTGGTAGCTGATGTGAAATTTTTGATGACGTGACAGATGATGTGTTAAGTTTGACACGTCAGCTCACGATTTGTCTTCATGATGGGTCCCATGTGTGACGTGGCACATGACGTGGTATGTCATGTCATCATTTCAATGAGAACCTTGTCGGAATCCGGTGATCGTGACTTTTATGCAAATATGTGATAAGTTCAATGACTTTTAAGTCACGAAAAAAAAGTCGATTACTTTTGCGCGATATGTAATAAGTTCAGTGATCGTGGGTGAAATTGACCCAAAGAAATGCATGGTGAAATTTGAAAAGGACACCGACAATGATTTAATAAATATTAATGTTATTAAACGATTACACCAAAAATATTTTTAGAGGAAATAAATATTTTTATTTCATTGTAAACTAAATTATCAATGAAAAAAAGAGATTTCCTTATACAAGAAAAGGCTTATTTTTGTTTTTTTTAGTAATTATCAATAATTAGTACTAAGATCTTACATTTAAATAATTATAATAATTTTACAGCATTTTTTTCTTTAGAATACGCTGAGAGTATGTTCTAATTATTAATGTGTAATTATTATGAACTTATATCTTCGTTTGAAAAATGAAGATTAATAGATAGACATCATGCATGGGATCGTACATTAAAATGCACGTATATCTCTCATTAAAATGCACTACATATCAAATGAGGATGCAAAATCAAATACAAATGATAATAAAAAAATGAATTCAACCATGAATAATTCAGTTACTCCGATTTATTTCAATTTTTTTTTGATATTGAAAAGCCGAACAAATCAAACCGACTAAACTTTATATATATATATTTTTTATCTTTACAATATAATGTTTTATAATTAATTAATAATTTAGTATATATTTATTATAAATTAATTCTAATCCTTTAATAATAAGAATTTTGGTATACTTGATTTTAATAATTTTTAGACTCAATCGAGTAACTACATATTTTATATCTCTACGAGATGAGTTATAATTCTCATATAAAAATTTACATGTCATATAATCGTGGCTGGAGAACGGTTTACAAAATTCACTTTAAATTTATTCGAAAACTGATATTTACGGATAACAAAATATTTTTAGATAAATATTTAGATATTAGAAGAGTTTTGGTTACAAGTTTAAAATGAAGAATATAGAGAAAATAATGGTTATAGGTAGAATAGATCATAATGGTAGAAAAATAAAAGGTTTGACCTCATATCACATGGCATATAAGAATAGAATCTCAGAATTCTTATACGAGGAATAAAACCAGCATCCTAATTTCATAAATGATAATTATTAAGGCAATAATAGTAATAAATAGTACAATCCCATAGAATAAATAAATAAAATATATGGTACAACCCGCAAGGCACAGGTGACGGGTCGGCCATAAAGCAGGCAAATTGGAAGGGACGCCATATATGTCGTCTTGACGACTAATCTCTTCAAAACAAAACAAAAACAAGAACGATCCCTTCCCCTTCTCATCAAAAACTTTTTTTTTAATCCAGATTATTTTGCTTTCCATTACACATGGTGGATACCCTCAATAATCAATAATAATCATAAGGGTATATACGAATTTGAATTATTCGGATTTAATAAATTTTGAATATTAAATAATTATATAAAAATAAAAAATAACCGAATACCTGATTAACATTTCATCATAATCTATATACATGGCATTTCTCTATTAGTCACTGCTTTAACAACAAAGTATGGCCAATTAACTTTTGTCTGCCAATACCGAAGTTTCTTCACACATATGATATAGTCTCTAATATTTTTCCATGACCAAGAATTTAATAAATAATAATCACATCAAACTTTAAAGCAGACATCTCAAAACCTGAGTTATAGGCTTCTGGTGAACTTCTGTCCATGCATTGTATAAATCCCAACGACTCCCTGTGCCACCAATCAAATCCTGACAGCCAATTAAATTACACTTTTATATTCACCAAGAAATATTGAACCAAGAAAATTGATTTGGTTGAGCAATGAGTATATATAATGTCCAAGTTCATGATTAAGCATTGGAAAGAAATATAATTCCTTATTTCTTACTAAGTTCAACCAAAACAAAGCAGTAGCCATTAACTTGAAAATGAATGAATGTTATATATAATTGCAGAGATATCAACTTAATTACATTAGCCAGCATGAATTCCCCACATCATTCCCAATGGTTTGAAGTATATAATAATTTCACAACCAACAAATGAATCTTATTCAGTTAAATAATGAGAGTGTAGATTTCATGCGAACTGCATGAAATACAGTGTTCAATCGATATAATTTGATAAAAAAATATTGATATAATAATGCATAGCGTTCCGTATATTTCTGCAAGCCGTATAGAATGACAACTCTCGTTGACCGAGCCATTGAAATGTTGTATAGCAGCCTCGCTACAGTTTGTTGATTTAAAGATTTGTTTGTAAAAGTTATGTGGAATTGTTTCAACACCCTAATCTCATTAATTTGGGAAAGAGAGACACTGATTTTACTTGGACTTTAGGGAAAAGCTTAAAAAGGCCGGAATCTATAATCAAAATGGATTCTCATATGCTACAATTGAGAGGATTCAAACAGCTTTTGTCGTCCCAACCGTTCACCAATACATTTTATTTTTATGCCAACTTAGTCTCATGATTATTAATTATACAATATTTAATTCAATGAATAGTATCCTTCTATAAATTTACTGACACCATATTTTTAAATAAAATGTTAAATTCAAATTTTGTTAATGGCCAACAGATCAATTGAGAGTCTCACTCACGTGATAGACCGATCCATATCGAATTTAATACTAAGAAGAAAAATGAAAAGTAACCTGAAGACTGGTTGGGCCCTCTATTATGTGCCATCTATACAAAGATAAGTAAGTCTGTGGCCTTTAAATTGGGATCCTCCATTGCATTGTGGCGAGGAAATTAGCTTTGCGGGACACAATTTAGTAAAATGGAGGAGGTGACTCCAGCATAAAACCAGTGTTTTCCTTTGTTCCCTTTAGATGGAGACCGAAGCAGCTGATCAACAATGTCTCTTGCTATGAAATTCATACCCATTTTCATATTCATATTCATGAAGCCATCTAAGTTGCAATTAGCAAATAATTAAAGATCCGCTATCAATTAAAAAGTTCATAAATGAGGAAACAATGGCCATGTTACAAAATTTGAGCTATCTCTTCTCCATCAATGGGCACCTCACAATGAAAACGTATTCCACAGCAATGGCGATAAGCTAAGTTCCAACACAACATTCGCACCATGTTTAACACAAAATGCACATAAACATATAAAGCGCTCTATTATCTAAATAGACCTAATGGAAAGCTATCCCAACTGACACCAGAGAAGGAGAAGCAGAGAAGGAGAACCTTTTTCGAAGAGAAAAAGACTGAAGGTGCTAGGAATAAAACAAAACTGTGAAAACTGGTAACAAGATCACTCCTCCGTTGCCTGATTTTGCTCGGTTTGCTGTTGGCGGACACTAACCATGATCCTTGGTAATGTGAGAGATGACTCTTGTTGAAGACCAGCAGGAGCTTTGATCAAGTGGACACTACAAGAAAATTAGCAAATAGCAACGAAAATTAGCAATCGAATTTGTTGAATTTTCGTTGCTAATTTTTATTAGCAACGGAACATTCGGTTGCAAATTTGATGGTTGGTATTTTTTGCACTATTTTTACCACGGAAATAGAATTTCCATTGCTATATTTACCAACCGAAATCAACTTTGGTTGCTATATTTAGCAACCGAATAGAAATTCCGTTGCTATTTATAGCAACTGAAATCAATTGCCGCTGCTATTTATAGCAACCGAATTAAAATTTCGTTGCTAAATTAAGCCGGTCTTATAAAAAAATTACAACGGTATTATAGTCGCTATTCCGTCACTAAATTATTGTTGATTGTTTACACAAAATTTATGCAAAAGCCTATATTCGCCAATTGAAATAAAAGTACACCTACAATTCAGTCAACACGGACCCCAAAAAACATAATTTCTAGAACATGTACAGATAATATTTCATTTCAATTTGAAATTTAAAGCAAGAACATGAGCATAAATGATTTTAGATGTTATAAAATTAATGATGATAAATATTATCCTAGAAGGCTCATAACAAGACATTCAAACTTCCATGACCCATTTAGCAACATATGCTTGCTTGACAGAATTTTCAGGTTATCGATCCCGGTCACCATTTAGGTTTTTAAATGTTGTGCGGACATTACATATAATGTTGACACCAATAGACATCCACCTTAAATTTTCAAGTTATATGATTAAATCTTATGGGAGCTTCTTCTATCATTAGCTTGTACCTGCACTCGATTCAACACCTGCTTTCCCATTACTCTCTGGAGTTCCAGGCCACTGCTTGTTAATTGCACTAGAAAGAACAATGCCAGATGCATTCATTGCAGAGAAGTCTGATCGGCTACTTCATTTTCAACCCACTGACTAGTTTCATGCTTTCTCTTCCACAAGTTATTGAACCTCATGCAAGCATCCCTATTGAGATTGAAGAACAAAACTAAGTTAGACATTATTCTAATGGACATGCAAATTTTGCTACGTGTCAGTAGATAGAGAAAATAATATCTAATCTCATGAAGATAAATGAAAGAATGCAAAACTATGCTACTTACATCAAGCGCGAAGCCCCAAAACTTTCGAAAAACGACATTAAAGGTGCCATGTGATCAATATCAAAACTAGCAGCCACAGCACGTGCAAAAGCCATGCCTTGCTCTTTCTGGAGCACACTTTTGCATGTCTCAAAAAATTTCATAAGCACTCTAATAATACAACAAAACAAGTTAAGCTCATTGATCCTAGACTTCCAAAATGAGCACCCATTTGATTATAAATTAATCATTTGATTATACCCATTTGATCAATGAGATAAGGAAAAAGACAAAAGGTCATGTGGTAATTACATACTTTATTAACATTAGTAAAAAATGCAATAATTTAAAAAACAAACCTCATAATTGTGTTAAGGTGTACACGTGCAGTACGGTTTAAGTTCACTAATAATAATATTATAAACACAGTTTCCTCTCTACTAGTGTCTTCTCTCTGCCTGCGCGACTTACAAAGTGAACAAAACCAGTAATGGAAGAAACACACTCGCTATAAGGAGAAAAATATAATTAAAAAACCCTTTATTCTATATTTTATCATTACATAATATTAGTGATTGTTGCAGTGTGTGGCAGAGTAGTGAAGCCATTCCAAGTTTACTTCTGTCTTCCTTTGTCTCTTGCTCCCTGAAAACTCTCTCTCTCTCTCTCTCTCTCTCTATATATATATATATATATCCAATGTTTTTTTCCTGAATTTGTCTGTAAAAAATGGTTGAACAATCCTTTGATAGAACCGTTGAACAAGTATCTCTCTCTGGCTCTCTCTCATTTGTTTTGTCTCCTGTTTGAAATGGTGGGTTCTTCTCTTTTCTTGTGTACATTTTATAGTTGGGAATTCTCTTATTTTTATATAAATTGTATTTGTGACCTTTTTGACTCTGTTGTTATTGTAATCTATATCAAACTAATGCTGCACTGTTGTGGATTTACTCACAGAAGATGAAACTAAGTATAAAATCTGCATCACCTCCAGCTGTAACTTATATTATAGAATAAATCATGCAAGTTTAACTCCTCTTAGGCGTCAATGAATTCACCAACTTCTCTTGAGACTTGCCTACTAACTCTAGAGCAAGCAGAGGAGAGAGAGGGGTTAATTTGGTATTGTCTCCAGATTTAGGAATAGTTACAAAATGTAGTAAAAATATCATAGGTTGCATCTGATATTAAACCATGAGACCAAAAGTACTCCGCTCTAGAATTGAAATCCGGGTTAAATTCTAAAAGTGGATTTCCAATCTGCAGCCATTAGAGTTCAACCCATGTTAATTCCAACAATTTGGATTTATTCAAGTAAAGAAAATCTAGATGGATATCACAGAGAAAATTTATGTTACTGCTATTCCTTTCAGGTGGATTTCTGATTTTGATTGGACAATGAGCTGTGCAAGTTGGGGAACATAGTGACCTGACAAGAAAAACAATTTCTTTCAGTTTTGCCTTTTCTTTTTGAATCTTTCTCTAGTTTTAGTGTACTAAAATTGGTAAGCCCAAACCCAAGAAACTCTCAACTAAGCAGATGCATTTATACTACCTTTGAAAAAAAAAAGGTTATTCAATAATTTCATAAAGGAAAATTAAATCTACATTAAATGAAAGAATATGAATCAGTAAAGCAAGAATATTAATCGTTTACCTTTATTCCAGCTATAATAATTTTTTATGAGTATGTCTCCACTGGGTTTATCCAGTGCCACTAAGATGAAACTAAGTATAAAAATTTGTCCAACTAATGCTGCACTGTTATGGACTTAGTTGACAAACTGAATGTTCACGAAGTATACTTACCTTGTCTTTGCTTCCAGCAGTTCCAACAACATAGCAGCCTGCTAATTTCGTAAACTGCCCTACAAGTTGACCAACAACACCGGAGGCTGCAGAAATGAAGACATACTCCCCTTTCTTAAGAGAGCAAATCTCATGAAAACCAACATGAGCAGTCAAACCAGGCATACCTAAAAATGATAAAATCAATTACATGATTTGACCATAAGGAAGAAGAAATTATAAGATAAAATTAGTAAAAATTGCTAAAGTATGAGTTCTTAGCTAGTTCTCATTTCTCTCTCCATCCATAAATCTATCCAATTATTATAAATTTAGGATTTGCGGTTATATATTGAATGAGATATAAAAGCTAATAAGTGGAATAACTTACCAAGAACTCTAAGATAGAAAGAAAGAGGCACATCTTTGTCATGAATTTTGAATAGCGTCTCAGTTGCTGCTATGAGACTGTACTCTTCCCACCCAGCCATTGCCATTACTAGATCATCTTTCTTAAAATCTGGATGCTATGAATCCACAACTTGCCCAATAATAGGCTACAAAAGAGAAATATATCAATATGCCAAATGAAATATAGAGTAACAATACATTGAAACCAATTCTAAAACTTTCACCAAAAACATACACAAACTCTCACAATTGCCCAGGGACTTAATCACACAAAGCATATCCATTTATCCCTTGAATTGAATTAAATTTTTGCTTTCAGCAACTGTAGCATGATTAGCTAACTCCTAGCAACAGAACGATGTTCAAATTCAACTGTAAAGATCCAAGTTGGAGCTCCAGGCCATCATGTATATGTAAAACCAAAACCCAAAAATTAAAGAGTCAACGAAAATCTCATGAAAGACAAAAACTTACAAAAAAAAGAAGTCACAGAAATGAAAACTGACTTGTCATGCAGAGACATACCTCAAGCAGACTCATGGCATATGAGATATATCTTTCTCTCATAGTTGTTGCAGAAAAATTATGAAGACGAACATGTTTAATAGCGAAAAATCAAGAAGGAAAGAGAACTAGGATTTGAGAGAAAGATACCTTGGAAAATTTAGAAAGAAATTTTGCTCGGCCAAGAAAGATCCCTCTTCTACGGCTTCATTTCTTCTTTTACACCCTAAACCACTGACAGAGAAGTGTCAGGTTTTATATATAATGGCTCTTCCAGTGAGCGAGATAACGGAGTTGAGCAAGGTTGAGGGAGAGAGCGAAGCGAACAGTGAGGGCAAGGGAGAGACAAAATGAAGAAAGAGAAATAAGAGGCCTTTATACCTAGGGCAAATAGCAAATTACCAACGAAAATTTAATTCGGTTGCAATTTTAGCAACGGAAATCCAATTCTGTTGCTATTTTTGAACCCAAATTTTTTCTCTTTTTGGGACAAAAAATACCAACGGAATTCAAATTCCATTGCTAAAATTGCAACCGAATTAAACGGAATTCAAATTCCATTCGGTTGCAATTTTAGCAACGAAATTTAATTTCCGTTGCTGTTTTTGAACCTAAATTTTTTTCACCATTTTGAGATCAAAATACCAATGAAATATTAATTCGATTGCTAAATAGTAACGAAATTTAATGTCAGTTGCTAAATAGCAACGAAATTTAATTTTTGTTGCTAACTAGCAACGTAATATATTTTTCGTTGCTATTTTTGGACCAAAATTTTTTTCACCGCTTTGGGACCATAATACCAATGGAGTATTAATTTATTTGCTAAATAGCAATGGAGTTTAATTTTTGTTGCTAAATTGCAATGAAATTTAATTTCGGTTGCAAAATAGCAGCGAAATATATATTCCGTTGCTATTTTAGCAACAAAAATATTTTTGTTGCTAAAATAGCAACAAAATTAAGTTTTCGTTACTAAATTTCATTCCAAAATTTTTTCGCTATCTAATGCTGCCATATTTAACAATGGTCATAGATTTTTTGTTGCTATTTTTTGTGGCTATATTTTGGTGCTAAAATTTTCCTCTTTTTTTAGCAACGAAATATCACATTTTTTATTCCATTGCTAAAAATAAAAAATTCAACCAAATTTAGCAACGAAATTTAATTTTTGTTGCTAATTAGCAACGAAAATCAGATTCCGTTGCTAAATTAGCAAGAGAATGAATTCTGTTGCTATTTCCAGATTTTCTTATAGTGTGGATACACTACTTCAATTCCTTCTGTGCTTCTTTCTGCTCTTTGTTTTTCTTGCCCTTCAGCTTGCAGGTTTTCAATTTATCAAATATCCATTTTAATAATCATAAGAACATCTTTTAGCTTCTTTGTTATGATAATAGTAAGGATGGACTTTGTGTAGAACCTCTTCCTTATGTGTTCGCTTTCCCGTCCAGCTCTAATTTTAACTTTCTTTATAGCCTTTAAAGTATTTTCAGCAAGATTCCTCTAATATCTCTCGGGCCTCTTCCTTTTTCTTTCAAACTCAAATTAAGGTTGAATCCTGGTGAGGAAGAAAAAAATAAGCCACAATATGAAATAAGTTTCTCAAGGTTTTGTCAATTGAGGACATGGAAGCATATAAATCACATGTTTATCTAAAAATATATAAAAAAGTGAAGAAAGAAAGTCTTCTAACCTGTGTCATGTCCTTTCCATGCTGCCGCCTGTAGGCTTTGGTCCATTTTACTTTTTTCTTTGAACTTTCTCCAAGATTGATCAATGCTTGAGCCATTGCATTTTGAAATAATTTTCTTTTCTTTTTACTATTAGATTCTTCATCACTTGTTTTCTTTAACGTTTTTTATTTGTATTTTCACCCTTTTCATCAGAACTGTCAAATTTTTTATTATTGTTTTCATCTTCACTAATAGAAGGGCTTTTAGTAGAAGGATAAGAATAAACTCCGGTAGTAGTTGTATCACCATAAATAGTGCACAACTTTCCATATTCATTACAACCTTACTTTCTAAATTTTCTTGCTATCTTATTCACCTATAGGCAATATATATATATATATATATAATTCCAAAAATGAATCATAATATTAATTATACATCACGCATAATAATTAATAAATAAATCCATAAATATATAAAAAAACCTTGTATAGTTTTTGCCACACATCATCACTTGCAATAACTTGACCAATCATTGAGTTGTATCCAATTTCTGTCTCTTTCAATAATTAATTATTAAAATGCTTCCATCGGCTTATGAGACTATTAAACTTATTCTTGAATTAAATTAGACTATTCTTTCGGTTGGTCTTCTTTTTAATAAGATCTTTGATTCGTGCCTATGCATTTTTAGTGAGGGTAGTTATTTTTCGATTTCCATTGTTCACCTCTTCAATCATTAATGTTATAAAATAATCTTCAACTTGTGGAGATCAAATTGCTCCATCATGTTCAACCTTAATAGTGTTGCTATCATTTAAATTCACTTCTTGATCTAAGGTCTCCATCTAAACAAAACATCTCAATGTCATTAACAAATTAGTTTTTTATTTTATTTTTCATTTATATATATTTTATCTTTCAATTTATACTTAATTGTTTACAATAGATTATAAGTGGCTCATAGTCTAATTATTAATTTGCTAGCCACAACAATTGAGATGCCTCACACAGTGTTATTAAAAGGAATTCTCAAACAAGTTAATAAAGTTAATGAATATCAATGTTATTAAAACCGGACCGGATAGAGAACCGGCAAGGCTGGGGTTCGTGGTTCGACCGGTTCAATCGGGTTTAACCGGGTTTTTTTCTATTTTTAAAATATTATAATTATTATAATTTTTTGAATACTATTGTATAAAAATTAAAAAAATATTCATCAAATTTTAAATATATATCACAAATATTTTAATAATAAGTTACGAAAATAATTTTAATTTTATTATTACAAGTGATTAATTATGGATTATTGAATATCATATGCTAGAAACATAAAAATACAATCATATCATGAAAATAATTTCATGTTTAGATGGAGTACTAATAAAGTGAACACAAAAAATATTAACCTTGCATATATGAGTATAATTATATTTAATTACAATAAATTCAAATAGATAATAAGTATATTAAATTATTAAGTGACATTTTTAGAATTTAAAATACTAATTTTTCAATAATTAAATAATAAAATTTTAATATATATATATATATATGTATGTATATTTTAAATTTCCATTATTTATTTATTTGAAAAAAATTAGTATTTTAAATTCTAAAGATATTATTTAATAATTTAATATACTATTACAATAATCCAAATAGATAATAAGTATATTAAATTATTAAGTGACATATTTAGAATTTAAAATATTAATTTTTTCAAATAAATAAATAATAAAAATTTAATATATATATATATATATATGTGGGTGGGTGAAAAAATTCAAAAAAAAAATGATTTTTTACATTTTTAGCAAAAAACCCGATTTTGTCCGGTTCGCCAGTTTTTCGGTTCTACCCGGTTTTTTGCCAATCCGATTTTCAGTAGTCAAACCAATCGGCTGGCCTGCCAGTTCGCGGTTCAATCGGCCGGTCCGGTCCGGTTTTAATAACATTGATGAATATGCATCATAAAATAAGGCAGGATAATAACATTTTCAAAAGCTTAAAATAGAAAAGAAGGGAAACTCCTGTAGCTAAATAGATACCATTGCTCTACATCACAAAGATCACCAATCATGCATTCATCCCCAAATCAAAGAAGGCGATTTCACAAAGAAGCAAAATGGTAACGATATTGTTATTGATTTTCAAAGCTAATTATGTAAATTCAGAGCTAATTATCTAACTATATAGAATAAAAGCCTGCTCTCTATGTATTATATTGTATTAACGCCTATTTATTAGGCCTACTCTTTATGTATATTGATGAAAATACTAACCACCGTTACCAAAGAGAGCTTATATGGTTCAAAGATATCGATCAGAATTTGGTAAAGTAGGTTCAGGACTAATTCTATTGTATTAACAACTATTTATTAGGCCTACTTTCTAGTTCTTTGATCTTGTTAAATGGTTTCCTACTCTAGAGTTCAGGATCAGATTAGTTAATAGTGTGTTGAGATCACTATCTAATGCTTATACTCCTAAATGACAATAATTACTTTAGTAAAAGAAAGATTGGAATCATTCCCAGTACTACTACTAGCAATATAAATAGATATGGCATTAGCAATCTAAGTACTATCAAAGAGATCGACAGAGTCCACAATACATGAAATAAATTTTCACAAGAAATAGCGGTTTTTTCACAAGTAAAAAAAACCAACGATCAGCACATGAATGGCCACGGATGTACAAAAGGCAATTGCAGAAATACCCTATCATTTGTTCTTAGCTTATAGAACTTCCAAAAGTCATACATTTAGTAGCATACACAAAATGAGATAATAAAATTAAAAAAAAAGTAACAGTCAGATACAATTGCATGAACTCTCAACTATAGATATTCAAAACACACATATTTTCAAAGGCTTAACATAGTTCAAACAGCACCTATGAACCTTAGAGACTAATTGACCTTCATATAATTTTCAGCCCTGTTCTTTAATAATAAAAGGTATAATTTCAAATGTATAGGTAGATCAACAAATTTAATTTTTGTTTTGACTAGTTTAGATAAACACCTTTTTTCAAAAAAAAGTTTTATGGAGAAACCAAATAGTAATTATAAATTAAGTTAAAACAACATATAAAACAAATACTAGGGTTCAATGAATCAAATGAAGATATCCGTATATGGAAAAACAAACCGAGACTATATTCTACTGCAGAAATAATAAAGCCAGACAAGAATGAGCTAAAAAGCTAAGCGCCCAGCCTATGTTCCTGATATATCCAGCTGCAATTAACAAACTTAGCAGTAACTAAAGGTAAAAATGAGCCAAATTGTCTCGACATTATTAGCTTTTTGATAGGCTAATAAGTATTACTGAATAAGAACGAATACAATGAAGCCAAAAGCTTCAAGGGACAGTAAAGTCAAACAAACAAAAATAATAACATCTCCCAGCCTAATCCCACCTACATAAGCAGCCCAGCAAAAATTACATAAAAAGAATAAGTGACAGTACCCTGAGCAGCAACACCCCGTCAAAGTAACCTTCTTTCTCTCTCTTTCATAAACTCTAATTTAGCTCTCAATGGAGTCTGATGAAAATATGGAAATGGGGAATTCAAGTGGAAATTCAAATCAAGTAAGACGTATAAGCAAGGCATAATAACACCAACCGTGTTGAATATTGATTCAACAGTTTGACTTGGTCTCTGTTTTTGATGCAGATTCTTGTAGCACATATTTCGTGTTTTTTAGTTAAGCAAAATAATATCTGATAGTAGTGGCAAGATTTTCTGATTCAGTTGAGAATTATTTGGATTTCAGTTTTTATTGTAAGCCTATTTAAAGGCCACCTTTTATTCAAAATAATAAGCAGCAGATACATTGCATTTTCTGCATTTCTTTTCTTTTATATTCTTGCTCTGTTTCTCCGTAAGTTCCAACAGTTGTGGTATCAGAGCAGGTTAGATTGAGTGAGTAGAGAGAGTAAACACGTGAGGTGAGTAACTTACATAAGAAGAGCTTCATGGCTAGCAACGGGAACACTATGAGTGCTACACAACCACTCATCCCCATTTTCAAAGGAGAAGGTTATGAATTCTGGAATATCAGAATGCGAACTCTACTCAAATCTCAAGATCTTTGGGACTATGTGGAGAATGGGTATGCTGAATCTGATGACGAAATCAGGTTAAGGGAGAATAAAAGGAAGGACTCTAAGGCGCTGGTGATTATTCAGCAAGCTGTCCATGATAGCATTTTCTCTCGAATTGCAGCGGCAACCTCTTCAAAGCAAGCTTGGTCACTATTGCAGAAAGAGTACCAAGGAGATTCAAAGGTTATCACGGTGAGATTGCAATCTCTTAGACGTGATTTTGAAACCTTGTTTATGAAGAATGGAGAATCGGTGCAAGATTTTCTTTCACGAGCAACTGCAATTGTTAGTCAAATGCGGTCATACGGTGAGCAAATTACTGATGAAAAAATTGTTGCAAAGGTATTGAGAAGCTTAACCCCAAAATTTGATCATGTTGTTGCTGCAATAGAAGAATCTAAAGATTTATCAGTTTTTTCATTTGATGAACTAATGGGGTCTTTGCAAGCACATGAGTCTAGAATCAATAGATCACTTGAAAAGAATGAGGCATTGGCATTTCAAGTGAAGGAGGCAGCCACCAAATGTGGAGAAAGTGAAACTTCAACAACTAGAGGCCGAGGAAGAGGAGGATTTCGAGGCCGTGGTCGTGGTCGAGGTAGAGGCAGAGGCCGAACTGATGGGCAACAAAGGTTGGCTGGTGAACCAAGAGGTCAAGGAGAGCAGCGGAACAACAAAAATGGCATTCAATGTTACCATTGCAAGAGATATGGTCACGTCAAAGCTGACTGTTGGTATAAAGATCATCAAGCCAATTATGCAGAAGCAAATACTGATGAAAGTAAGTTGTTTATGGCTCATTGTGATACTAACAAAGGTGCAAGTGAAGTGTGGTTTATAGACAGTGGATGCTCCAATCATATGACTGGCATTAAAGAAATTTTCAGAGAGCTAGATGAGTCTCAGAAAATGAAAGTCAAACTTGGAGATGATCAAGAAATTCAAGTTGAAGGGAAAGGGACAGTAACACTCAAATCTGGTCAAGGTAAAATAAAACTCCTACATGATGTTCAATTTGCTCCTAACTTGGCTAATAACTTGTTGAGTGTTGGGCAATTGATGTCTTGTGGATTCTCAATTTTGTTTGATGATGACGGTTGCATTATTAGAGATAAACAGACTGGCCAGATTATTATCAATGTTCAAATGACCAAAAACAAAATATTTCCACTTGAGATCTCTAATGTGGAAAATTATGCTTTGGCTGCTGCTGGGCAAAATGATTCCAAATTGTGGCATTTGCGTTATGGGCACTTGCATTTCAAGGGGCTGAGACTGTTAGGCCAAAAAGGTATGGTTTTTGGACTGCCAAAAATTGATTCATTTGATTTATGTGAGGGGTGTATATATGGAAAACAGACTAGAAAATCATTTCCTGCTAAAAATGCCTGGAGAGCCTCCTCTTGTCTTGAACTTGTACATGCTGATTTAGTTGGGCCAATGCAAACTAAATCGTTTGGTGGGAGCCATTATTTCCTACTTTTTACTGATGATTTCAGCCGCATGAGCTGGGTTTATTTTTTGAAGAACAAATCAGAAATGTTTGACAATTTCAGGAAGTTCAAAGCTTTGGTAGAGAAGCAAAACGAATCTTGCATTAAAGTTCTTCGCACAGATAGAGGAGGTGAGTTTTTATCTAATGAATTCAAAAGTTTTTGTCAAGAAAATGGCATTGGCAGAGAGTTGACAGCACCGTATACCCCTGAGCAAAACGGAGTGGCAGAATGCAAGAACCGCACAGTTGTAGAAATGGCAAGAAGTTTGTTAAAATGCAAGGGGCTTCCAAATCAGTATTGGGCAGAAGCAGTTGCTACTTCAGTATATTTGCTGAATATTTCCCCTACAAAGGCTGTCTTGAATAGAACACCATACGAAGCATGGAAAGGTAAAAAGCCTTTGGTAAGCCACTTAAAAATATTTGGTTGTATTTCTTATGCTTTGGTAAATTCACATAATCGTCAAAAACTAGATGAAAAATCTGAAAAATGTATTTTCATTGGTTATTGCCTTGAGTCCAAAGCATATAGATTATATAACCCTCTTAGTGGCAAGGTGATTATCAGTAGAAATGTAATATTCAATGAGGATGCAAGCTGGAAATGGAATTGCAGCAGCGAGGATGAACAAATTGAAGTTCCATATGAAGAGGAAGCAGCCCCTACACAAATTAATTCAGCTTCTTCAACAACCAACAGTAGCAGCTTAACAAATTCACCAATTTCAGGCCCAACAAATTCTGATGACAGCAGCTCTTCCTCAAATGTGTCATCAGATTCAACGCCCTCAACAAAATTCAAATCCTTGAGAGAGATATATGAATCTGATGCATTTGCTTTATTTGCCTCAGATCCTATTACCTATGAAGATGCAGCAAAAATGGAGGTTTGGAAAAAGGCAATGGATGAAGAACTTATGGCAATACAAAGAAATGCAACCTGGGAATTATCAGACTTACCAAGTGGTAAAAATGTTATTGGCTTGAAATGGATATTTAAAACAAAGTTTCATGCAGATGGAAGCATTCAAAAACACAAAGCCAGGTTGGTTGCAAAAGGATATTCACAGCAACAAGGAATCGACTTTCAAGAGACATTTTCACCTGTTGCTCGTTTTGAAACAGTGAGAACTATCTTGGCTGTGGCAGCTCAATTGCAGTGGATTGTTTATCAACTGGACGTGAAATCAGCTTTCTTGAATGGAGAATTGGAAGAAGATGTGTATGTTACTCAACCTGAAGGTTTTGTCATCAATGGCAAAGAAGATAAAGTGTACAAGTTAAAGAAAGCACTCTATGGGCTTAAACAAGCACCACGGGCCTGGTACAACAAGCTTGATTCATATTTTTTGCAAAATGGATTTAAAAGAAGTGAAAACGAGCCCACTCTCTACTTCAAGAAACAAGGTAATGAAGATTTTCTTGTTGCTTGCATTTATGTTGATGACATAATCTACATGGGCTCAAGTAACTCCCTTGTAGCTGAAGTCAAATCCAATATGATGAAAAGATTTGAAATGTCGGACTTAGGTCCGCTGCATTATTTCCTTGGACTTGAGGTGATGCAATGTGAAGATGGTATATTTATTTCACAAAGGAAATATGCAACAGATCTTCTCAAAAGGTGCAACATGAAAAATTGTAAGATTGCAGCCACACCCATGAACGTGAATGAAAAATTGCAGCTGGAAGATGGTACAGAAAAAGCCAATGCAACCAGGTTCAGAAGTTTAACTGGTGGCTTAATTTATTTAACTCACACTCGGCCAGATATCTCATTCTCCGTTGGTGTTGTTTCAAGGTTCATGAGTAGTCCTTCAGTGCATCATTTTGGTGCAGCAAAAAGGATTTTACGTTATATTGCTGGAACTTTGGATTATGGAATATGGTATTCTCATGTCTCAGATTTCAAGTTGGTTGGTTTTACTGATAGCGATTGGGCAAGCTGTTTGGATGATAGGAGAAGCACTTCTGGATATGTTTTCAGTCTTGGTTCGGGTGCAGTATCATGGAGTTCAAAGAAACAAGCCACAACAGCATTGTCATCTTCAGAAGCAGAATATGTCTCTGCTACTTCTTCAGCATGTCAATGCATCTGGTTAAGAAGACTTCTTGCAGACGTTTGTCAAAGGCAACAAAATCCATCTGAAATTTACTGTGATAATAAAGCAGCCATTGCAATGTCAAGAAATCCAGGTCATCATGGAAGAACAAAACATATTGAAATTAGAGTTCATTTTATTCGTGAGCTGATTGCAAAAGGAGAAATTGTTTTGAAATTCTGCAGTACACATGAACAAGTGGCAGACATATTTACGAAGGCACTTTCAAGTCAGAAACTTTCCTTCTTCAGGTCACTACTTGGTGTATCCAACTTTGAATCAAGAGGGGGTGTTGAATATTGATTCAACAGTTTGACTTGGTCTCTGTTTTTGATGCAGATTCTTGTAGCACATATTTCGTGTTTTTTAGTTAAGAAAAATAATATCTGATAGTAGTGGCAAGATTTTCTGATTCAGTTGAGAATTATTTGGATTTCAGTTTTTATTGTAAGCCTATTTAAAGGCCACCTTTTATTCAAAATAATAAGCAGCAGATACATTGCATTTTCTGCATTTCTTTTCTTTTATATTCTTGCTCTGTTTCTCCGTAAGTTCCAACAAACCGCTGATCAAATTCAGCAAATTACAACCAGACTTGACATTATTAGCTTACATTACAATTCCCAACAACTCTAAGCAATGAATTTTCAAGTAATAGATGCATATATCATATAATTGGATTGCTTTGCTTTGGTTTAAGAAAATATAGCAAAACAAATCAAAATAGAAATAAAAAATAAGATGGACTGATGAACCATATGATAGAACAATCCATAAAAATTACCTTATAAATGCATCCAATGCACCCAAAGAAATCTAGTATCAAAGCAGTGAATAAAAAAATACCAACCTTTCTTTCTTATCAACTACAAACGGCAATGGTGCTTAAAAAGTAGGCAGCGGAGCTCAAGAATTAAGGCTGTGACGGCTGCTTGAGTGGCAGTGGTTGAGGCTCCAACAAAAGAAAAAAAGGAATAAAGTTTTGCCAAATTTTAAAATCCATTTTTTCAAGATTTCTGGATTCCATTTTTTTTAGGAAAACATTTTCTTACAATTTCATAGAAACAGAAATTTCAGCCTTTGCTGAACATATTTTTATTTTTATTTTTTAAAATAAAAACATGAAAACCAAAACAATATCAAACGGAGCCTTAATTTTTATAAGGTTTAGCTAATGGTTCGATCGAATTAAAACAAATGCCTAAAATATAACATTTACCTTTGCATCATTACGGACAAACTGGATACCATGTCCAGGGTATTGAGTGGACACACACAGAGGTAGAAGGAACTGTTGCCTCAACATATACATTATAAGAGAAAATGCATGACACAATATTATTCAAGTACTAAGGACCAAAAAGCTGATGTATAAGTGGAAGCAAGTGCAATATAGTTTCATCAGTAACCAACAGTATGACTTGTAACATGTAAATTAAATTAAGAAATGGTAATCGTTAATTGTAAATAAAGGAAGGGGATAAAGAAGATCAAGAAGGAAAAGATGCATAAAAGTCCACAAGCTAATCAAATCCCATTAGTGTTTGTCATGCCAACTATTGAATGAATTGCTAGAGCAGTTTACTCCATCAATTAAAAAATTCAGATGATAAACAAATCAACACAAAAGCTCAACCAAAGCATAATCTCTGTGTTCGCAGTAATGGCACGTCAATAGCTAGAATAAAAATTGGCACCCTTAAGTAAACAATCCTAATCACAATTAGGCTCCATCTCCTCAATAGTAGTATATCATCTAATTAGAGCAAATTAGATAGACAAATATCATAGCTTTTACAAAATTATACTATATGTTAAACTTAGTTCAGCAGGTAAATAAGTGAGTGTAAAGGTGGTATATGCCGATACATTAAAGTTGTTCAGAAGTTCTGCAAAATTGAGAAACTTATATATAACAAGATCTCCCGGAAAGCTGAATAATTGACACGTAAGAAGAATTAGCCATCCCATCCTAATAAAAAAACCTAAACCATGCAACTACGCACCAATGTTTTCAGAAGTGGATCGAACATCGACTCGGCCTGCCAACTGAATCATAAGTTAACTGATTGAATCGGATTGATTCGAAATTTTTATCTTTTTTTAAATATAATTATTTATAAAAAATTAAAAAATTTAGTATATAAAAAATACATTCAAATAACCTATTAGATATCAAATATCAATATAAAAATATTGTAATTTTAAATCCAACAAAGTTTGCAAATATAAAAATAGTAATTTTAAATCTAACAAGGAGTAATTTTAAATTCAACAAAGTTTACAAAGTTTTCAAGTCCAACATAATATTTTTAGTAATAGCAAAATGAAGACTGATCATTATGAAGTGGTTCAATTATCACCACCAATAATCTCCTATCTTTATCCGCCAATAATAAGAAAAAACAGAGCATTAGTGTTGCAACGAGGCAAGCTTGTCTTGAGGATAAATAAGCCCAAGACCGAAGCATTTGTAGTATGCTTATGATACACAGCCAACACAAAGTTCACAGGTCAAAGTTCAACTCTTTATATGAATATACTAGACCCATTTATTAACAGTTGAATACATGCAGCACCTCATTTAATAAATAAACTCCAAATTGCCTTAGCTTAACAAAACTAATCATTTCAAGCACCTCATCTAAATTATTCTTCTTCTGCTAATTAACTGCTAATACTCTCTACCAATTAATCAATAGGTAATTAAGCTTTTATTTATATATTCACCAATTCTTTGTTTGTTCTTTCTTTAATTTCAGTTTATAAATTATTATCTTAATTTTTTTATTTCTTCTAGTCTTATTATTGATTTTTTTTATATTATTAATGTAATAAAAATTATGGATTCTGGTACTGTTGGATCAACACAAGAATCTATCTCACCATCAAACAAGCCATTCTATCAAATAATAAAATCTAAAAATGGGAGCTTTATGTCTGAATTAAAAATATATTTTCATGACCTTATTAATTCTTCTATGGAAGATCACAAGTCTTGCTTCAGGAAAACTATTCACAAGGCATACGATCAATTAAAGAAGCTGGAAAAAAATTTATTTACTTTTTCATGATGGTCATATGAGATAGCTCATGAAGAGTACCTAGTTGGTCGGAGTAGCTGACCGGAAGGAAGATCGACATTGGTTGTTAAGGGAAAGTGAAAGAGTGAAGGCTGTTGCTGTAATTTCACGATGGAAGAGAATTAGGAGTTTAGGGAATTTAAGATTTTTTGAATTCTAAAATGCACTATTTCTGCATTGAACCCTGAGTTCGAGCCAGTTTAACAATTTTCGATCAAATTTATTTATTTTTTTTTTGGTCCAAGCTGTGTTTTTGCATATTCAGATTTCATATTGGATCGAATTGGTTTATGGTAAAACCGATTCGACCAGCCGAGTTAATTCGACTTTAAAAACATTGCTACACAAAGATAAATAATTGCACATTAGAAAATTAGATAAGGAAAAATACGTAAAGAAGGAACAAATCGTACCATACGTCTGAATAATGAAAGTAAGAAATAGAAATTTTGAACCAAGAAGAAGAGGAGGAGAACTGGTGGGTGACGGCTAGGTTTATGAGAATAATAAAAGTAAGAAATAGAAGTTTTGAGCCAAGAAGAAGAGGAGGAGCAATGGTGGGTGACGGCTAGGTTTATGAAAAAGAAACGAACTTTAGACTGCAGGGATTAAGTTCTTTACTTTTTAGCAATGTTTTCATAACCAAACCAGATGTTGAATTGGCACTGCCAATTGGTTCATGATTTGATTGGTTTGACTAGTGTTCAATCGGATTTTTTATTTTTTAAGAAAATACATTATTTATAAAAAAATTTAAAATATAGCATGATCAACATTATATAAAGAAAGTAAGAATACATTAGAAACCTTGTAATCATCAAACATCAACACAGGAATATCAAAGCATTATGTAGTACAATATCCAACTTGAGCCCTTATTCACAGTGGATCAGACTATTGAAACTTTTGGTCAAAAAAACCTTTAATTAAACCTCTAGGTAGATGCCTAATTTAGGGTCAAAGGATTTGTTATCATCATTCATTAGCTTGCTAATACAAAAAATTACTTATTTATTATTTGTCAAAAGAGAAAAGCACTTGTTCAAGAAAAAAACTACAGGGGGGAAAAAAGAAGAAGCAAATATCACTGAGTAATATTCAACCGAGAATGTCATAGCATGTCTGCTAATTTTCTTCCACAAAATACCTTCTTTAGTCTTTCTTTCCTTTTTAGGCCGTTCTACATAATTAACCACAAAAGTTTGATTCATTGGAGAGAAAAATCTTTTAATAAACAACATTAAAGGCTCAAAAACGAATCAATAAATAAAGTGTTCTATCATTCAAAATGAATGAATCCTAACACTTCATTGAGATGCACTTCAAGAGAAATCAAAATCGCTAAAAGAAAAATATCCACTTGTTATTTATCCAAGCCTTCCGTCTGACTTAGCAATCATCAAAATAGCCATCTCTTGATTCAAAAACAAATGGACAACTATAGAAGTGGATCTTCTTTTTCTTGTTACGTAGTTATGAGAATCAAATTCTTATTTAGGAATTATAGTTTTATTCTAATTATTGTATCATTAGTAGAAGAAATTGAAGATAGGTCAACAATCTAGGTAGGCAACAACCTAAAGAATTCCATTAAAGGAAAAGCAAAGCAAGTAGGCAAATCTAAAATAAATTCTCTTGTTTGTTCATATTAAATTACAGAAATATGCATCACTTTGAACTTGCTTTTATCAGGTATTAAAGTACCTAAGGGTCGTGGTGGCGGGCAATGATGAAGACCCCTAAAAATGTTCTTTTTTTTATATATATAAATTAAAAAAAAATCTTAGACCATATAATTACATACTAGTAGGGCTATGCAGAACCAAATCAGAACAAAAAATTGAACTGAACCGAATGGATATTGGTTTATTTAGTTCGATTTGTTCAATTTTTGGTTTATTCGGTTCTGAACTAAAATAAATATTTGGTTTAATCGGTTAAGTTTGATTCTTAAAAGTGAAAACCAAATTAACCGAACTGATAGAAATTTTTACACATATATATTTTAGTATTAGAGTTTTAGAGTACATAGTTGGATGAGTGGTGTGAATATCAATTTTTTTTAATATTTTTTGCTCTACAAAAATCTAATTCACTAATTTTTTCTACCTTTATTTTTTTTACTTTCATCTTTTTTGTTTTCTCAATTTTTTATTTTAATTTTTTTACTTTAAAAGTTTTGTTTTAAAAAAATAAAAATAAAAAGCATGTTAGGATCTAGGTTAGAATTCAATTAAATTACTCAAAGGATGTTGTTGATTGGAAATAGATACAAGAAAACAAAACAAATTATTGAGTAGAAAGAAAAGCAGTAAATTTATTTTCTTGAAAAAAAAGATCTTGAAAATGAAATTCTTGATATGAAATTTTTGCATGATTACATTCTATTTCTAGATGAATGGCTTATAATTATATTGAAGTACTCTTATTTGAGTCATAAGAAATGTGCTCGACTTCACAAAAAAAAAAAAAAGAATGATGTGCTCTTCTGCTTTTTCTTCCTAATTTTCACTGTTTTTATACATTAATTAAAATTTATAATACTATCTTCACCATATCTGCATAAATCATTATAAATAATCTTGTATATACTCCAAAATCTAATTTTAAAGCTACAATAACAAAATAATCCATAAATAATATAAAAAATTTATATAGATTATTATTTATTTATTATGAAAATAATATGAAAAATTTATGTTATTTTATTTTAGTTATTTTAAATGATTTTATTTTGTTGAATATAAGTTAATTTAATTTAATTTAATTTATAGGCCTGTATCACTATAAAAAAATCTTCAAATAGCAACGGAATTAAATCCGTTACTAATTTAGCAACGGAATTGATTTTCGTTGCTAATTAGCAACGGAGGAAAATAAATTCCATTGCTAAATTTGGTTAAATTTTTTTTGTTTAGCAACGGAATAAAAATGGTGGTATCTGTTGCTAAAAAGAGAGGAAAATTTTAGCGCCACAATATGGCCACAAAAAATAGCAACGAAAACCTATTGCGTTGCTAAAAATGGCAGCGAAAAATGTTGAAACTAAATTTAGCAACGGAAAATAGAATCCGTTGCTCCTTTGCTAAAATAGCAATGGAATAATTTTCCAAAAATAGCAACGGAAATTTATTCCATTGCTATTTTAGCAATGAAATTAATTTTCGTTGCTATTTTTGAAAAACACTATGTATAAATATTGCTACCTCTTTCTTCTTTTTTTTTTGTTCTTTTTGCGCCTCTCGCCTCCCAGCTTGCTCTCTACCGTAGTTTTGAGAGAAAAATCATAGATGCTTTATTTTTTGATTTCAATACTCAGATCGAAGGTTGAGGATTCAATATTGACAAGGGAAATGATTCGTGCATGCATTGAAGGATAGGCAGTGAGGTAATTTTATCTCCATTCATGAGCTAAGCTAAGCAAGTTTGACTTATTCTTTATCAATTGTTTCTTTTCTTCACCTGATTAGGTAGCTAGGGCGTCCGCATTTAGTTTTGGTGCTGTTTATGAAAGTGTGAAGCTCAAGATTCTTAAGGTAATACTTTGATTGTTGTTATTTTTCTCATTTGTGATTTCAATTGTATCCAGGTTTCAGCAAGATGTGAACTTTTTTTTTCTCTCAGTTTTTGCATCGTTCTATTCGATTGGGATTTGGTGTTTTCTTTAATTTGATCCAGCAACTACAACAGCTCTATAGAAGCAACTTCTGCTTTGCGCACTAGAGTTGAATTCCTGCCTCAAGCACTCTACCCTCTTCCAATTGGTGCATTTTTATCAATTTATTTTTATATCTGCATCTGATTTCAATTAAGGGGCGATTGGTTAGTTTTGGTCTTGTTTTCTTTGGATTTTAGGCTACTGTTGGATGTGATAGGCCCTCATTGGTTGGTTACCAGTTGTCTTTAATGAAGTCGTCTTGCCATTTTCTTTGCCTAGCCTTATTGATTTACTGGGGACAACAGAATTTGGTAGCTCCAATAATTAAATATAAGGGGGAAGAACCTAACATACTAATATTAATATTTATACAAATTTTTCTTTTGTAATAATTTTATACAAATTTTCAAAATATATGTAATATATATGTGTGTTTATACAATTAAAAAAACTTTTATGCTGTATCACAATTTGAATGAAAATGAGGCATTTCACGTTTTTTATTTTGAATTAAATAATATAGCTATAATTATTTCTTCATATATATATATATATATAATTTACAAAATTAGAGAGATAAATAAATAAGTACAAAAAATGGAACTTAATTAGAATTTCAGTTGAAAGAAAGAAAAACCCAAAGAGTGACAAAAAGCAAACCGATAAACCCAAAGATTAAGGTACGTAATCTCAACCTTAATTATTAGCAAAATATATTAATTTTTCATTTTTTGTCTCAAATCCCAAATAGGGTAATACTTAAAAATTTGTTTTACCGACTCTCCTAAATCTAAGGGACAGGACAGTGTACAGAACAGTAAGTGAACAAATCTGACTAGACGCTTACCTCAATCTGTCTCCCAATACTTTTTCAAAATTTCAATGAAAAACTATTCATTCTTTTTTTTTTTTTTATTACAAATAGGAACAGAAGGAAATGGGTTCTTCTTACATGTTAAGGGTGTAAGAAGCTTTTGCAAATTCCATTTTGGGACCATTGAACTCTAACATATCTCTTATTTAATCGTTCAATTTTTGTTGTATTCCGCTGAATTTTTTAAATATTTAATTTAGTACAAATTAAATTCATTATATATATATATATATATATTTTTTTTTTCTGGGGTTGAGGCTTTATTTGAACGCAACATATGCTAAATAGTTAAAAATTCAATACAACCAAATAAAGGGCTAATTTGAAAGATGCTAAAATGCAAGTAAACCAAGGGGTGGTTTTGCCTTCACGTATCATGCTTATATCCACTGTCTATTGACCATTGAGGAAAGAAACAAATTTGATGTCATTAATCTATTAAATTGGACTTATATTATCAGTTACTTTCTCATAGAAGTTCAACTTTTTTCTTTCCCAAACTTGTTGCAGTTGTTAATCTCTTTGGCAAATTTCATGCTTATTTACTTTGTGTCTTGTTCTTTTTCTTCTGTAAATTTTTCCTTTTTGCTTCTCTTCCGCTTTTAGATTTTTGAGATGGACTATTGAATTTAAAAAAATTCCATTTACGTTTCTTAAATTCCAATTGATTAAGATTTATCTGGCATTTAGTTGGCATACTTGGAATCAACTATTGGCTAACTACATGTTTTAATTATTATTTGGACTAATGAGACTTGCAAATTAAACTTTAATGAATTTCTATTTTAATTGGTTATATAAAAAATGACTTTGCATGTTGGTGGAGTGCTTGTTAGTGAAGCTGTTTTCAGAGCTTATATTTGGAATTAAATGGATTAATTGTTTAAGTCCTTTGAAAACTATATTTTAAGAAGTTTATGAAAAAAAAAGCCTTAAGGAAGCTGCTGCTTTTTCAAATTCTTTATACTTTCGACCATTTAATTGTTATCAATAGATGATGAGATAATTATTTTCCCCTTTCTAATTTTTCTTCTGTGGCATTTTTATAAAGTCCTATTCCAACTTCATGAACATCACATACTGAGTTTGCCAGCAGAAGATATAATAGTAGTTCAAGAGGTACTAATCTATTATAATTTTAATTCTTTTTCTTCTTAGTATGGCAGTTGTCGGATTTGAGGTTTTGCTTGTCTAGGAGCAGCTGCTACTGCTGCTATTAGTATCACTAAGAAGCCTGAAATTGGTAGAAAGCTCCTTCCATGAAGGCAATTCAAGTAACTAAAAGTAAGCGAAACTATTTGGTGAGAGGTATGTACCTAGTGTTCATTTTCATTTCATTTAATTTCTCTTGATGTTATCATTTTATATGGACTTTAATTTCTTCTTTTAAATAAAGTCCTTAAATTCTAAATTTATTTAATAAAGTCCTTTATTAACTTTTAATTTAATTTCTTCTTTTTTCCTACAAATCAACATTTATATTTCCATGACTAACCTCTTATACTCTTTTGAACACCTATGATTTTTAGGATGTTACAATGACTAGGGATGTTTTTGGTATAAATAAACTTACATGCAATAGGAATATCACATGCAATAGGAATATCAAATGTTATTGGTATAAATAAACTTAATGCAATAGGAATAAATAAACTTATTTTGTGTCACTATTGTATCAAGGTATATAGGCTAAAATAATTCGACATGCGGGCTACTGGATTCCAAAGGATAACTCGGTTATCATGGTTGAGTGCTACGTACCTTGATGCAACTTAATTTTATGCCATGATGTTTTTAACTGATAAATCTAATTATGAAATTATCTTATTTTAATAACAGTTACGCAAGTATGAGTAATGTTGATAGATCTTGGATGTATAGGCTATTAATGCCAGATGGTTGCATTAATATTGAGTTTGCCGAGGGCGTTCAATCATTCATTGAATATGCAAGTTTGCAGCCTGCATATATGGATGGTCCAAAAATCAGATGTCCATATAAAAAGTGCAAACATATTCATTTCCTCCCTATTGATGAAGTGCATCTAAATTTGTTAAAAAAGGGGTTTGTTCCAAATTATTTTGAATGGACACGGCATCGGGAGCCAATAATTTATAGCACCTCTAGGGGTAATCAAGTATATTCACCAGTAAACATAGATTGATTTGCAAGGGGAGCTGGTAATCGACCAAATAATGCGGATGTAAATGAAAATCTTTACGTACAAATGGTTTATGACGTAGCTGGTTATTCCTTTCAAGAAAATAAGTAGAATATTGAAGAGGAACCAAACCAAAATGCAAAAGATTTTTTGACTTACTAGAGTCAGCTGACCAAGAATTATGGCCAAACTGTGAAAAAATGACTCAACTGTCTGCCATTGCCTGAATATTGAACATAAAGTCTGAAGGTCATATTTCTAAACAAAGTTTAGATAATATTATTACATGGTACAATGATTCATTGCCTCCTAAGCATAAAATGATTGAGAATTTTTATGAAATAAAGAAGCTTATTCGGGGTCTTGGTTTGCCCGTTGAACGAATAGATTATTGTAGGTTAGGATGTATGTTGTTTTGGGGAGAAGATGTGGAATTAGAAGAGTGCAAATACTATAGCCAACCTAGGTTCAAACCAAGAACGCGTACTAGGAAGCAAAAATTTGTTCCTTGGAAGCGGATGTATTATTTTCCGCTAACTTCGAGGTTGCAAAGACTGTATGCCTCTGATGTTACTGCAGCCCACATGAGATGGCATAATGAACATGAACAGAATGATGGAAGTATGACCCATCCATCGGATTTGCTCGCATGGAAATATTTCAATGACACACATACTGAGTTTGCAGCAGAAAGTCGAAATGTTAGGTTGGGATTATCCACAGATGGGTTTCAACCTTTTGGTCAATCGGGACAACAATATTCCTTATGACCAATCATAATTACTCCTTATAATTTACCTCTATAGATGTGTATGGACGAGGCATATATGTTCTTAACAATGATTGTGCCAGGACCTAAAAATTTAAAGCATAAAATTGATGTATTCTTACAACCATTGATATCTGAATTGAATCATCTGTGGGAATTTGGTGTTGAAACATAAGATGTGTCCCTTAAACAAAATTTTCCAGATGAAAGCAGCATTGATGTGAACTGTTAGTGATTTTCCTGCCTATACTATGTTGTCTGGATGGAGCACAGTAGGAAAATTGGCTTCCCTTTACTATGGCAATGATTCTGATGCATTTCATCTTCCCAACGGGGGTAAAACATCATGGTTTGACAATCACTAGAAATTTCTTCCTTTAGATCACCCATTTAGGCGTAAACAAAAATTCATTAAGAATAGGATGGTACAAAAACCTCCACCCCTAACTAAATCCGATGAAGATATATTACGGGAGATTGATGAGTTAGGGCTTCTAAAAGTCACAGACCTTGAAGCTGAAAAGGTTAATAGGACCATAAGTCATAACTTCGATTGGAGAAAATGGAGTATATTTTGGAATTTGCCATATTGAAAAACTAATTTGATACGACATAATCTAGATGTGATGCATATTGAAAAAAATATTTTTGAAAATATTTTCAACACAATCATGAACATTGAAGGGAGGACAAAGGACAATGCAAAATCAAGAGCTGATTTGAAAATTTTTTGTAGAAGAAGTGAGTTAGATAAAGATCCAAATGTAGGTAAATATCCAAAAGCATCTTACACTTTGGATAAAAAACAAAAGCAAATTTTGTGTGAATGGTTGAAAAGGCTTAAATTTCCAGATGGATATGTTTCAAACTTGGCAAGGTGTGTTGATATGAGGAAGTACAAATTATTTGGCATGAAAAGTCATGATTGTCATGTATTTATGCACAGACTAATTCCAATTGCATTTTGGGAGCTCCTACCAAACAATGTTTGGGAAGCTATAACAGAATTAAGTTTGTTTTTCAAAAGCTTAACTTCATCTGAAATTCAAATGTCTGATATGGAAAGACTAGAAATGGACATACCGGTTACCTTGTGCAAGTTAGAGAGTATTTTTCCTCCCAGCTTCTTTGATTCTATGGAGCATCTACCCATACATTTAATACATGAGGCTAAACTTGCAGGTCCAATTCAATACCGATGGATGTATCCATTTGAGAGGTAATTAAATACACTTTTGAGCTAAAACCGATATAAATTTATATCAAATGAGTGAATTAATTAATTATCCTATTTGTGATGTAGGAATTTGCATCACTTGAAGAAAAATGTTAAAAATAAGGCCAGAGTTGAAGGCTCTATATGCAATGCGTATTTAGTAGAGGAAGCAAGTACATTTTGTTCACATTATTTTGAGCTGCATGTGATCACTCGAGAATGAAAAGTTCCTCGTAATGACGATGGGGGTGTACAGTTGATGATGATAACTTATCTATTTTTACATATCCCGATCGAATACATAGACAATCAACAAGAAGAATGTTGATAGACAAAGAAATAGAGGCTGTCTATGGTTACATTTTATTGAATTGCCAAGAAATTCAACCTTTCGTGCAATAAGTTTAAGTTATATTTGAAATTGGTTAAGTTCTTATTCTTGGTGATTAGAGTTTATAGCTAAGATAATTTTTAATGTTTTTAGTGAATACAAGGAATTGTTAAGTGAGCTAATGCCTGGAAAATCACAGGATGACATCAAGAAAGAAGTGGAAAGAAACTTTCCTCTTTGGTTTGCAAATTATGTAAGTTTTTAACTTGCAATATGAGGAATATTTTAATAAAGTACCGTTAAACTTATAAATTATTATATTTATTGATTAGGATTCCTTTTTTAAATTATGTAGGCTTCTGAAAATAGAATAAAAAATAGGCTCATATGTGATCTTGCGAAAGGACCTTTGCGAACTGCTAAATCATATCCAGTCTATTTCGTTAATGGATACAAATTTCATACAGAAAATTATGGGCATAGCATGACAACAACAAATAGCGGCATTTGCATACAAGGGAAACTGATGGATTGTTTTAGCAAAATTATTGAGATACTTGAAATTGAATACCCCACATTGTCAATAAAATACTGTGTACTTTTTATGTGTGAATGGTTTGATCCTACTCCTAATGTTGGAACAAAAGTACATAACCGATATAATCTTATTGAAATCAACCAACAGAGAAGATTTAAACAATTTAAACCTTTCATGTTGGCAATGCAAGCGACGTAGGTGTATTATATCCCTTATCCTAGTTTAAGAAGGGATAAGTCAGATTGGTTCGCAGTCTACAAAGTAAAACCAAGAGGTATTTTTGAAGGACAGTCAAAAGGAGAAAGCAAGAAAAATGAAAGTGAAGTATTTCAGGAAGAAGAACATGATGCTTGTGAAATAAATGCATGTTTTGAGAATGAACCTTTAAATGATCCAAATAATGAATTTATGGAAATTTTATCAGGAGATGATGACAAATCCATAGATGGACCAAATTCTGAAGATGAGCCAGACTTTAATTTCGAATATTCTAAAATAGAGGGTGATTTTGATGTGCAATTAAGTGATGAAAGCGATTAATTTGAGTATTTTTTATTTTATTATATCATAATCCAAATATGTTGTTATTGCATCAATTAATTATTATTATTATTATATATGATGTAATTATATTGTTCTATTACAAGCGGAATGATATATTTATTTGAGTTTCAGGTACGACACATGCCACACAAAAGAAAGAACGACCTGTTGCCGCCTAGGCTTATATTAACATCGGATAAAGATGACGGTGCACAAGTGTACCCATCTCAACCTGTAGGGTCTACAGGTTTAGGTCTGTATTCAGATTCTCAATAGCCATATCATGCATCACCTTCACCTACTACAAACCCCAATGGCTCTCCTAATCTACCAAGTGATTCAACATCCAACAATCCAAATATATTAACACATGCTACTCCCGCACCAGACTTTGGATCTATACCGACAAATGAACCGATGATAGATGTCAAGGATGAAGAAGAAGGCTTTCAACCTGGTGCGAAGGGAGTTGATGGAAGAATTTACATTAAGATTATCAATGATATGTGAGTATTGATCTAATTTTGTATTAGAAGATAACATTAGTTTATATATGTTGTTATAGATATCTAATTTAAAATTGATCTAATTTTGTTCATATTAACAGGTTTATTCCATCAGGTATTTGCTCAAGAAAAATTAAATCCAAGTTCAAAGAGAGGATAGAAATTAAGGGTTATGTATGGAAAAATCTCTCTTTACAGACAAGAGATTTTTACTATCAAGAGTTTGAGGTAAAAAAACAAATTGCATTATTTGTGATGAAATAGCTAATTTCATAGATTAATGGCATATCTATTGTATTTTACATTAATTAAAATATGTTCTTTTTCAGAAAGAATTTTTTTGGGATGCAAAATTTAATGGTGTCATTTATCAAGTTTGGGAAAAGCGTGCTCGTCAACGATATAAAGAATTTGTTAGTAAATTGCATAAGAGTTGTGAATGACCTTCTTTTATTTCTGAAGAAATATGGGGTCGTTGGTAGGAATACTGGGCATCACCTGAAGCAATTGCCATTTCAGAGAGAAATTTTTCAAATAGACGAGGATGTTCAGATGGAGAGAGTTTAGCGATGCACACTAGAGGAATTTTGAGCCATCATGAGCATGAAGATAAATTGGTAAGTATTTGAATTTTAGAAAATTTAGAATAATGTTTCAATGTATGAATTTAGAATAATGTTTGATACTGTTGGATAATGATGATTTAATATATGTAAATTTCTATGTCACAGGAGGTAATGATAATGTTGGACAATGATAATGTTTCATAATGTTCGACAATGATAATGTTGGATAATAATGATGTTTGATAATGATAATGTTTGATAACTGTTGGATAATGATAATGTTTGATAATGATGCATTTTTAGATAAGTTTTTCATTTCACAGGAGGTAAATGTCATAAATTTAAAGGAAATTCTACTGAATTTTTTTATAAATGTTAGTTTATTTGGTCATGCAGGAAAAGTCCTTGGGTAAGAGGCCAACATATCCTGAAGTTTTATGTACACCCATACAAAAATGCATGATAGTCAAACATTTGTTAATGCCCGTTGTAGACAACTCAATGTACGTTAAATTTATATTTCTATATTAATTATTTAATGAAATATAGTTAATTCATTGTAACTATTGTAATTATAGGAGCAATTACAAGATACTCTCACTCAACAGCGACAAATCTTTGAAAATGTGGATGAGAGTCGGATATTTCTTGATGTAGTTGGTGGTAAGAATAACCAAGGAAGGATTTTTGGCTTAGGATCTATTGCAAATACATCCCATTCACATTCCTCTGCATCATCCACAGCTTCTTGTAGTAGGCATTTTGAACCTTCTGAGAGAGTCATTCAGCTTGAGAATACTATCAGTATGTTGCTCGATACTGTAATCCAACTGAAGAATGAGGTGAAAGAATTGAAAAACAAGGACACCTCTCAACAGCTAAATCGTCCGCCTTCACCAGCTACATAGTTTATATTTGTAATATTTAGGTATTGGTACTGATTTTGAATTGTATTTTTATATATTGGTTTTTATAGATTTTACTATATTATTTAGGTATCGATACTGAATTTATGTTATGTTTTTATGGATTCTTATTCAGACTATGGATTATACTATGTTATAATTAAGTTAATTGCATTATTTTTTTAATAATTAATTAATTTAGATTGAAATTAAAATTTTATTCAAATCCTCAAAATTTTAATGATTTCAATGGCTACATTTAGTAACGACAATTATTGATGGGAATTTATGTATGAATTTTGATTGCATTATATTACATTACCTTTCCTAAAATTAGCAACGGAAATAGCAATTCCGTTGCTAAAATTAGTAACGGAAGATTAATTTCTATTGCTAATTTTAGCAATGGAATTAATATTTTCGTTGATAAATTTAGCAACGAAATTTCATTTTTTGTTGCTAAATTTAGCAACGGAATTTAAATTTCCGTTGCTAAATTTACCAATTAATCGAAAATGAGTTGATTGAATTTAGCAACGGAATTTGATTTTCGTTGCTAAATTTAGCAACGGAATAAAGATTCCGTTGCTATAAATAGCAACCACCGGATTAGCAACGGAATTTTTCATTGCTAATTTTCGTTGCTATTTGTTTTTAGCAACAGAAATTTGGTATTTTCTGTTGCTATTTTTCATTGCAAAATTGCATTTTTCTTGTAGTGTATAGGTCAAAAGTCCAATAAAAAAGTCCATATTAACTCAGAACCGATCGGAGCGAATTGATCCGACTAAAATTATTTCGGTGCATTCGATTTTTGATTCTATAAATTTTGATTTCGGTTCAATTCTTATATTTTCAAACTTCAATTCTTGATTCTTTCAGTTCGATCCAAAATCGAACTGAACTGACTATTTGCACACTCCTACATACTGGGAAATAGGACAGCTAGTCGATGATGTATGCTTCGATTGGTGTGTGGCCAAGGGATTTTCATAGACAGTGGTCAGCAGAGAGAAAAGAATAGAGAGAGGATGAGAAGGAAACTGCGATTGTAGAACAGAAAGGAAAGCTCATGTTTAGTTAAATATTTTTTTAAAAACACATTATTTTGTGAAAAAAATTGGCTACCGATCTAATTTGCCGGTTTCCAATTTTCTAATTTTGATATTGAACCAAATTGAATTGGCTACTAATATACAATTGAATCAATTCGATCCAATTTTGCAAAGCTTTTTTTGGGCATATGAGAATGGTTAAAAGTACAAAAAACAACAAAAATAAGCAACACTAAATAAACCATATTGAAGTCAAGAGATAATATTTTCAAAAGGATCTAAGAGATAATGACAATCTAAAAGAAAATTAACAAAATAGTGCACAATGAAATTCGACAAAAAAATTGCTTCTCTGTGCACACGATTTAGCTTAACATTGTTGAATCTACTTAAATGAGACCAAATATTTTAGATAAGCGATGAGCAATAAGCATTAATATCAGTTTTGCCACCAACCATATCCACCACCAATTTGTTGTCCTATTCTACCAAGGTATTGATGACCATACATGAGAGAAATGTTTAAACTATGAAAAAGGGCCCAAACCTAGATAGCAATGAAATGGGTACTAAGGTATCTTAGAGGCACCTCCAACTTGTTTTGGAAGGATACACTCCAAGAAATCCACTTCTGGGTGCTTGATTATTTTTGTAGAGTGTGCCCTATCTTAGCAATCTAGATTGCAAAAATGTATTGCCTTATTCAACACCAGTGAAGTTGAATTTATTACAATTATTGAAGCAAGCAACTAGCTACTATGGATGAAGAAATTTCTTCAAGAGTTGAGCTTTGAGCAAGGGAAGTATGTTTTGTATTGTGATAGTTAGAGTGTAATTCATCTAAGTAAGAACTCGACATTTTACTGATAATCAAAGCACATTGTTATGCGATACCATATGTAATACCCCAAATTACACCCTAGTTGCATTAGAGCATGTCTATGGAGGATTAGAAGATGAACATGAAATGTTAAGTGAGTTAAATTGTAGAAAGGATGTAATGGGCATTAACTTAAAAGATAAGTACAATTTGGTAAATTTTCCAAATTGGTTTATGCATGTATAAATGAATATAAGACTTGAATTAATATGCATATAGAAGTGGAAATGTATGTAATTGAAAGAAAAAAAAAGTGATGGGGACTAGAGTGTGACTTCCTAAGGGTCCAATAAGTGGACCAATAGGAAGTTAACACATGCATATAAGGGAATAAACATGTGTTAACTATATAAAAGGGTGATAAGAGAGAGGGATAGGATTGATAGGCCAAAAATACAAATTTTCAACTCAAGTTCTCTTTAATAAACACACCAAAAATTCTATTCTTAAGGTTTCAAGTGAGCCTAAGTGAAGAAAGGGAAAGAAAATCAAAGGAGATGAATAATGATGCAAGCTAGGCAAGTCCTAGTGTGGTATTTCATTTGATCTTAATTGTATGTGTAATACCCTAAATTTTTTCTTAGTCCGAATATTATAATATCATAATCGGTTGCTAGTTGGACATGTAATTACGTCATTATCTATTATTTACTATTTTAATTTTTTGCAACTCAAGGTTAGGTTTATATGTCGATTTATTAGTCCGTTACGTGCCCATTTGGTTTCTATTGCAAATTCACTATTCATTTGGTCAAAAACTACTATTTATTTGGTAAAAATTTTGGCAGCATAATGTTTATAATTTAAACCTATCCCTCCTGCAAAAGTTCAAAAATACACTTCCAATATTCAACCTCCAACTCTAAAATTCTAGGTAACAACACAAGCACTTCTACAATCCATCACAGTCAGCACATTCACAAGTCGTCATCACATGTATATACTCATACATTTATATCCTACTTTACCATCCATTAAATACATATACATGCCATAATACATTAGTTCCATAATTCACAATATGTATATATATTCTTTGTCTAAATTAATATACATACAAAAGATAATAAATACTACTTCTAAATCAGGCTTCCTTTCCCCTAGTTGCTTTACATTCGCCGTTTGATTGCCTGCCTCTACTCATAGCAAACAACCATGTGCTAAGCATATAACCTAATGGTGGATACTCGATTAACAAATTTCACTACAATATATAAATTATAATCTAATTTTGAATTTTTTAATTTTTCTTTAATTAATTACTTTAATTATTATTTTCACATGAATTCTTCACACTTATGCTAACATACATGACTTAGGGTGAAATTACCTTTTTACCCAATCTTTTGACAAAATTACGTTTATATCACCATCCTTTACCAAAATGACATATATATCCCATCTTTTACCAAAAGGACATCTATGTCCCATCTTTTACCAAAAATCACATTTCCTTTCCCCAAGTTGCTTTATGTTTGCCGCTTGATTACCTACCTCCATATGCAGCAAACAACCACGCGCTAAACATATAACCTAGCGGTAGATACTCGATTAACAAATTTCACTACAATATATAGATTATAATTTACTTTTGAATTTTGCTATTTTTCTTTAATTAATTACTTTAAATATTATTTTCACATGAATTCTTCACACTTATGCTAGCAGACATGACTTAGTGTGAAATTACCTTTTTACCCTTAGCAGTTCAATCTTTTGACAAAATTACGTTTATGTTACCATCCTTTACCAAAATAACATCTATATCTCATCTTTTACCAAAATGACATCTATATCCTATCTTTTACCAAAAGGACATCTATGTCCCACCTTTTACCAAAATCACATATATGTCCCATCTTTTATCGATATTATCATTTTATCCCTAATTTCTCCCTTTAAGCATATTTTACCATACTTTTACGTTTTTAATCCATCAGTTACATTTTTTTCATTTTAGTCCTTAAATTAATTTATTTTACTGAAATTGCAATTTAATTCCTATTTTCACAACTTTTTTACTTAATTATGGTTTTGCTCTCGCTTTTACCAATTAATTTTATATTGTCATTTTTACACTTTGTAACTGCATTTTCACTATCCTTTGACCATTTTACCTTTGATTACTCATTTTATCAATATTCTTTATTTTAATTCTTAATTTCAATCCTTATTCATTATTTACCATTTTCTTATATTTGTTGTCATATTACTATTATTTTAGTTTCACCCTAGTAGTTTCCAATGAAAACAAAACCCTCGAACTAGATATGAGAGACGTGGATCCTACAAGTCAATGACTATATAATTCTTATTTTTCTCTTTTTTTTTCTCAACTTTTCTCATTTTTTCTCATATTTATGGTGTTGATCTACCTTTGGTCCACTTTTACGAGTCGCCATAACTCGTTACCATGGTGAGTGTCCCTATGAGTAGCTAATTATATTTTATGCTTCCGGTTTTACTTTAAGACACTAAGGGTAAAACTATTTCCATAACATCCATATAAAGTATGCATTTTTTCAGATATTCTCACATTTTCACATTATATAACAAATTGATTTCACACCATGTACATCATTTCCATTCATTTATCACATAACATCATTTTCATGCATTTAATCATTATGGTCATATCAATTTAAACTATCATACCATTCGACCACATATAGTGTCATATCTTCCATAATCATTTTCATGCCATACTTAGTTTCCATGATGTTTATAAGGTTTAAATTATGTATATCTAACATTATTTCATCATTTTTATCATTTATTCTATCATAATCTCATCCTTTACCATTCGGCCAATAATATTTCATGTACATAGAAATTTGTTTAACTCTTTAAACACTTTTTAACCATGTTTTCATGCCCATTTAACATATTTCTAACTTTGAATCAAATTAATTCCTTACATAACCTTAATTTCCCATACTTACAAAATATATTCCTAAACTAACTTACCATCTCTACTTATATTTTCATGCATTTGACTTCACAAATCTCATTATTTATCATTTAATTATATTTATTTACCATTAAATTGAATTTAAACTCACATTACATGCATGAACCTTAAGTTACATATTAGGCTCATATTCCATTTTCATGCTTTTAATCATTCTTTCATGCAATTTTTCATGGCAATTTTATTATTTGACATTTAATTTCATTAATCTACCATTAGTATGAATTTAGACATCGTTTACACATAAAACCCTACATTATATAACCTAGGCTTTCATGAAATAAGTTAGTTTAGTATCCACTTGCCTTAATTCACCTTTAATTCTTTAATTCTTTTTTGCTTCTCTTCTTCTTGTTCTTCACCTAAACCAAATTGTATATAACTGATATCCATGAATTTTTCTTCCATTTTTCATCCAAAATCACATAAAAATAATAACCTACCAAAATTTTCAATTAATTCTAACAAAAACACATAAATTCACTTGGTTGGGCAATTTTTTCTCTTTAAAATCTTTACTTTCCAAACTTATTTTTGCTTTAATCCTTTATCTAGGATGGAGAGGATGATATTTATGAAAGCTAGATGAAATTTAGGTTAGAAATATGGTGGGAAATGGAAGTTTGAAGAAAGAAAATGGTGGAAGAAAACCATAGAAGAATTTGGCCAAGTGAGGAAGATGCAGAAGATGGCTCATTTTTAGGGAGACTTGGAGAAATTTTTGCAATTATCTATTTTTTCTTTTAGTTTATTTAAATAGAGAGCAAATATTAAATCATTTGCTATTTAATCTAATGGCTTATATGAAGCCACTTGTCATCTTCTCATTGGCTACTTATTTTAATCATTATTTTACCTTTAAAATAAGTTTAAAAATAATTAAAAATATTAACTAAGATATGTTTAAAATTTCAAGTCAATCTGACTTCATTTTGATATACTTTTAACTCTAAAGATAAAATTTATCAATTCGAAACTCAAAAATTCATACTTGTCAGAAAAATTATTTTTTACTCCTAAATATTAATTGGAATTAATTCTAGTAGCTCTACACAAATAAATTATTTTTTTGAGATCTGTGGAATGTTTCTGGCCAGTCAAAATTTGGTTAAACCCTGATACGATCCTGAAATTTTTTTCTTTATTTGTTTTGAAGGCTTATTTAATCTCAATTTCACCTTAAATTATACAAATAGACTCGTTATAAATTGTACTTTACAATGGTGATGAAAAAGTTTTACGAACCCTAGATGGTACTATTTATCCCGAAGTCATCTAGTATCACTATTCACCTCCAAAAGTACTATTCTGATGACACAAATTGTAAGGGCATCACATTTCTCCTCTACTAATTAAAAATTTTATCCTCAAAATTTATCTAAATTGAATAACTGGGGATACTATGATTCCATCACTTTTTCGGCTCCCATATAACTTCTTCGATGTTGTGGTGAGTCCAGAGTACTTTTACCAAAGGTATCTATTTATTTTTCAGTTATCTAACCTCCCTAACAATGATTCTAATTGACTTTTTATCATATGACAAATCAGATTTCAATTGCACTTCTTTTGGATAGATGACATATGCTGGATCGGATTGATACTGTTGAATCTTTTCCATCTCAGGTGACAACTTCAATCTATAGGCTACTGGTTCGACATGTGGTACCACTTCATATAGACCAATAAACCTGGGACTCAACTTTCCCTTTTTGCCAAACCTCAAAATTTTCCTCCAAGGAGATACCTTTAGAAAGATTTTTTCCATCACTTCAAATTCTATGTCTTTTATTTTTAAATCTGCATATGATTTCTAGAGAACATAAGTAGCTTTCAAATTGCCTTTGATATTCCATACTTTTTTTTGTTTCCTTTATCAAATCTGGTCCCATAAGCTTATTTCACTGAATTATATCTAGTACAAATGTGTTCTTCATTTTCTTCCATACAGGGCTTCATATGGTGGCATCTTTATGTTGGCTTGATAGCTATTATGATAGGTAAATTTTGCTAATAGGAGGTACCATTCCCAACTGCTACCAAACTCCAAAATATAGCTCCTTAACATATCTTTTAGCATCTGTATCACTCTTAAAAGAAGTGATGTAATGCAATTTAGTGCCTAGTGATTCCTAAAATTTCTTTCAAAACCTTGCAATAAAATAAGGGTTTCTATTTTATATGATGGAAGAGGGAACTTCATAAAGCCTAATAATCTTATTGATGTATATTTTTGCCAATTTTACCAGTGGGCAATTAGCTTTCACGGGTAAAAAATGACTAGAAATTATTAATCTATCAATAATCACCCAGGTAGAGTCATGCTAGCTCCTAATGAGAGGTAAACCAGTGATAATGTTCTTAGTAATCCTATCCTATTTCCACTTTAGCATTGTAATAGGTTGTAACAATCTAGAGGGAACCTAGTATTTTGCCTTTACCTACTGGCATACTAAGCATTTGGCAATAAAATCTACTATGTCCCTCTTCAAACCATACCACTAGTAATGAGTTTTTAAGTTCTGATACATTTTGGTGCTATTTGGATGCATGTCATATTTGTTGCTGTGGGCTTCTGTCATGATATTCTTCTTCAATTTTACATCATTAGGCACACCAATTCTCCCTTTATAATATCAACATTTATCAGTTTATAGAGAGTAGTTGTCATCCTTGTTTTCATGGATTTGATCAATAATAGAAGTCAATCGCTCATCTTGCCTCTAGGTAGCTTTAACTTGCTATAGAAGGTCAAACCTAGCTTGCATTTCAGTTATAATTACTCCATTTTGAGCCATAGCTAATCTGACATTCATAGCCCTCAAGGCTATTTAACAATATTGCATTACTACCTTATTATGTCTACAATAATATAAGAAAAGAAATTCACTATTGGTAGAGGTGGCAAATGGGCGGGTTGGATGGGTTTGGATTGGGTCATTAATGGGTTAGATCATAAATGGATCATAAATGGGTCAATATCCAAATGAATTGGATGGATTTGGATTGATCTATGGGTTTAATATAAATTATTATAAAATTATTACTTGCAGTAACTTATTTATTTAAATAAAAAAATAATTCATATATTTTATTAAAAATCAATTTAAATAAAAAAGATAATTTGTGTGTTTTATTAAAAATCGATTTAAATTTATTAAATTAGAGAGATAATTTGGTGGGCTATCAAAACCTATGAGACTATAAAGGAGCTACTTTAGGTTTGAACTTGTAAGACTTGCTGCCATTATAAGGTTCCCTTTTTTAAACTAGGAATGGGGCATCGATAAGAATGATTTTAGCAACTCCTGGAAAAAGAATATCCTAGAAGCATAAAAAAAGATGCCATGGTTTATTTCCATATGGATGCTTTAAGTACAAATTCAGGATTTTGAAAAAAAAAGTACAAATTTAAAAAGATGTTACTTTTGATTTTTTGCCTTTTCAGAGGTTTAAAAGTCACAAGGAATTATCCAGGCCTAAAAAGTTATTGAATGTATAGAGGAAATTAACAAAGCATGGCATTGAAATTTATCTACATTTGACAAGGTAGATCACATTACTTATAAAGTTATTTCAATTGAAAAACATTTCTTTTTGAAAACACCCATTGGGTTAATACCTAATGGGTTGGGAAGTGAGATGAGTTAATTTTGGATTGACCTAATGGATATTGGGTTGGGTTGGATTGGAGTAAAAATTAAAATAGGTCAGTTTTGGGTTGATCCAGTAGGTATTCATTTGGATTAGGTTGGGTTTGGGTCAATTTTTTGGGATAAATTTGGTTCGACTAATGGGTTTGGGTGAATTTTGCCGGGTCTAACTATTGGAGTTAATTATTTACCCATCATTAATTTTTGACTTAATACATAAGCTACTACATTTACCTTGCCTGGTTGATAATTAATGAGGAATTCATAATCTTTGATGAGTTCTAACCATTGCCTTTTTTAAATATTGAGCTCCTTTTGACTAGGCAAGTATTTCAGGCTGTTATGATTTGCATAAATATAGCACTTTTCACCATATAGATAATGCCTCTATATTTTCAATACAAACAAAATTGCTGCAAACTTTAAGTCATAGGTAGGGTAGTTCTTTTCATAAGTTTTCAGTTGTCAAGAGGCATAAATAATCACATTTCCTTCCTGCATAAGTACACAACCTAAACCATTTTGTGATGCATTACTGTAGATTATAAAGTCTTTCCCTGGTTTCGATTGTGTTAAGATTGGTGCGTCCATCAACATCTTATTAAGCCTCTCATAGCTTTCTTAACATTATTAGTCCACTTAAATTTCACATTCTTTTGGATACTTTAGTAAGTTGAGCTATTATTAAGGAAAAACCTTTTACAAATCTATTGTAATAACCTGCCAAGCCAAGAAAGCTTCTAACTTTTATGACACCCTTGATGGTTGTGTAAAGACTACTCTAACATTTCCAGGTTCTCTATTACTATGACTTTTATCTTTCATATAAAATAATTGTACTATATTCCATTAGCAAAAAATAACATGATGTTTAACTTATTTATAATCATAGCATTATATTGAAATAGGCTACATAAGAAAAAAACTTTTAATACATCATAGTTCTAATAGCTACGTTATTACATTACACTTAACAAAAATTTGAGATTTACAATATCAAAAATAAAACAAAAAGACAACTTCGTTCATATTTTGACTCTTCTTAATGTTGGTGCTAACTTTATCGCTGTTAGCTTTATCCCTTTTGAAGAGTTTTATCTTGAGTACCGACATAGATGAACACCTGTGCTAAGTTTTATAGCTTAACAGGGAATAATAAATTTATCAACACCCACTCACAGTGATTATTCTCGAACACACATAACATGTAACAATAATAGAATGTATTTGTGCTAAGTAGAAACCGTATTATCAATAACTGGTTAAGCTTTACCATAGATAATATTTACAGTGTAAGTTGATTATATATGTCATGCCATTATTCAGTATTGAACATGTAACATCCATCAAACTATTTATTGATTCCTATGAATGCCCGCATAAGTTCTGTGGATGTGGATAACTGGTGTTGTGGATACCCGTAGATATCAATCATATGAATATCCAAAGGTATTATTCTTATGGATAACTAAACGTATCAAACCTATAGATCCAAACGGGATCAAGACTATGATCCCAAATGGGGATAAACTATAGATCCAAACAGGATTAGAACTGTGGCAGTTGCATATATACCCTATAAGCATGCCTATCTATCTACCACCAAGCTCTATGTGCAGGCATTTAATTATTTTTCATGTCATTTTGTTGATCATGTCCAATTCATCATATTTCATAGTTATACATGTAAATGTTCCTAAACAATTACAGTAGTATAACTTATCTAGCATTACAAAATTTTAATAATTTATACACACACACACACACACACAAGTGCAATATCTCATTGAAATGTAAGAAATCATGTACGCATTTAAATATATTCATATATGCACATATTTATTTCTACTTTATTTGCATTTTAGCTAAACAATATCTAACAAGTATATTAGATCGGCTAGTAATATAGAAAAATAAGATTAAGACCCAAATATCGAACCCAAGGGAAATATATAAATGTTTAAGACCCCAAATTTTGAACCCTAGGGAAATATGTAAATGCTATGTATTTCAAATTTTATAATGAATAATGCATGTAAAAAATTCCCAAGCTTTGAATGATGAAGAACTAACTGTATTGAAAGTAGAAACTTAAAGTAATAAAACTATGATAAGTAAACATAAACTTAAGCTAATAAACTTAAACTTTAATAAACCAAATAATAATAGATGATAAATTCAATGATAAAAGACACTTCTGCTAAAAGACTATCTACCTCAACTTATATTGTAATGACTCAATTAAAAATAACACAAATGATTATGAAAAACCAGTAATAAATTTAGATATCTTATGAAGAGTATCATTCCAAGCATTAAACCTTCTTGCGAGGAACAATTCAACTTTTAGCATAAAGATCCAATTTATTAACTCCTAAACATCCATTAAACTCCTATTCAAGAAATTTAACTTCAATTTATTCTTAGTTTAATTTTTCTTAATCCTAAAACACTCTTATCAACACACAATAACCTTAAATTTTAAAATATAATCATGCATCAATACAAGTGAATTAAACTAAGAACATGTATATCATAGGTCATACTTGAAATTAATCATCAACTATTTATCAAATAAGTCAGTAATCAACTCAATAACAACCAAAGATAAGAATTTTGTCAAAAACTAAGAAATAACACACTTGTATTGAATTAAAGCTCAAATTAAAGTCATTACAGATAAGAGTATGAGAGTTCAAATTCCCTCAACAAAAGCAAAGAAAACTACTCACTCATTGTCTTGAAACTTAAATATAAATAGAAATAAAGATACAAACACATAGAGCTAAGAAGCTTCTCTTGATATCTTTATAGAAAACCAAGTTACAGCCTCCAAACCTCCTATCTTTGTCTCTTGAAAAGTATGGTAAAACACTTAATAAAAATTCATAATTCTAACACTCTATCTGTCTCTCCTTAATCCTGGTGCTTAGGTCTGCCTAAATAGCCTCTAAAGAAGAATTTTTTGTGCTTTGGAACTTTTAATTCCATAATGCAGTAGAGTCATATTGTAATTAGAACACTTCACTCGACAGAGACATTAGGAACTCGATTGATGGCTTTTCTCCCTCAAGTGAGGGGTGGCTTACTCGACCGAGTGAGTGGCTCGGCATGAAAGGGACACAAGCCCTCGGGTGAGTGGATATTAGCTTAAAATAGGGCTTTACTTACTTAGTTGAGGGGCTCTAATGCTTTTTCAAGTTCTTTGGTTATGGTCTCCACTTGAATCTCCTTTCAAAATTACAAAATTGCCCTAAATCTCTTCCTTTCTTCAATTAATTTCTCATTTTCTTCAATTTGGCTCCTAAAAATACCAAAACTTATAATTAGACCCACAAACACACAAATTAAATAATTGAACATTTAATCAACCAAATTAACACTAAATTAAACAATCTAAACACTTTAAAATATAGTATAATTCACAACTATCAAATACCCCACACTTAGTCTTTACTCGCCCCCGAGCAAATTTGACCAAACCAACTCCTCAGAATAATCAAACTTTAGTCAAGATTTATTCATTTCAAAACTATGCTTAATAATTTACAAGAGCACTTAACAAAACTCTAGCTAGATTAAATTCGGGCAAGACAATATGAGTTAGTTTCCTTGCATGTGTGTGCAAGACCAAAATATTTTAGGCATTTTCAAAATCAACACACCAATGCAAATTTATAGTCAAGCTTATAATTGATGTACACTTAATTTTATAAGTAATTTTGCTCTTAAAACTCTAGAAATACCATAGGCCTGTCCTTTAGCACCGAAATTCGAAAGTCATCTCCTCTAAACTACTCAAACCAAACTTAGAATCATTTAGATCTTAATTTGATTGTAATGGGATTAAGGTATTGGTTATCAAAGAATGGATAAAGGATAATCAACATGAATAGCCACTCTATGCTTGAATAGACCAAGTTTTCCAAAATTTTAACTTACTAAGCACATACCCCTTTACCATACTTCTTACTTTATCCTATAAACATTAAGCATATTCAAGAGAAAACAATATTGAAATCCCTCTTTGAGTTACTCAATTCCACCACTTTTGAGAAGCCAAAACTTTTTTTTTCTTGTAAAAACCCCATACTTAAAATTTTACCATATAATACTAGCTTTATTTCAATTTTTTTTTCAAAATTTTCTTTATTACACCCTTTAAAATACCCAACAAAGTTAATCTATCCAATCCTAAAGTGATTGATTCTAAAAAGGAAGATAAAAACTTTTTAGGCTATATGGTAAAGCTATGAGTGTAACAAAGAAAATAAATATGACATGCATTAAACATGCCTCATTAGGCTTAAAATGGCTAACAAGGGTCACATGTATCAAAAAGGGTAGGAAACAGTCTTATTATGGCTCAATAAGAAAATTTTGCCTAGATCACTTTTTAAGTTGTTTGAGTTATTTCTATGCTTTGAAGGATGATGAGCAAGGTTCTAGTGTCCTAAAATTTCTTACTCAACTATTTCAATGCACTGGTTTTTCTTCTATTTTAAAATTGGTCTTTAGTACTCAAAAAGTGAAAACTAACAAATATAAGTCTAGCTGAATGCTAAGCTAACTATAATTTCATTAAACAACATGCTTGTCCTAATGCTAAATAAAAATTTTAACTAATACACATTCTAAGTTGAAGTTTAATTAATTCAATTCCTGAGAATAAAACTGGGGCAAACTAAATTTACTTTAATCTTAGTGATAATTTGAACTAACTATATCTCTTGCATAACCTAATTAATAAATGAACAAACAAACTAAAAGAACTACTATTACTGCTAAAACAAGTTACAAAGCCATTTAAATTTACAACTTAAACAAAGAACAATAAAGTAAAAATAGATAACTAGAATGAAAACAACAAAACAAAAACAAAAATGAAAATAAAAATAAAAAAACAAACGTAAACACTTTCACGAATAAAGGCGAGTGTGTGACTGTCTACTTCTTGAATTTCTTTAACAAAATTGAGTTTAGCTTAAATAAGCTCTACCACCCTCAAAAGACTTACTATCCACATCAAACAAAAACTCAGGTTATTGGGGTGGCGATAATGGTGCTGGTAGGTAATGTGCCCCAAAACTGGTGACGAATTGCTCGAAACTGTTATTCAATTCATTGATGTTATCTTACATTATTTCCATCGATCCTTATTGTATATGCAATCGAGCATTTACTTGATCTAGGAGAGCAACCATCTGGGGTGACTTGGCTTCTTCCACTGGTGGTGATTTTTGGTGTGCAGCCTTTGGTTCCTGTTCACCTATGTGCTGACCATCATGCTCTACACAAATCAATTGCAAATATTCAACCCTATTTTTCTAGTGACATATTAGTTTGTTCCACATTACCCTCATCTGTTTCAACATTGTGTAATCAATATAGTGGATGTCACCATGAAGATAATCTCTTAAATCCAAGTGGTTCACTTCACTTGCCATAATAGTGGCAATCCATCTGATATATATGACCTTGACAGCATAAGGCCTCTTTTGTAAATTGTTTATCTTATGCTAGAGCTAGACTGCACCATTAATGCAAATCCCTTCGACCATACATCTCAATAGCATAATTTCACCTAAATTTACTGCACTCAGACCACCAAGACAGTTATAGAAGGTTATTGACAGGAAGTGATGCAACACTTACAACATATAATCCCTCAATAAGTGAGACTTAATTCAGATTCCAAGCCATGGCACTGGTTCAATCGAATCTCTAACTATTTTCTAATTCTCCTGTGATGTGGTATTAAGCAGTTCACCTATTCCATCCAATGGAAATGCTAACTCTTCTGCAAATCATTCAAATGGTATGGTGTAGTTTCTCCTCCCCAGCTTGAAACTTACAGTGCCGGTATCCTCCTCATCCTTAAATCATAATGGAAAGAATAGAGGAAATATCTTGCAAGAACTAGATGGACTTCTAGCATATTTTGGATGAACTTTTCCCAACCAATATTCTTAATTATAAGTTGCCATTAACAATGTCTAAGAAGAATTTTTCTAAGTAAATTGGCTTGACATATTCTACAGACCCAAAATATTCATATAATTGTATCTTAACTTCATCCATGTATAGGGGAATATGGAAACCATGAGAGCTTGAAGCTTCACTACGTTTGGTTCTCTTAGGTGCCACTACAAAAAGCAAAAATAACAATTAATTATTATAAAACATTGAAAGTTCAAACATTGACTAAGAGAAATCAAACGAATATAGCCCAAGATGAAAAGTGTCCAATGCACAATCTCACGCCATCATTAGGTAGGAATTAAGAATGGAAAAGAAACAATGTGAATTGAGTGAGTGTAAATATGATTTAGACTAAGGAAATTTAAGCTAAATTTGTAAATTTAGGAGTTTAGGCATTTTGTCAAACATTTTGTGTGCACAACTTAGCAAGTCTAAAGTATAAGTAATTTCAATTCCAAATTAAGCCAATAAAGAACATAATCATCAATTACAAACACTCAACAAGCTCAATGAAAATAGAATGCAAAAGAAATAAAAATTTTAGCTCAAATAAGAACTCCAACAAACCCCAATGTTAAAGAATAAAATCCAATTTCTAATGAAAATAGCCAACCTAACAATGTGATTCAAACATTAATTATATAGTAGACACTTACTTGCAAGAAATGAAATAAGGAAAGATGAACAATTTAGACTTGAGTATCGATGCCTCGAGAGAGGGGGATGGATGCCTTGGGTTAGGGAGAGAATGTTTTATATGAGTGAGTGAATGTGATGGGTGGGATTTTAGGTGAGGGGTTTTAAAGTAAAAGGGGCATGGGTGAGGGGAAGACCGCTTGATCGAGTGGTTGCTCTCGGTATTGAGGGGACAAAAGCCACTCGGGTGAGTGGAGGGCTACTGGACTCAAAGGTGATTTAAAAGGCATTAAAGGGATATCAAATACTCAGGAAAGGGGGATTTTACTTAAGTGAGGCCTAATGTTACTCAAGTGAGGAAGAATTTACTCAAGTAAGGGGTGACTTACTCGGTTGAGGGCTTATGTGCCTCGATCGAGTGGTGCCTCTCAACACTCATAGATAATTTCTAGTTTTTCCATTTTTTTCAACTCCACTCCCAACCACTTAAGTTGCATTTGAAGTTCTCTACTACCAACTTAATTGTACCTCCATAAAACTATCCAACTTCCCAAAATTAACATCCAATTATTTGTCACTACTCACTCAAAAGAATTTCTTCCTTGAATAATTAATTCATTTGCACTCCAATCTCAGTCAAAACCATGCCAAAACAATATGCAAACCTACAAACCAGTTGAATTACATATCAAGACTATACCTAACTCAGGAAATAAATACGACTTCCTTTAATTCAAGAATTGACAAGCAAACCAAATCAACTCATACCTAATAAGGAAAACACTCAGTAAACATACATGTAAATTAAAACAAAAGTTAAAGACATTCACTCAACAATTCAAAGTAAAAGTTAAAGAGTTTAGTTTTGAGTTTATAAAGTCCTCAGCTAGACTTTTAGAATCCTTTTACTCATCTCGAAAAAATCACTTGCCCAATATCGTAAGGCTTGAACCTATGACCATTGACTTTATACTCGTGCCCATCCTTCAGATTCTTGATGGTGACTACTCTAAATTCATAAATTAAAGCAATTGATGTTGTCCAATTGATGTTCTAATTCGACCGGCAAATGATATGCTTTTTCAAAAACCATCTTAGAAGGAGACATGCCTATAGGGGTCTTATAAGCAGCTCTATAGGTTCAAAGAGCCTCATTTAACTTGTTAGACCAATCTTTTCTAGAATTATTCACTATTTTTTCTAAGATTGATTTCAACTCCCTATTAGATACTTTCACTTACCCATTTGCTTGAGGGTGATGTGGAGTTGTGATTTTATGCCTAACACCAAACTTTTCAAGTAATGTTTTGAATTAATGGTTGACAAAATGCTTGCCTGCATCACTAATAATGGCCCTCAGTGCCCAAACCTAGTAAAAATATTCCTCATAAGGAATTCAATCACAACTCAAGCATCACATGTCCTAGTAGCTACTACTTCTACCCATTTACTTATATAATCCATAGCAACTAAGATATACTCGAAGCCAAATGAGTTTGAAAAAGGCCCAATAAATTTAATGCCCTATACATTAAAAATTTTAACTTCCAACACGTTATTCATATGCATCTCATCCCTCTTAGATATATTACCTATACGTTGACACCTATCACATGATTCTATAAAAGACTTAACATAAAAAAAAAAAGAATAGGCAAAAAAAATTGATTGTAAAATTTTTACCACTGTGCGATTTGACCTATGGGACTTCCAACCTTTCTTCTAGAACATAACTTTATAATATTTAATTGCTCCTCCTCTAGAACACACCTTCTAAGCACTCGATTCGGATATATCTTGATCAGATATAGGTCATCCCAAATATAGTGCCTTGTATCTATTTTTAACTCATTATTTTGTTGCCAAGTAAAATCCTTTGGAAGATATCCTCTTGCAAGATAATTAGCAATATTAGCATACCAAAAAATTGAAATTTCACATGAATAAATGGCTCAAATATGTTTATCAAGAAATCAATAAAAAAATTTACCCTTTTTTATATGAGCATAATCCAATCTAGATAGATGATTTGCTACAAAATTTTTAGCTTCCTTTTTATTTTTGATCTCCATATCAAATTATTGAAGTAGCAAAACCCATTTAATGAGTCTTAGTTTGGAATCCTTCTTTGTAAACAGGTGCCTTAAAGCTACATGATCCTTCCATACTTTGAATTTGGAACCAAGGAGATATGGCCTAAATTTTTTAAAAGAGAATATTATCGCCAATAACTCCTTCTCCGTGGTGGTGTAATTTACTTTTGATCCTATGAGGGTGTGACTTGCATAGCAGATGGTATGAAAAATCTTCTTTCATTTCTGCTCTAAAATTGTTCCCACTTTATAGTCACTAGCGTTACACAAAATTTCAAAAGGTAAACTCCAATCCGATAATGCTATGTTTGATGCTATGATGAACTTTTGCTTCAATAGATTAAAAGTCCACAAACACTTATCATCAAAGTTAAATGCATCATCTTGAAGCAGTAAATTGGAAAGTGGCTTTGCAATTTTAGAAAAATTCTTAATAAACCAACGGTAAAATTCGGCATGACTAAGGAAACTCTTAATACCTCTAAAACTCTCTAACATAGAAACTTTTAAATTCTAAATCTCCACTCCGATTATGATCTTTGTTTTTTAGAAAAATTGAATGATTTTTTATGTATGTGTATGTTTGGATCAAAAAAATGTGAGTTTTTATCCTAAAGAGAGAAGAATTAGTTTCTTCTTTTCCAAGAATTCTTTCTCTAATTAAAATAGATTCCTCCCTTTTTAATAACCATAATTTTTTCTCTTTATACCTAGGGAAGAGTTTGAGTTGAATTCCTACTCTAACTCTCCAAATCTAGAGTGATTATTCCCCAAAATCTGGATTGAATCCTCTGGAAAATCTATCTTCCCATTTTTAAAAAGCCAAAAGTATGGAAAATCTAAAAATATAATGACAGACGATTGTCCCTTAAGTAAAAATCCAGAATTCATAAAAATACCCCTGTTCTGACCTGGATAGGAGTGAACTAGCCACAGACAACCATTTGTTACTATTGAGGGCTAAAATCATGGTTTTTAATACTATTTTGTGAAAATCTTTTAAAAACACTTGGAAAATCATAAATCTTTGAGGAAACTATGAGAAATTTATAATTGGAGCATTGGGATCCGCATTTTTATTATAAATATACTATTTTCTCATAATCGGATAATACCAATCTAGGTTGCTTTGGGTTCCGGTATATACACAAGTACCTTATGATACAATAAGTCTCTTGGGTAGTTACCGTAAGCTTGTTGGCGTGTTAACCCTTATTGGATAGTTAACATCAGTTTGTTAATGTGTTAACCCTTGGTTGGGTAGTTAACATTAGTTTATCGATGTGTTAACCTTTAGTTTGCTATCTGATTAATGCTAGCTTATTGATATGTAGAATCGAGATGAGTAGGTTATATCTAATTAGCGCCATCTTATCGGTATGTAGAATCAAATGAGACTATTGAATGGTTAGTGTCATTTGTAGGCACACCTAATCTTATAGCTATGGTAGTTGATGCCACTTATAGGCATCTACCCTCTTAAAATAATATTCTTTTGGAGAAATTCTGGCAAATATGCATTTGTAAGGATTCACTTGATAGCATATGCTTGAAAACTTACCTTACATATGTGTAGGTCCGCCTTGGAGATACTACAACATAATTTTTCCCTTATCATTACAAGTCAAAATAACCTTTTAAACCATAGGTCTATCTTGGAAACGCCTTAGTATAATTTTTTCTCTCATCATTAGAAGTCAAAATAACTTTTTGGACCATACCTCTTTTAGTATGCTTTAGTTTCATACTGTGATCTTATCTTCAACCATGTGGTTCAATTATTGGTGAAGTATTTTACCTTATCTTTGGCTTTGTGGATCAATTATTAGGGAAGTGTCCTATCAGTTCAATAATTCCTTTGTTTAAAAGGGGTGACTTTTGACCTTCTCCCTTAAATCCTTCTAAAATAAGGAAATATCTGCACTTTTATTTGCTATATCTCTTTTGATTTCAACTTACTTAGGTGACTTCTTATAGTTTGGTGGATACCTTAGGACTTTGACCAAGGAGAAGGATTACCATAGGTCCCTTCTATTCCTACTCATGAATACTTTATCATTTTGATCCAATTTAATGTGGGTGCTATTCATTTCTATCTTAAAATTAAAGATCATATCTCTTTTAAAGTCTATGATCTGTGTACCTTTTAGCAAGGTTTTGAGTACCTGTGAAAAAGGATGTGACATTATTGCTTTGTTCATCGAACTTGATTTTTGTTTCTATTCCTTTTTTATTTTTTTTGGTTTTGCTCTCTTTTTTATATATATCAGTCATGGGTGGTTTATCATTTTGTCTTATCATTTTGTTTAATTATCAAGCTATTATTTTAACCATATATCTTGTTGCCAATTTTATAGTGTCATTCCATTATTTCCAAATATATCAAACATAAACATAAATATAAAAGTAAACAAAATATAAGGAGAATGCATAAATTAAATACATGTCATGATTTATATACATCAAAATGTCCAAAAGTTTTAAAACTTCCTGAATAAAAAATAATAGGACTACTAAGATGGGTCTTGCCCTTTATAGTAAGCAAGTTCAGGTGGAGGATGGAAAGCTAAATGTCTGAGAGGTAATGTAGCTGGTGATCCTTATGCTGCCTAAACCTAAACCAAATTTCGGGTAATGTAGTGGATAGTGGCTATAAGATCTATGTTATCACCTTAGCCAAATGCTCTAAAGTCTATCCTACCCTTGACACTACTCTGGAATGCTATTTTAGGTACCTCATCAAATCATTCCTCAGGTCCCTAATGTATCTCTTGAGTTTCTCATCTATCTTGACCATAGCTTGTCTCCCTATAGAAACCTTAATCTTAATATGGCTTCCCTGATCTGAGTGAGTGGCTCATCAACCACCTGTAGGGTCACCTTAAATCTCTATCTTGTAGTTACCATATTAGTTCTAATACCCTACACCTTGGTCTATAAGGACTGTACCATTGTTAGCACTAACTGTAAGGTTTAATCCTACCTCCTGACAGTCTTCTCCATAGTAGATAGTCTCTTTAAAACATCATCAGGCAAGGAAACTGATGTCGGTTGCATTGGCAGTGAAGCAGTGGATGTGGATGTTTCTGGGTGTCCAGATGGCAGAGGTACAATGGATGTGGATGCCTTCGGATGTTTATATGGTGCGATGCAGCCTAATCTCCTAGGTGGTGACTATCAGTGTCTAATTAATGATCTAAGATGCATCGAAGGAGTGAAAGACCTAACGAAAAGCTCATCGAACTCAAGCTGCATATCCATCTCATAATTTGAATCTTTATCTCCTTTTGGGGTTCGCATGGCTCTTTCCTCTGGTTATCCTATTATGTTAGTGATGCTGGCTAAGGCTGATGTGGCTGAGGATGATCCTGACCATCCCGCTCTACTGATGCTCTATCACAATAAGGTCAAGTCCATAACTTTTTTTGGTTTTAGGGATAGTGAACAAGGTGGTGATGATCTAGTACGTGATTTCAATCTTCCTATGCATGTGCATCACCTATAAACAAGCTACCTTGGTCGTGTTGACCAAACCAGGACTACCGGTGCGGTCGAGATATGAATTAAATAGCACCCGTTAGATGTATTTATAAGCCTAAATAGCCAACATAGTACTTTTGGCCATGTTCTATTGGTATACTACTTTTCAAAAGTGTAATGGCTACCTACCATGCCTGGTCTACTGTCCTCTCTGGGGTCAGGATGTCTAGTTCTACTAGAAGCCCTATGAACTCTATAAAATCAATAACTAATACTGTATTGGGTGTCTCTAACCCTAAACTGGACTACCCTCTCCTCAATGTCTGATCTCTAGTAGCCTTTATACTATAGAGTGGCAAAAAACTCTCAGGTTGCATCAGGGTACATTTTAAGTGAGGAATGTTATCCATTATACTGCAGCTAATAACCCATCAATCTCCTCAGTCAACCTTACTGTCTGTAAAAACTATTTGGATATAAAGTGATTAGATCTAAACTGGAGTCAAGATAAGGCATGATACCTATCAACCTATCAAGGAGTCATATATACTGGTGTGGGTAGAGCCGGTATGGCATGAGCAGCTTCGTGCAGTATCCTGTAAAAAAAATTTAGTGTTAGTTTTCTATAATTGACTTGTATCACAAACAAACTAAAATTAATTCACTAAAAAATTGTGGTTAAATTTTGGTAGCATGCCAGCTTAAACCAAAGCTAGCCAACTTACATGGTAATATGTGCCATGTATTGGCCTAAATACCAGGTTAGTCAGAAATAATATTTTTCGATGGTAAATAGTGATAGCAGGGTGAATAGTACTTTTCAAAGTAAAAAAATATTTTATTTGATCATTGGAAATAGCATGTTAGCAAGAATTCGGGGTTCAAATTTAGGGTCAAACGGAGGTCATTTGGGCCTAGAAAAGGCATTAGAAAGTTAAGTCACTCTTAAATTGGAATATGACTAGTTTGACTTAGTTTAATTAGATCATACAATATGCTATATATCTCAAAAAATAATCTAAAAATATGGATGCGCTCGTATTGAAGAGTAGAATTATATGGTAATAAAAAATTAATTTTTTGGTGACTTTGAAAAATTAGGTTATCAGACTGGTAAAAGTGAATCAGACCAAAAACTAATCTTTGACTGACTCAAAAATATTCATGGAGCCTAATAAATATATTTTAAGAATTATGGAAGTATTTTTAGAAAGTTTTGAACACAAAAAGTATGAAAAAAATAATTATTTTGGTTTTAATAGTAATCGATTGACGGTGAATTTGATCAAAAATTTAAACATAGCAAATGATCTTTAAAAATTATAAAAAGTTTTAATTAGGCTCTAATTAGTATTTAAAATTATTTGATGGTGAAAAAATGATTTTATGATAACATAAAAAATTTACTAATCGGACCGATTTGAGTGAATCAGATGAGAAATTGACTCCAATTGAGGTAAATTTTTTTATGAAGGCTTAATTTATTATTTCAATAATTATGGAATTAAATTTGAGTGAATTTGAGCTTGCAAAGAGAGAGAAATAATTTAAAGCATATTAAATAGGCTTAAAAATCAAATTGGGCTTAAATTAGGTCCAACCATTTTGGTTGAACCAAATCCAGCCCAAATCAGCCTTATAAATAGCTTAAAAATCTACAAGTATCCAAAATTCACCACAGCTTTCTCCCATCTCCTCCATGGCCGAATTGGACAATCATTCTTTCTTATTGAATTTTTCATTTTTTCTCTAAAAATCTCCCACCAAATTCCAATCTCTCAGGCAAATCAAGGCTTTTCTTTCATATGGTGATCTTATCTAAGCTCAATTTAGTGTAATTGAAGTGAAAAAGTAAGATTTATCAAGTTATGTATCAAAAACGAGGTATGAAAAATCAAGCTTTATAATTTGACTTAAAGGTTTATATAGATAGATTAAGGTATGTAGAGCTCATTTGTGATGTTAAATTTAATTTGGAGCAAATAAAATGATATTTTTATACCTTTATATAATTGGCCACTTTGAATTTTTAAAGAAAATGATGATGATTGATTGAGTAAAGCTAAGAAGATGAAGATTAAAGTATGGAGAAAGTGAATCTAAGGTAAGTGGATACAATATCCCTTAATTTCCATTGATTTGGTTTTATTTGTGGTTATGTGTGTTATGCATGTATATAATTAATGCATGAATAATTGAAATAATTGCCATAAAAATGATTAAAAAGATTAAAAATGGTGTTTTGAATGATTTAATGGTAGAAGAAATTAAATTTAAGTGGAAGACCTCTTATGGCTGAATGGTATGCTTAGAGAATTCTTAATGATTTTATGATTTTTATGTTAATTAAGTCCGAATTTAAGATAATGAACATGAGAGTAAGTGATTTAAGTTATTAAATTGATATAAAGATGATTAACATGGATTATATTATATTAGGTCCGATGGATATTAAGAATAAATTAGAAAATATGCCAAATATTGATGAATAATAAATGCATGTTAATAGTGGTTAACATAAGATGAAATGAAAATAATGAAAATAATGGAAAATGATATAGTTAAACTGATAAAGGACCTAAATAAAAGAAATTAAAAGTTCATAGGCAAATTGTAATTTTACAAAATTTTGAGAAAAAAGAATAAAATGGTAATTCAACTATTCTAAGGACTAAATTATAGTTTCATAAAAGTATAATGAATTAAAAATATAGAGTATATAATCGATGAAAATTTTGCAAATAAGAGTGAACTAGAGGGATAAAGCTATAAAGCAATGAAGTTCAGGGACTAATAGTAATTTTCTCTTAGATAAAAGTTTAAGTATGAAAAAGAAAAAAACAATGGTAATCTAATATACAAAAATACAGGTGGAGGATAAAATCATAATTTAAAGGGTTGATGGGGACTGAATAGAAATTAAGTCATGTTAAGGATTAGAATTCGAATTACTAATAAATAAAGTTAAATGATGTGAAAGTATTAATAGCAGTAAGGATCAAAGTAAGTAAGATAATTATTAACTGTATAATAATATTGTAATAAATTTTTTGTAAAAGAATAAAGAGATTAAGGACCAAAAGAAATTATAAATAGACTGGAAAATAAATAAGTAAATTGCAAAGATTGAAATTAAAGCCACTGTCGGGTCAAAATTAAAGATAACAAATAAGAAAATGAACCCTTAGTATATACTAAGGCATAATTTATGTGTGTAAAATGGGTAATAGTATAAAATAATTTTAAACATGAAAAGAAGTGTCCATGAATTTATTTAGAATTTGTGGAATTTATATAAATATTTTTGAGAATGAAATTGTATTATGTTTAAAGTGAAATTGTTAAATTATGGTGAAATAATTCATAAAATGAGTGGAAATGATGAATTATAATGAGATAATTCATAATATGTGTGAAGCTGATGGAAAAGTCGAATGGTTAGTGTATTGAAATATAAAAGCAAACGAAAGTGTTAAAGTGTTAAAAGTGAATTTAAGAAAAGTAGATAATTCATGAAATGAGTGGGAATAATGAATATGTCAAATGACTAATGCATTGAAACACAAAAGTAAGTGAAAAAGTTTAAATGTGTAAAAGTGATGAAATAATTGAATAGACAGTGTACTGAAATGAAAAAGCCAATGGAAATGTCAAAAATGTGAAAAGTGATTCTAAAATAAGTAATGACTTTTGCCCTTAGTAGTGGTTAGGCAATTTAAATCTAATTCAGGATATGATTGGTTAGCCATAGGGATACCTATACGGCGGTGCAAGTCATAACGAGTTGCTTTGCTATGGTAGGATTGTAATGATCTCTCATAGTATCTATTTTGATTATTCTATTCTCATCTAATCTGAGATGGATTGATCCTTCGGGATCATCCCCTATTGCATTGTTGTGGGCCTATAGGCTCCACATCCAGTATATCTGATTTGAAGATTTCTGTCGGAATTGTACTAGAAGCATAATGGTAAAAATAACTTAAATGTGCAAAAAGTGAAATGTAAATGAAAATGAGAGTGAAAAAGGATTGATATGAAAGAAAATGAAAAGTTTATGATCAAAATGATAATTTACCCAAATAGTGAATTTAATGGGTAAAAGTGATAAAATCGTGAATTTATGAATAAAGATGATAAAATAGTGAAAAATAGCTGAAAAGTAAACTTTTGTGGTCTTGGAGAACTAAAATGAAATTTGACATGAAAATGATAAAATAGGGATTAATTGCTAATTTATATGCCAAATAATGGATTTAGAGTGAAAATAAATGAACTAATATCAAAATTATAAATGGGATGTAAAATTGATAGTTTTGTAATTAATTGAAAAATTAGGGATTAGTATATAATTTGCCATAAAGTGGTGTATTTGAAATAAAATGATAAGTTACATGTCAAATAAGAAATTTAGTGGGAAAGCAAAGATAAGTAGTGGCATTAGTGTAAATAAAGTATAAAAGAAAGCAGCACTGTAGTTTAACGAAAGTGCGAGGAGTAAATTGTAATTTAGCAAATGGAATGTTAATTGAAAGATGAAATTGTGAATGAACCCTATTATATGGTAAGATAGGGATCAAAAGTATTACTTTTACACTTAAGTGAAAATAGGAACTAAATCATAATTGTTCATGTCATAACATGTATTAAAAATAAAAGAGAGGAAAAATTAAGCCTTAAGAGTAACTATGGCAGAAATAAGAAGATTCTTTTAAAGTGAACAATTGGATAAATGTCTAAATGACTGAATAAATGAATGAATGCCTATTTGAATGACTAAATAACTAAGTAATGAATAAAAGTATGAAGGTTAATTCCCAAGTGAAAATAAAATGTGAGTGAACTTATTTGTAGAAAGTGAAAAGAATTAGTATTAAACTATAAAGTGGCAAGGAAATAGTATGTTAAGAATCAAAATTGTAAATTGTATAATGAATAGTAAATGAAGTGCATAAATGAGTTCAATTAGTAACATTAAAGTAATTAATTATAATTGAAGGTTAATATTGTAAATCAATGAAAGATAAGCATAAAAATGACAACTACACTAAGTGATGTGGTTAAAGGATAAAACTGATAATTTTATTCTACTAAATGATTAAAATGGTTTTCCATGTTAAATGCATGTGTTCATGCATGTAGGATGCACATCAGAATGGTAAATGAATATTTAACGTTAAATAATGCTTATGAAAGCATGCATGTGTATATGTATATGCATATTGTTGGGAATTATTGGTTACATGCATCACATGTATAAGCGAAATTAAAAATTTTTAACCAATAGATATGATCTTGCCATGAATTTACAATATAAATATTAATGAGAATAAGAAAAATCACCTTCGATTTTTGTTGAACAGTTAATTTTCCTTCTCACCGGGTTGTCATAAACCACAGTGTCCAAAATTGAACACCTCCAATTAGTAATCCACACTAGAGAAGGATTTAATGAACCAAGAATGATGGAACACAAGGGTTGGCTGAATTGCCCTTGATGCTAGCAAGGGAGTGGCGGCTAGGGTTTTTCAAAGAGAGAGAATTTCTTTTCTCTTAATGTTCACTTAACCCTAAAATCCCTATCACTTGGATTTTTATAGTTAGGTTAAAAATCCAACTTCATAATGTGATTGAGCTCTTTAAAATTGTTGAAAAAATATTAAATAGGCTTTTGGAATTATTAATAATTTATTTGGGTTCAATTAAATCAAATTTAAATCCTTTCACAAAAGACTATGTACAAAACCCACAAATTAGGCCCTTTGTCCATACACTTGGATTTAATCACCCAAATTAATTCTAAATCCATCTAAATTAAATATATAGGCCCATAACACTTATGAAATATATTTAATTTATTTTGGTCCAAGAATTAGGCCTCTAAGGTCTTCTATATAGGTTTGGCATGTAACCCTTCCTCTGTAGGGTTTTTGCACCAAAATCAATTCTCTAGGCCTCTTTTAATTCCTTCAATGGATCTATTAATTATTATATCAGTCATATAATACTTATAGTCCAATAATAATTAATTATGAAATACAATATTTCAATTAGCTCCATTTTACAAAACAATTCTAAAAAGTTCTGCGAATAATTCTACTTGATCATAATTAATTAAACTTTTTAATTAATTATTCTCTTATTCATTTCTCTTCTCCCATAATAATATCAAATATTATTATCCTTGTCATTTTACCATTTTATCCTTTACTCTATATGTGTGTGACCTATTGGGTTCCTGTCCATATTGGCAGTATAATATGTAATTATGAGTTCTATTCAAAACTCACATGATTTAAACTTTTTTAAATCATTTTATCAATCCCTATTGATATTTATGATACACTATTACACAAGTCATGAGAGGCCTCTAGCTAGGCATCATGACTATCTAAATGTCAGGAAAGTCAAGTGGTTTAACTATACCATTCCATAGAAACAGTTACTGTGCAATTACTCCTCTCACCACTCTTATCTCAATTAGATTCTGAGTATAGATTTCTGTCAACTCATATAAATCTAATTATGTATATTCTATTAATTTAACCATTGTTCCCAAAATGCCCTTTATGGATCCCTATCCATCTTGGCATATTACTCTGGCTAGAGATTTTCTGAATAAGGCAATTATAGAATCATGCGAGATAACTTCCCTCAATAAATCTGGGATGGTGAATCCTTTGTCAATCACTCAACTATCTTCAAGTAGGTCATGATATACCCAACCTTCTAACTATGTTCACCCCAGTTGGAAGTAATCAGTTATAGAGTCAAAGTATATCACTTGCTACTTAAGATAACCTTGGTGATCTCAAGTCTAAGGATACTTGCACAACCGTTATGAAGAGATTCTTCTAACAAGCATCCATATGTTAGCTTTGATCATCTTTCATAATTACAGTTATGAGAACCACTGCTTGAACTATTCAAGAAGCATAACATGTGCTAGTCTGTCTAAATCAACAATGTCCTATCTTGTTAATTCGATGACTAGGGATATTTAGATATTATCACATTTGCATGCAATAGACATCTCACATCATAAACACTTTCATGATTGCCTTTGCACTGTGTTTATAATATCTAGGACTTCATTTATTAATTTAAGATTTACAAACTTATTTATTTAAACATAGCCTTAATAAATGAATGATGCCTTTTATTAAGAATATGAGTTCATACATATGAAATACATCCCCATTACATAGGCTTTAGGGAAAACTCTCTAACAATCTCCCACTTTCACTAGAGCCAATCACTCATATGTCTTAGACCCATGTTATTTATATGATGATCGTGCTTAATCTGGGAAAGTGCTTTAGTGAGAGGATCCGTCACATTATCATCTGTGGGGACCCTTTCTATTATCACATCATTTCTAGCTACTATTTTCCTTATGAGATGGTAATGTCTGAGAACATGCTTGGATCGCTAATGAGATCGTGGTTCCTTTGCTTGCGTAATGGCTCTATTGTTGTCACAATATAAAGGAATAAGATCAACAATGCTAGGCACCACTCCTAGTTTAGATATGAACTTTTTGATTCAGACTGCTTCTTTGGCTACTTTCGAAGCAGCAATGTACTCAGCTTTTATCGTAGAATCAACAGTTGTTTCTTATTTGAAACTCTTCCAACTAACTGCCCCTCCTCCCATTATGAGCACAAAACCAAACTGTGATTTACAATCATCTTTGTCAGATTGGAAGTTGGCATCCGTATACCTATTTACTTCCAAACTGCCCTCCCCATTTACCAAGAATATATCCTTAGTCCTTCTTAAGTAGTTAAGGATATTCTTGATAGCCGCCTAGTGTTCCTCTCTAAAATTGGATTGGAATATGTTTATGACAATCAAAGTAAATGCTACATCTGGATGTGTACATAACATAACATACATGATAGAACCAATTGTAGATGCATATGGTATTCTATTCATGCTCTCTCTATCCTCTAGTGTCTGTGGACACATAGACTTAAAAAGGTGTTTTCCATGCACCATGGGTATAAACCCTTTCTTAGAGAGATCCATATTGAACCTCTTCAATACTTTATTTATATATGTACTTTGAGAAAGACCTAGCAACCTATTGGATCTATCTCTATAGATCCTTATTCCCAGAATATAGGATGCTACTCCAACGTCTTTTATGGAGAATTGCTTGGATAACCATATTGTAACAGATTGGAGAAGAGAAATGACGTTTCCCATGATTAATATGTCATCCACATATAGAACTAGGAAGATAATTACACTCTCACTAACCCTTTTATACACATAAGGTTCATCTTCAGTCTGTGAAAAATCAATCTCTTTGATTGTCTCATTGAATCGTATGTTCCAGTTCCTAGAGACTTGCTTCAATCCATAAATGGATATTTGAAGCTTGCATGCCTTTTTACCATCTCCTGATGTGAACCCTTTTGGTTGTGTCATAAACACATCCTCAGTCAGATTTCCATTTAGGAAAGTTGTCTTCACATCCATTTGCCAAATCTCATAATCATAATGAGTTGCAATGGCTAAAAGTATTATTATAGACTTAAGCATCGCTACAGGAGAAAAGGTTTCATTATAGTCAATACCTTCGTTTTGACAATAGCCTTTTGCTACTAAGCGAGCTTTATAGGTAACTATATTATCTTCCATGTCGGTCTTCTTTTTGAAGACCCATTTGCACCCTACGGTTTTATCCCTTTAGGTGGTTGAGTTAAAGTCCATACTTTGTTCTCATACATGGATTCCATTTCAGACTGCATAGCCTTAAGCCATAAATCACTTTCTGAACTGTTCAAAACTTCTTGATGGCTTGTAGGCTCATTATCCTCTACTACAGTTATGCCTCTATCTGAATCAATGTGAAATCCATATCTCACAGGGATAGAACGCATCCTAGTAGATCTTCTAGAATTTTGTGTATAATTAGGTTCAACTGTAATCTCATCATTCTGAAATTCACTCTCGGGTTCAATCGGTTGATTTACTTCTACTTGTGGGTCTTGAGCTTCACCAAGTTCAATTTTACTCCCACTGTCCTCTCGTAGGAGAAATTCTCTTGCCAAGAAGACATCATGCCTTGAAACAAATACCTTTTTGTTCTAAGGGATGATAGAAATAATATCCAAATGTTTCTTTTGGATATCCCACGAATAAACATTTGTCAGACTTAACATCTAGTTTGTCTGACATTATCCTCTTCACATAAGCAAAACAACCCCATACTTTCATATGAGAAAGTGTGGGTTTCTTGTTATTCCATATCTCATATGGAGTAACATCAATTGATTTACTAGGAACTCTATTTAACACATAAATAGTAGTTTCTAGTGCATATCCCCAAAAGGATTTAGGCAAGTCTGCTCAGCTCATCATGGATCGAACCATATCTAATAGTGTTCGATTTCTCTTGTCAGATACACCATTATGTTGTGGTGTATATGGTGGAGTCCATTGAGATAAAATCCCATTATCTCTAAGATAATCTTGAAATTTTTGACTTAGGTACTATCCACCTCGATTTGATCTAAGTGTCTTAATACTCTTGCCAAGTTGCTTCTCTACTTCATTTCTGAATTCTTTGAACTTTTCAAATGCTTCTAATTTATATTTCATTAGATAGATATATCCAAACCTGGAATAATCATATGAAGTAGGAGTAACCTCCTTTGGCATGTGTAGTAATTGGACCACATACATTTGAATGTATTAAGTCCAAAACCATTTTAGCTCGTTCTCTTTTACCAATAAAGGGAGCTATTGTCATTTTTCCTAATAAACAAGATTCACATGTATAAAATAATTCATAATCAAATGACCCTAAATCACTTGATTTGTGTAATTTGGTCATATGTTTCTCATTTATATGGCCTAAACGACAATGCCATAAATATGAGGTATTTAGATTATCTTATTTCATTCTCTTGGTATCCACATTATGAACTTCTTTAATTAAATCAAGAACAAATATACCATTCTCAATGATAGCTTTAACGTAAAACATATTGTTCTTAAAAATGTAACAACATTTGTCTTTTAAAGAAATGTCATAACATTCAATAAACAACTGAAAGAAATAATACTTTTGGATAAAGCTGGAACATAATAACAATTATTTAATTCTAGTATTAATCCACTTAGAAGAGGCAAATGATAAGTCCCCACAACTATTGTAGAGATGTTTTGTCCAGTAGCTGATTGTAGACATATTTCTACCTTTCTAACTCTTCTACTGCTTTTGAGCCCCTGTAAATCAGTACACAAATGAGATCCACATTCGGTATCTAATACCCAAGATTGTTTTGAAGCAATAGAGTAAGTATTAATTTCAATCATATGAATACTTGAAGTAGAAGCATCAGCTTGCTTCTTCTCCTTGAGAGAATCTAGATAGGCTTTGCAGTTACGCTTCCAATGACCATCTTTTCCACAATGGAAGCAAGTTCCTTTGGGATTCTCTTTCTTGGCAACCTTTTTCTTGGAAATCCCACCATTCTTTGGTTATGCCTTGGTCGTCATCATCTTCTTCTGCTTCTTGCCTTTAGTAAAAGTGACAACCATGACACTTTTTGAATCCTTCTTGAAGGATCCATCAGCTATTTTGAGCATGTTTATTAACTCAGGAATGGTTACTTGGATCTTGTTCATGTTGAAGTTAAGCACGAAAGGTGCATAACTTGGAGCCAATGAGTACAAGATTAAATCTATGTATAGATCATTATCCATTACATAGCCAAGTCTACTCAAATGCTCAATATACCCATACATCTATAATGCATGAGTAGTAGCTGAAGTGCCTTCCACCATTTTGTAGCTAAATAGAGCTCGAGCAATCTCATATTGCTCAATTCTAGCCTGAGAAGAATAAAGCTCCTCTAGATGCAAAATGATAGTTCTAGCATCCATCATCTCATGTTGCTTCTGAAGCTCTGAGGACATAGCACCCAGCATCAGACATACCGCTGCTTCACTATCCTTTATATATTTTTGATAAGTGTCCTTGATCTCATCAATGGCATCATCTAATGGAAGTGGTGGTGGATCTTTATCCAAGACATAATGGATCTTTTTAGCTTTGAGAACAATTCTCACTTGTCTGATCCAGTCAGAATAGTTACTGCCAACCAACTTGTTATCCAAGATTGATCGTATGTTAATGTTCGATGTGCTCATAATGATGACCTAGATGTGAAAAGAAAACATATAAGAGTATGTTCATATATATGTATGCATTAATTAGGTCATTAATTAATCCATTTACTCCCACTATTTTATTACGAATTAATAACCCTCACTATTTAATCCGAAAAAACCCGATGGTTTTCTTAGTGGGCCAATATCCAATCCTTGATATGAAATTTGATCTTGACTGTGGTAAACAAGCCAAATTCCATACCCTTGAAAGGTAGGTATCTCTGTACCAATTGTGTCTCCACACAACTATTAGATCATTAGGTTATCGACTCTTGATACATGCATATCATATATGCATTCCCTAATCTTGCCTCTAGAACCATTAGCTTTGACTGTGGTCAACAAGCTAATGGGCTGGCTAAGATGACCCATTTAATTAGATTTGAACATATTCGATATAATGTGAGTTTGACTATGGTCAACAACCCACACTATAAAGAACTCTGGTTCTCCTAAAATTAATGGAAGGCTTATATACCTTAGTATTAGTTTGAGGGATTTTAGTTAATTAAGTCTCATCATACATGGTTGGCATACATTGGTATGCATCATATATCTATCACATAATTATAAGCATACAAATATGGTATAGTTATGGACTTTACTACATTGATCTCCCTGAGCCAAAAGGGAAATCAAAAGGTCAAACCTAGATAATATGCATGATTCAAATAAGAAAAATAATTACATTATCTTCAATCTTGTTGGATCTCCATCCGGCCCATCTTGCTCCTTGATAGTGGTCTCCATTTCTATCTCTATTTCTAATCTAAGTAATCTAATTACATATTACAATTTAAAAAAGAAATACAAACCAAAAATAAGTGGCTGGGACATGAAAGTCCTTATTTGGCCGAAACATGCATTATGCTCAATCACATTGGGCATTTGTCCATAACTATACATCATGCCAATCATGCACCCTTATATGCATTTCTAATGCATAAAGTAAAACCATATAATGGAATACATACTATGTTTCAACTCTTGAAACTTACTTTTGAGTTATTTTAATAATGTGATCAAATTAGGAAACTTTTTCCATTTTGAAAACTTTCATTTTAGGAAACCCTTTTGCATGCATGTGTTCTTGCCTTAATTATCAATCCAATTAATTATTAATTGATTATTTAATTAATTAATCATATTAAATAATTAAAGAATCAATTTTGGGCTTAAAACAAAGGGTAAGCCGAAACCCATAAATTTAAACCCTAAAGTGTGTTCACACACAAACTAGTTTTGTATCTTTTGGACCATTTGGGCCTTTTGGAATGATCCAAACCCACTATAGTCCCTAAAATCCATTAATAAACTTAATTAAAGTCTATAATATTTAATTTCAATCAGCTCCTTGGGCCCACCAAGTTATTCACTAATTTAAATCAAGTCCGTAAACATAATTAAGCCCATTAAGTGGTTTTAATGAATTAAAATTAAGCCAATAAATTCAAGGCCTATTTTAATTAATCCAATTAATTAAAAATACATTAATATATCAGATATAATAAATTTAGAAGATTAAAAATTGTTCTAAACATGAACTCACCAAGAACACACCTAGAACACACGAAGAACACAAATTTATTGAACTTTTTTATTAAACTAGTTTTCATGCAAAACTTGTTCGATTTTAATTTTGTTTGATCCTATGGCTTAATATCACATATTAAACAAATAAATTATCATCAAAATAATTTTAGAGTGGATCAATAAAAATTTAATTTAGAACAACCCCTAAACTTTATTGAAAAATAAAAACTCTACACGCCAAAAACAATGATTCTTTTCTCAAAAGAATCATTTTTATTTTTCATTTTATATATTTGATCACATACATCCAGAAATCAATATTTCTCATTGATGAACAATCAAATATGATATTTTAAAGTTCATGAAATAAATAACTCAAAAATTAAAAGAAAAACTATTCCGTGAATAATATAAAATTGTAGATTCATGGCAAAACCGTGGCTCTGAACCATGTTGGGAATTATCGGTTACATGCATCATATGCATAAGAGAAATTTAAAATTTTTAACCAATAGATCTGATCTTGCCATGAATTTATAATATAAATATTAATTTGAAAAGTTGATTTTCCTTCTCATAGGGTTGTCGCAAACCACAGTGTTCAAAATTGAACACCTTCAATTAGTAATCCACACTAGAGAAGGATTGAATGAACCAAGAATGATGGAATACAAGGGCTGACCAAATTCCCTTTGATGCTAGCAAGGGAGTGGCGGCTAGGGTTTTTCAAAGAGAGAGAATTTCTTTTCTCTTAATGTTCACTTATTAACCCTAAAATCCCTATCACTTGAATTTTTATAGTTAGGTTAAAAATCCAACTTCATAATGGGATTGAGCTCTTTAAAATTTTTGGAGTAATATTAAGTGGGCTTCTGAAATTATTAATAATTTATTTGGGCTCAATTAAATCCAATTTAAATCATTTCATAAAAGACTATGCACAAAACCCACAAACTAGGCTCTTTGTATATACACTTGGATTTAATCACCCAAATTATATCCAAATCCATCCAAATTAAATATGTAGGCTCTATAATACTTATGAAATATATTTAATTTGTTTTAGTTCAAGAATTAGGCCTCTAAGGCCTTCTATATGGGTTTGGCATGTAACCCTTCCTCTAGAGGGTTTCTATGCCAAAACCAATTCTCTAGGCCTCTTTTAATTCCTTCAATGGATCTATTAATTATTATATCAGCCCTATAATACTTAGAGTTCAATAATAATTAATTATGAAATATAATATTTTAATTAGGTCTATTTTACATAATATTTCTAAGAAGTTCTGCGAACAATTCTACTTGATCATAATTAATTAAACTATTTAATTAATTATTCTCTTATTCATTTCTCTTCTCCCATAAGAATATTAAATATTATTATCCTTGTCATTTTATCATTTTATTCTTTACTCTATATGTGTGTGACCTATTGGGTTCTTGTCTATATTGGCAATATAATATGTAATTATGAGTTATATTCAAAACTTACATGATTTAAACTTTTTTAAATCATTTTATCAATCCCTATTGATATTTATGATACAATATTATACAAGTCATGAGTGGCCTCTAGCTAGGCATCATGACTACCCAAATGTCAGGAAAGTCAAGTGGTTTGACTATACCCTTCCATAGAAACAGTTACTGTGCAATTACTTATTTCTGTCAACTCATATAAATCTAATTATGTATGTTCTATTAATTTAACCATTGTTCCCAAAATGCCTTTCATGGATTCCTATCCATCTTGGCATATTACTCTGGCTAGAGATTCTCTAAACAAGGCAATTATAGAATCATGCGAGATAACTTCCCTCAATAAATTTGGGATGGTAAATCCTTTGTCAATCACTCAACTATCTTCAAGCAGGTCATGATATACCCAACCTCCTAACTATATTCACTGCCAGTTGGAAGTAATCAGTTATAGAGTCAAAGTATATTACTTGCTACTTAAGATAATCTTGGTGATCTCAAGTCTAAGGATACTTGCATAATTGCTATGAAGAGATTCCTCACTGATATAGATTTAATATTCATGTGAGGATTCTCTTTGAAGCTCTCCAATGAACTTGTTCTTCTAACAAGCATCCACATGTTAGCTTTGATCATCTTTCATAATCATAGTTATGAGAACCATTGCTTAAACTATTCAAGAAGCATAACATGTACTAGTCTGTCCAAATCAACATTGTCCTATATTGTTAATTCTATGACTAGGGATATTTAGATATTATCACGTTTACATGCAATAGATATCTCACATCATGAACACTTCCATGATTGCCTTTGCATTTTGTTTGTAATATCTAGGACTTCATTTATTAATTTAAAATTTACAAACTCATGTATTTAAACATAACATTAATAAATGAATGATGCCTTTTATTAAGAATATAAGTTCATACATATGAAATACATCCTCATTACATGGGCTCTAGGGCATACTCTCTAACACGTATGCAAGCATGTATATATATGTGTGAATGATATTTTTGTAGAAAGTTTGGGATATGTATCCACCACTAGGCATTTCAATGCTCAGTACGTAGTTTGTTGACTGCGCACAGGTTATAAAGATAGAAAGGCTAGTAGCCAATGCTACAATGGTGATCAAGAACAAAGCGAGGTTCAATGATGATAGTAGGTATGGCATGTATATATGAGTATATTGGAGGTATAGAGTGTAAATTATACTCGTGTAATATTTAATTATCATTATTTCTACCTGATGGGTATGTTATATAGTATGAATGTATTTGTAATTTAGAAAAAAAAATTTAGCAAACTATTTAGAGTAGCCATATTCGGTATCATCTTTTTGTTGTGACATCCGATTACTCTATGTTTAGTACAATGGTATAAGGTGTTACATGCCAAGTATTGCAAGATAATTTAAATCCACTATCGGACAAGCTAACAAACATACAAGACAAATAAGGCAAAATATAAGCTCTAAAAATCTATAGAATTATAATGAAAATCCGATAGCATTCCGACTAAGAATGTGCCTGCTCCCTGCACAAGAAAAGCAATTAAAAAACCACAGGCCATCATTGGCTGCCTAGGAGTTTAATAATTTATTTCACTTCAACTTTCAAAGTAACGGGGCAAAAGATATGTCATTTTGTTCTGGTGATTTCTAGTTTTAATGCATTATTCTAAGGTTTGTTTTAACTAAATTGATGCGTTTGTTAATGTAATCACAATGTATTATAAAATTAATGTACGAATCTAAGTTTATTTTACAATTGTCTACATTGGGTGCACTAAGCCAAAATGAACTAAGATTAAATGTCATTTACATATCTATTTTAGAAGGCGCCTTATTATCTATAAAGATTACAAGGTCATACAATGACAAGGTTTACAAGTTTAAGTCAAATTAAATTCATGAAATAAGGAAAATCACATTGCATTTTTGAAATATAAATAACAAAATCATGGAAAGCATATTTAACTCCTTTATACTAATTCAAATAAAACCAATAAAATTTGTAATAAATAACACAATACAGAACAAAAAGAAGAAGAATTAAATATACACTTACTCGAAATGTGGAGAGAGAGAAGAGGAGGGAAATGAATAGTTAAAATGGAATGAAAATAAAAATGACTTTCACCTCATGATGCGTGTCATCCTCAAGAGAATTTAGGCACAAATGGCTTAGAAAATGGTCGAGAAATAAGGTAGAGAAGGGAGAAAAACCAAGAGGAAGCTTGAAAGGGGTGTTAATGGTGATTAAAGTGAAATGAGGAGAAAAAGAATAAGAATAACCATTTTTATTTTTCAAAATTTTGAGAGATAAACAGGCAACCTCATATGTCCTATCTATCACATTGTTTCCACTCTTTTCACTTTTTTTGTTATTTCTTTATTTTTTATTTATTTATTTTGATTTTTTTATCTTTTATTTTATCACATTACTCGTCATTATACAGCTCATTTTTATTCCTATATATTATATACATGCATATTATCACATTTTCACATATATACACTTATAAATTATACATACTCCGTGAAAACTTGGATACTCTCTAAACTTTTGGGTGCTTTTCTGAATTCTTTCACATTTAGAATCTTTTGAAATTTCCACATCATCTATGGGTCATTAGAGTTTCTTGCAAAATGAAAACAAGGAAGGATGTAAAAATATGTACATGTAATACATGGGACATGCATACCTTTTCAATAAATAGTGTAAATGTTTTCTTGGTCTTTGTGCCTTTTAGCCTCTCCTTTTCCAAGTAGCTTTCTTCTAGGTATTCCTCTTCTTTTTTTTCTTTCTCTAGGTTATTTTTCCTTCAGCTATTTATTTTCTTTTATTATTTTTGCATTTAGAATACTTGATAATTTCTATCATGTCAACCTCTTCTCTTGCAAAATTACACCAGTTGCTAGATGATGTGAGAACTTAAGAGGCCCACTTTTGGCTCTATACTCAAATCTTAGATTTTTAAGGAGAGTGTCATTTGACAAGAACTTAATCTTTGCTACTATACGATACAGGGACCTAAGATTTCATATTTTTAGGTTCATAAATTAGGAGTTATGCCTTTTGCTTGATAATTTATCGAGATTGTTAGTTTGAGGTTTACACTCGATAGTCAACCATGTCCACCCTTCGTTGTTCCTAACTATCCCAGAAAGGTAGCTCATGCCTTTGGTATTCTTCCTTCTAAGGCTAAGGGCTTAGTATCTTGAGGGAGGAATTTTTCATTAAAGCCATTGAATGATGTCCTAGCTAAGTTCAATGATGTGCTTACTTTCCAATCCGGTATAATCTTACTTTTCTATTTTGCCTGATGCTTGCTGATACATTCATATGATCTGATGATAGATGTTTATGGATTATTCAATCTTGTGTATGGCGTGTGTAGGGGGCATAATCCATTTTTCCTAATTTTATCAAAGACTATCCTTGGCCTAGATGTTGTTCAGAACGACCCTCTCGCTTACCTTACTGGTAGCCCATATTGTTTTAGGTATGACATTATTTTGAAGGTAGTGCACCCCTCTTGGATTTTCACACTAATTTTTGTTATTAGAAAATACATCTTTTTGGATTTTTACATATTTTCTTGCCTTATTTTTGCCTGAGATAAATCCTACTCACCCTAGTGGCTTTTTTCTCTTCGTTTTCTTAGATATGGATACATAAGAAGTTAAAGCTACTGTCAGAGCCTTCACCTCAAGTTAGGGCCATGAGCACTTATCCCATAAGATATTTTATCCTCAGGCATAGACAATGTGGATTTCATTTGATCCTGAAGGGAATTGATTATGTAGCTCAATTGACAGATGATGACATCATATTCAGGTGTACCTGGCTGCCCATCTCTTTTGTGATTCGAGATGGATCTTCTAGATGTGTTCCTTTGTGTGTATTGTACTAGGCTACCTTCTGCATCACTGCTCATTGTGCTCATTAGTTTAAGGACTATCAAGACATTGTCAGATGCCCATTGGGTATTTGAGGTGGTATTCGTTCTACTCTATTTCTGTCAGACTACTAGTAGAGGATTCATACTCACTTTCTTATAAGAACCGTTCTTCCTCATATTGTTGCTTGTGACTTCACCACCTCGACCTCGTATAAATAGTGGGTTACAAACCTAGTAGTTAAAAATGGAACTTCTCACCTTAGGCACTTGATGGAGAAAGAGATGTGACATAGATAAACTAGATTAGATATTATCATGGACTATGTTTTTGTTTTTATTAGAACTTCTAAATTTTGAACACATGAAAGGAAAAGGAACTACTTTTGGATATATTAATAATTTTTTTGAATACATGTATGGCATTTCTTTCTGATTTCAATACATATGATCATTATTTGACATCATCTCAATGATATATTTCATTTAATCTCAAAAATAAAATTTAAAAACATCATAACTTCTGTCATCAATCAACCCTCTTGAGTTTTCTTGATTGATTATTTTCATTCAGACCTAATTTTTTATCATGATGCCTTTTTTCAATTTTTACCCTATTGAGGCATCTAATTTTAGCAATGCCATCATTTTTTCAAATTTTGGACCTACAGGGCTTTTGTTCTTTTTTTTTTCTCTTTTGGTTTTAGCCATTGAATCTCTTTAATTTGTCTACATTTACCGGCTCTATGAACTTATTACCATCACTGTCAGATAGAATAGCGGCTCCTTTGGATAATGACTTTTTCAGCATAAAGATTCCTTCCTAAATAGGTCTAAACTTTCCTCGAATGTCTGGAATCCCAGGTCTTATTTGTTTGAACACCAGATCTCCCTCTTTTAAAGGATGTTTCTTAACCTTTTTCCTAAATGAATAAGTTAGTCTTTTCTGTTAGTCTTTTCTGGTAAACCTAATTACGATAGTAGGCACCCATTCTATCCCTAACTAGTAGGTTAAGCTCCAACTATCTCTATCTAGCCCACTCTATTTTTAGTAATTCAGCTTCCAATACCAGCCTTAAAGATTGGTGTTTAATTTTAACCAAAAGTATAACTTTTATCCTATAAACTAAGGAAAATAAGGTAGCTCCCGTTAAAGTTCTAACTTTAGTATTATAGCCCCACAATGAGAAAGATAGCTTATTGGCCCAATCATTATAAGTTAGAACCATCTTAGCTAAAATTTTTTTGACATTCTTATTAGCTGCCTTAATTATCCCATTTGCTTGAGGTCGATAAGGAGAAAACCTATGGTGTTGAATCCTATATCTCATGAGCATCTATCTTGTTTCATCAGAGAATTGTAACTCATTGTTTGATACTATCATTTTTTGGTCTTTTTTTATGGCTTCCTTCAAAAATATCGATCGTTCTAAATTGTTTTGAATGTCGTAGTACCAAAGCTTCCCATCATCCACCTCACTGTCCATTACCTTTTTTAGTTTTAAAGTATGATTTATCAAAACTCGAGATTAATACTGGTTTTATGCTTATTCCCTTTGGGTTATCCCACATTAATACCAAGATTGCCAAAGCATTTGCTAATTGGTTTTTATCTCTATGCACGTACCCAAAAGTACAAATCTCGAATTGGTTGCTTAAGGCTTTCAAACACTAGAGATAAGTTAATAACTATTCTTTCTTTACTGACCATTCACCCCTCATCTGATAGACCACCAAGGATAAGTCTCCAAATACTTATGCAAATTTTACCCCTATAGCCAGCAAAGCTTTCAACCTCAAAGATACAAGCTTTGTATTCTGCTTCGTTATTCATGATTTTGTTCCTTAATTTCTTGGCTAAAGGCATTTTCTCTCCCTTTGAGGTTACCAAGATTACTCCTACTCTGGCCCTTTTTTATTCACAACTCCATCAAAGTATATATGCCAATCTTAAACTATCATTTCTATAATATCCTTACTGGGAAACTCTTAGGTTATCTTTTCTCCCTCTAATGGCTAATTGATTAGGAATTTTGTTACAGCTCTTTCCTTAATGGTTTTTCTAGTGATATATTCTATGTTGAATTCCTATAAGAGGATTAACCACCTTTCCATCTTCTTTAGAAGTAAGGGTGCTTCCTGTAGGTGCCTAAAAGGATTTTGTTTAGTCACTACTTGTACACTATAGAAGTGAAAGTAATGCCTCAATTTCTTTAAAGCCAAAATAACTGTTAGATAAATCTTCTCAACTTCTATGTACTTTGTCTCATATGGAAGAAATTTCTTATTGAGTTAGTAGACTATGTACTCAATTCTAAAGTCATCATCCTGAGCCATCATTGCTCCTATTAAACTATCCTCAATAGCTCAATACAAAATCAAAGGATTTCTTACCCATGGTGATCTTAGCATTAGCAAATGCAGAAGGTATTCCTTAATAGTATCGAATGCCTTCTGACAATCTTCGTTCCACACCATTGGCTGATCCTTTCTGAGTAGTTTACATATCGGTTCGTAAATTAAAGTCAACTTAGCTATGAACCTACTTATGCACTTAATTTTGCATAAAAAAATCCTCTAACCTCCTTTTCCTTCTAGGGCATAAGCATCTCCTTAATAGCCTTCACTTTGTTAGGATCTACTTCTATACCTCTCTATCTCACTACATGCCTTAAGAACTTAATTAAGGTAACCCCAAATGTTGAATTCGTTGGGTTGAGATGAAGGTTATACTTATCAATCCTTTGAAAGAACTTATCCAATGCCTCGAAATGACCTTCTCAGGTAGTGGAGTTGATCATCATGTCATCCATATATACCTTTACTTCTTTGCAGATCAAGTCATCTAGAATCCTATTTTCCATCCTCTGATAGGTGGTACATGTATTGTTAAGTCCAAAAGGCATGACTCGGTAAGTGTAAGTACCCCATTTAGTGATAAAGGCAGTCTTAATCCGATCTATTGTCTTGTTTAAAATTTGATTATACCTAGCATACCCATCAACAAAGCTGTACATGGCACATGCAGCTACACTATCCACCAGTACATTTATATGAGGTAAGAAAAAGTCATCCTTTGGGCAAGCTTTGTACAAATTCCTATAATCTATAAAGATCCTAACTCTTTCATCTTTTTTTTGCCATGGGAACTACATTTGCCAACCATATAGGGCATTGAACTTCCATTAGGAACTTATCTTCTATTTGCTTCCTAACTTCATCCTTAACTTTTTCAGTCCATTATGGTCTAAGTCTTTAAAGCTTTTACTTAACTAGTTTGTACCCCATATAGGTTGGGATGGCATGTTCAACAAATTTTTGATATAGTCCCGACATGTCTTCATAGGTTCAAGAAAAGATTTTTTCATATTTTCTTAATACTCTCTCAAATTTTTCTCTCTTCAGGAGTTATATCTTGTGCCAATAAAATTTCTTTTGGGTTTTCTTTTGTTATTAGATTAAACAAACATGTATTAGTTGAGTTAATGTTAGATATAAATGATTCATGAATATAATTATGCATATTGAAATCAGAAAAAATATCACACAAGTAAGTAAAATTGTTCATCTTATTAATATAATCAAAAGAGGAATCATTATTCTCGTTAAATATTCTGAAACATAAACAATATCAATGAAAGTATCTTTTTTATTCTTAGCATTATCAAATATCTCTCCAGCCTCTGAGTCAACCTTAGGTGGATCTTTAGCTTCAAACTTTTCCTTACCCTTCACTTGGATGGTAAGTAGTTTCTCTATTATGATCTCCTCAGTAATTTCTTTATCCCTGTATGATGAAACAAGATCTCCTCATCCCAAAAACCCTCAATCAGCTTGATAATCCCTCATTTTCAGTCGAAGACATCATTGAACAGCTCAAATTTTAGCACTACTTCTCCCCCTATTAGTTGAGGTTCATTCTCTTCATCGTAAAAGTAGGTCCCTGAAGCAAGCATAAAGCTTTGGGAAATGTGGGGAATTTCTTTCACTACTTTAATCTTTTTATTTTAATAACCAGGACTAATAAAATCTAACCCTTTTCTATCTTTTTGACCCTCAGTAGTGATAGCAATCTACACCTCTTGAGAATTCTTAGCTAAACCAGCTCCAGATAAGAAATGCATATTCTTTAACATATTGATTACCTGTATGCTGTCGACAAAGCTGCCTTTACTATCTTTATCACTAATTATATACACATGAAACACGCTAAAAGGCTATTTGGCTATCTTCAACATAGATACCTAGTTTTTCCTTGAGTTTTAATGGTCACCACTTAACCATTATGAGGTATTTTGATCATCTGATGCAATATAGAGGCCACCCCACCTAACTTATGGAATCATGGCCTTCCAAGCAGCATATAAAAATTGGCAGGAATCGGCAATACTACAAACTCAGCCTCGATTACATTAGGTCCCATCTTTATTACAACCTTCAAAGTCCCAACAACTTTTCATCTTTAAGTTGTCGTAGTCAGAAATGGTAAAATTAGACTTGTTCAACATATTCTCATTTAGTCCAAAAGTAGAAATTGCAACCAAAGGACTTATATTGATAGAAGACCCATCATCCACCATCACACATATTGTGTGCTTACCATTCACCTGAGCTTTGATCACTAAAAGAAAAATGCAAAATAACAAGGACAAAAGTCCTCGCTCAATGATGAATTTTTGTTGCTAAATCAGTTTAGCGAGGAATTAATGAGCATAAAAATTTTGTAACAAAAGTCATCCTAGCTGAATATGGTTTCTGCCTTCAGCAAGTAAATCAGTGTTTGAATACACAATATTCTCTCTTGTTCCTCCCTTGACCAAATCTAACAACTCAGAAGGCAAAATGGTAGTGGCAACCATAGACTCATTCAAAGCTTCCACCAACTTCTATTTGTGTGATGGAGACTGCTTCAATAAATCCCAAATAGAAATATGGACCTATGTCTTCTTCAGTTGTTTGATTATATGATTTTCCTAAGCTTCTTTCTCTGTAGGCACTGTAATAGAAGCTGGTTACCTTTCAACTTTTAAGGCCACCATTCCAATTTAAGTGATCGTTTTCACTCTCTTCTTTTCCTCACTTCTTCCTTACTCTCACTAGTTAAACTTCAGATATCAATGAGCACCATAGTTCCTTCATCCTCACTTTCAGTAGGGGAATCTTAATAATCGATCATTGAAATTGGCTGATTTTTTTTCACTTAGCTTTGTTTCTTTGGGGGTGTAATGATTAACGACCATATATTCATTCCCATATAGGTCTCTCATCATATACCACTCAGGTAAATTAGATCCAATCATAAACACTAGAGGTAGTATAACGTTCTATCCTCCTTTCTTCTTTTTATCCCTATTTTTAGGATCTAAAATCTATTTGCTATCTATCAGATCTTGGACTTTTTTCCTTAGGGTGCAACAATAATCAGTAAGGTGCCCACACTACAAGAAAATTAGCAAATAGCAACTAAAATTAGCAACCAAATTTGTTGAATTTTCGTTGCTAATCAAAAATAGCAACAAAAATTAGCAATGGAAAATTCAGTTGCTAATTTGACAGTTGCTATTTTCAGTAACGAAATTGATTTCCGTTGCTAAATTTAGCAACAAAATTAAATATCCGTTGCAAAATCCACCAAAGGTAAGACTCTATAAGTTGGTCAAAATTAGCAACATAAATTTATTTTCTTTTCTATTTCTAGCAACCGAATTTTAATTCCGTTGCTATTTTAGCAACGAAAATTCAATTCCGTTGCTATGTTTAGCAATGGAAATCAATTTCCGTTGCTATTTTTACCCACTTATAAAAAAATTCACGACAACATTTTCGTCGCCATTCTGTCACTAAAATTTATTACATATTTTTAATTAATTTTTGGAAGAAGGCTACCACCTATATTGATTTTTAACATGCTGTAAATTGGAGTTGGCCAAAGAAACATGCCACAAACTTTTTACTTTAATTCTATCAATCAAACTTTTAAGGGATAATATTTTCTTTCTAGCTTAATACAAAGATTTCAAAGAGGTCATTTCTCACATTGATGTCCAAATAGATTGGAAAGTCTCTTAGTCCATCTAAAGTAGGATAACCTGTCATTTTTTTGTCATGGTTATGTCTTTTCCTTCTACAATAAAAATTCCTTTATCCATAAAAAGAAAAATGCAAGTGTATACTTAATAGCTATCTACACTATATGCTACTAAAGTCTCAAGGAAAATAGACATGCTACATATGTCCTGTTACTAGACATTTATCACATGAAGAAAGCTCACCAATTTGACCAAATAGTTCAACTTTGATGCCATTATGTTCCACCTTCTTTCCTTGAAATGGCTTTATTAAAATCTAAAGCCAGCACATAGAAAAATTTGCAGAGCATTAGATCAATAACTTTAAGTTGAAAAGCTAATGATTTTTTACCACAACCAATAACATATATAATAATACTGTTAACAGAGCACCTTTCCAGCAATATTTTTTTGACTTTGAAAGAGTGGAAGCATAAGGGTTTGACCATTTTCCTTCTTCATCAGAACCTATTTACAAGCATAATAATACTAGGAACATCAGATTATCAATCTATTACATCAAAAAAAGAAACCAAAATATCAAAAAGCAGGAGTCACAACAACATTTGAATATTCTGTTTATCTTAAGCAAATGAAAATAAAAATTCTTGAGCAAGTCCAGAATTCAAATCAGTTTTTCATCTTAATAACGAACTTGAAAAGAGTTCAACAAAAATTAACTACAGAGTGAATCATTATTAGACCACATTTAAGGTTTAGCCCCTTTTCTCAAACTGCACTAACATAGTCAGAAACCTAATATTATCAAACTAGACGACAATCCACAATTTTAGACAAAAATAGTTCAACATCTCTATAATTTATAAGCAAAAAGATTGCCTATGAAATCTTACTAACAAATGAATCAATCTTGTACACTTGGTAACACGAAAAATATAGGAGAAAAAGAAAGAAACAGAGAACAAGGAAGAACAAGAAAGAATGTTTATTTATCTCACAAGACGGATTGCAAAACTTCTACACGTAATCAAATATACCATTACGTCTCATTTTAACATATTTTCGTTCCTGCTTAGCTAACAACTCCAAAAATCTCCCAAATCTCCTTCGGATCCAATATTGCCCATTAAGTTCGACCTTCACACTTTAGTTTCTACTTATCTCTCTCTTCAGAAATAATGATTCAGATTTTGGATAGATAGTGTTATGAAGGTTTTCTGGCTGTACCTCTTGCTTCGTCTGTTGTTCTTCAATAGAGGAAGTTGGAGTGGCACTTGAGGCACTGCTTGTATTACGATTCCCAATTGGCACAACTTGAAAGTAAAAATAATTCATACAAAAAATGAGAACCTCACAACTCAGACTCGCATGCCTAATCAAATAAAAAACTAAGCAGATAAATCAAAGTTCATGTTCAATTATAATAGTTACTTGATCACTACTTGAAGCATAAAAAACAACCCTCTTCAACCTCTTTGCCATTGCCCTGTGGTTTGACTTCTCTCCTTGGCTTACATTTACAAAGTTCTGGTCTGAAACCTCTGCAGAAAGCCAAAGAGTTCAGTAGAAGCAAAATGTGAAGCATAATAGAATTAACTTTCCACCAAGATAGGGAAATAACTACAATAATCCAGTTTTGAAGGGATTAATGTATCTCAAAACACATGGATTGAAGTGGCTTGTATCCTAAGAAGAAAGATAAAAAAACTATTTGCTCCAGCTAACATCATGAGAAACCTACACTATGTAACTTGTGATAGCATCACTGCTTCCATAACTAACATAACATGACTCCATAAAAGAATTCTGGACACACTGGCAATTAAACAAGACACAAAGAGTTCTAAATATTAAATGAAAAAGTTATTTCAAATAGAAAGAAAAGAAACCATTATAGTGCTAAAATATTTTTGCTGCCCACAGTAATAAGAATATAAGAAAAGAATAAGCCTTCAGTAGTTATCACTACCAAATCACTAAAAAATCTTTAATGCTGGAGAATCGGCTAGAGATCAAGGGAAAAATGAGAAAATGGAGCTAATTAAGATAATGAACTACCCAGGATCAGGGGTGAATATCGTGCAATCTTACTAACAAACACAGACACACTTGAATTATTTGCTTTGTGTTTATTATGAAAAACATAAAAATTGTCACACTAGACTCTTTATCTATGCAACTAATAGCATCACAAGACATATGAAGAGGGGTGGATAGGAATTCATAGCAGAGAAATATCAAGCAAGCAAGATAACCTTCAAAAGGAATTACTGATTGCAAGCTTTTGCCAAGAAGTGAAAGGAATAAAATATTATCTTAAGAATTCCTGGATGTGTCGAGAAATAGATACCTGTGGCAATACCAACTGAATTATGATGGTATGATGTACTCGAACAGTGCTGTTCTGAGCTTCTCACTGAACAGAAAAGAGAAGTTTCTCCTACATGTAACCTTTCACTAGAGGTCATGCTGTGTTTTTTTATCATAATGTGCCTCAAAGGATCGTTTAACTGAAGATGTAGAATGTTCTATGCAAGGATTTTTCTGAATAAAATGAGAATTAGCTGTGCTTTCCAACATAGCCTTATGCCTTTTGGGATTGATCTTCAAGCAGGAGCCATCTTGTAAAACCAACAACTGAAATATAACCAAGGATAACATAAAACAAGGGGCAGATATAACCTCCTAATGCAAGTGGAAGAATATATTAAAAGGCCTAAATCAGCTCTATGAGAATGTGTGGGGGTCTCTGGCTCTCCATTTTTGTTTTTTCTTTTTGGCAGGCTTGAGGCAGTGCAACTAACATCCCCAGCCCTAGCATTCAGTAATTGCTTCAGTGGGCCAGGGACTTCAAGATCTGAAAATTTAAATAATAATTAGTGCCTATTTCTCATCTCATTATTTCCCTACTTCCTATTCTCTCTTCCAAAAATCTGCTGCTAAATCTAATTTTTAGACCTAACCCCTCGTTCTAAATCTAATTTCTAGACCTAACCCCTCTCTTTATCAAAGCTAATTTTTTTATATCTATGACAATTAACGATATAATCAAAAACATTGTAGACACCTACTTCAACCTACTGATTCTTAATAATGCCTTAAAATTCCAAAGTTGGCCATGTTAACAGTAAGCTATCACTAATAATGAATACCTTCAATCCCATCATTGGTTCAACAGCATCAGGTCCTTTAATTAACATGTGTTTGGATCTTAAAGAGAGTCCGTACGATGTAGAGTCATCAGCGAGATCAGGACAACAATGTTGGAGCTAGCGAGCTGAAGCTGAGCAGAGATAATATGAGGGAGCTCCTGTTCATCCTAGCGCTTGGGCTGAGTGGTACGGCCAATTTCCAAAGCACCAAATGCAGCCTTATAGAACTGAACGGCATCATTTACCTTGGGTGCCTCAACCAACAACTACGGCTTGAAGGCTGTGAAAGTTACCTCCACCACAGCCTTCTCGGAGCCTCCATTTTAGGGTTTTTGGTGAGCCACGGATGCCTTTCAGAGAAGTTTTAGAGAAATGAGGGCAATTTAGAAAGAGAAGAAGCTCAAACCCCAAGAGAGAGAGGAGAAAAAAATTAGTGAAATGGATAAATGAGATGGGGACTAATTTATACCTAGGGCAACAAATAAAAAAATTACATCAATACCCTTAGTTTTAGTTGCTAAATAGCAACGAAATTTAATTTCAGTTGCTAAATAGCAACAAAATTTAATTTTCGTTGCTATTTTTGGACCAAAATTTTTTTCACCTCTTTGGGACCACAATACCAACGGAATATTAATTCGGTTGCTAAATAGCAACGAAATTTAATTTTCGTTGCTAAATTGCAATGGAATTTAATTTCGGTTGCAAAATAGCAGTGGAATATATATTCTGTTGCTATTTTAGCAACAGAATTAAGTTTTCATTGCTAAATTTTATCCCAAATTTTTTCCGCCATCTTATGCCGCCATATTTAGCATGCTATTTTAGCAACCAAAAATATATTTAGTTGTAATTTAGCAACGAAATTTAAATTCCGTTTGCTATTTTTCATTCCAAATTTTTTCACCATCTATTGGCGCCTTAATTAGCAACGGAATAGTGATTCCGTTGCTAATTTTTGGCGCCAAAAATTTCCTCCACTTTTAGCAATGAAAGATAACCAAATATTTTTTCGTTGCTAAATCTACAAAGTTTAACCAATTTTAGCAACGAAAATTATTTTTCGTTGCTAAATAGCAACGAAATTGTTTTTTCGTTGCTAATTTAGCAACGGAATCATTTTCGTTGCTATTTTTTCGTTGCTATTTCTAGATTTTCTTGTAGTGCTAATATACTGGTGGTAGGAACAGTACTGATCCTTCCCATGATGGGCAACTCTTAACTCTTTGAAGGTCTCAATGGCAATGGCTGAAGCTTCCCTTCTTTGCTTAGCCTATCCAATACCCAAGATAATGACTTACCAAGGTTGGAATAATGCCTCTAATTGACCTCTATAGTAGACACTTCGACTATCTTCCTAGTTCTTTTTCATTGCTTCTCCTGACTACTTTGTTATTGCTAAAATTCCTCCTAACACCTTTATTATTGGCACTTCTGGCAAAATACTCTCCTTCAGTCTCTATGTTATGTCCTTTAGAAACTCTAAATCCTTCAAAACGTTCATATTTCAGGCTATCTCTCAGATAAGGACTTACATTTCAAATGAATAGCCTAATCTGGTAAGTTGTGCCAGGCTTCCTCTTCATCTCCATCACTTGGTTTTTTCATCTAGCGAGGTACTCATGAAAAGACTCATCATGCTTTTGTTGGAGAAATTCAAGATCTTTTAGGGTGACCTCTATTCTAGTACTACAATCATATTGCCTAAGGAACTCCTCAATCAGCAAATCTCAATCTTCCTTCGTCTGCCTATCCAATCCATGATACCGATCAATTATAGGCCCTGTTAAACTCTGATAGAATTATTCCACTTTTTGATTTTTGGTCAAGGTGGTGCCTTTTATGATCAACATTTATTGCTTAACATGTATAGAAGGATCAAAGTACCATTAAATCTTGGCAAGTCAGGCATCTTATGTAACACCCTTATACAGCCGTACAGTGTACGCGGTAATCGAATGTCAAACCATACATGAAACAGTGAATTTTTTTTCTTACAGTACCGATAAACATATTTGTACATAGGTACTTAAAATATAATCATTAACCGCATATCTGTGACTCAATAATTAACAAATAAATTTCATATACTATAAACATATACTTGCACAGTAACTATATTTTTTCGTACTTACATATACATGCCAAATCTAAATCCTATCTTGTTCCTTTTCTTGGACTTGACTACTCCTGCAATATCAGCCAATGAAATCCTATCTATACATACATCCACATACTTTACATACATATACATACCGTACATGCATACATAGCATATCATACCTGCATACATATACATATCATACATGCATACATATGCATATATATACATACATATACATGCATACATATACATATCATACATGCATACATATGCATATATATACATACATATACATGCATACATATACATATCATACATATTCACTTACGTATTTCTATATACCCATACATATATACACGTATACATACATTTCATTTACATGCATTGCTCGTACATATACATACATATACATATCATACATATTCACTTACATATTTCACTATACCATAACATTTATTTTAAATTCATTTAAAAGCCTTAATAAGCATAATATACTATTAAAAATCCATTTTTCAATTTAATTTAAAACTTTACTTAATTTTTTAGTTTAGTCCTTTAACTTTTCATATTCCAAATTTACCCTTTTTATACCTTTAATTACCAAAATGCCCTTTAATCTCTTATTCTCTCATTTTAATCTATTAATTGGCTTATAAATTACCAATTAATTCTTATTTTGACTTTTCATGTAAAATTACATTTTATTCTTTATATTTTATAAAGTTGACTTTTTACACAGTTAGTTAACCAAATTACCATTTTAGCCTTATTAAATTATTTCCTTCTCACTTTTACTTATTAAATTCATCTTTTAGAAAAATTACTTTTTTACCTCTAAACTTTTTAACTCTTTTCATTTTAGTCTTTTTTCATCTTAAACTTCAATTTTAATTTTCTTTTTATACTTTTAACATTTTCTTATCATTATGCCCTTAGTACAGACCCGGCAGAAAACTCTCATATCGGATATGCGAGACGTGAACCCCACAGGGCCACAACAGAATGAGAAATGACCTCCAAGAATCATTCCTCACAAAACATATGAACATATGACAGTACGTATGATAGGTACTATGGAGATCAACGATCCAACCATAGTAAAGCAAGTCGCCATGACTTGCATCGCGGTACAGATATCCCTATGGCCAGCCAATTATATCCTGAACTAGGTTTTACTGCCTAATTCTTTCTAAGGGCACTAATTCACTTACTTTTCATTTGATTATTCAATTATTTATTCTTTACAATACTTTTCATTAATTGTCATTGCTGTAACAGTACATTACATTTGCAGTCTATCTTCTTTACATAGTTAGTGAATTATTTTGCAATAATTCACCATTTAATCAATAAATGCAGTAGTTCATCATAATTTCATATTTTTCAAATAAATACCTAACTAAAATTTATTCCAACAATCTTCGTTTAATTTCCATAAATTTTATAAAAATTTATGGACGTTAATACTCACTTGTACTATCATTGTAAAGTTTAATTACATTAAAATAACTAAAGATTTCATAGTTTTCCTCTTACCTTCCATTCGGCCATAACTAAAAGTTCATCATATTCATACATAATACACACATTATTAAACATATATTATATTGTACACTAATTTCATTTAATACTATCTTTCATCTAATATCATTATTTATAATTTTATTTGTTTATGTGCTTCTCATCTATAATTTACTAACTTGTGTTATAAAAACTATAATCCCAAATGCTCAATTTACCAAATCTATCAAATTATTTCTATGTTAATTTTAATGTTATTATTATTAATTATTCACGTTTTAATTCATTCATTATTTACCATACTCATTAGTTTCTTTAATTCATTTAATCACTATAACTTACTCAAATCACTTTATACATAATTAAATACCATGCTAATTACATATCAATTTATTTCAATTTAAGTTTTTCACGTTTCCCTATATACCAATTTGTCTTATTCCATATACAATTTATATTATTTACTCTTGAAATTTGCATCTCCTTACGTACTTAATTAACATTACTATGATTCTTATATTTGTCCTTTACATATAATTTATTAAAATAATCATGTATATTCTGTACGTACATATTTAGTTTATTATTGTCATATTTATTACATACTTGCTCATACATTCATATATATATACATTTTTACTTACATTTATAATCATGTACGTACATATTTGTCTACCTACATCTATACACATATATGTGCATACACGTATACATATACATATGCGCATAATTTTATACATATATTTAATTATTAAACTTATTTATTCTCAATAATTATTTTCATTTTGCTTATTACTAATTATTTTACATGTTAATTCTTAAATTAACTAAATTATCATTTAGACTTACAATTCTTATTAAATTACGATTATGCCCTTTTTCTATTAATTTATTTACCAAGATATCATTATTTATCTAATTATCATTAATTCAATATTTACTTGTAAACTTACCATTTAATCCCTAAGCTTGCTAAATTACCATTTAGTCCTTAAAATGGCAAAATTTCTGTTTAGTCATTTAATTTCTCATAAATTACAAAAATATTCTTTTATTTTATTTTATTTATAAAATTGCCATCAATTATTCATGTTTCACTACTAAGTTCTTATTTATTGGTAAAATTCTAATTTAGTCTCTAAACTTATTTTCATGCTTAAATTCTTATTTCAATTATCATTTTCTTTTCCAATTTAATCTTAATTCATTTAAACTCATTTGTTATTCAATATTTGACAATATTTCACTTTTGCCCCTAAACTTATAATTCTTTTTCATTTAAGTCCTTTTTTCACTTTATTATTTTATTTTCCATTCCTTTTTATTTCCTTTTTTTTATTCCAATTAATTAATTGGATTATCTTAAAATTGTTTATGCCACAAATTCAATTTTTCTCATCAAAATCCAATATTCTTACTATACATAATATAAAATTTAACTTAAAAATATTCTATTAAATTCCAAGAATTCTTATTAAATAAATTTAGCATTAAAATTATTTATACTTTCAATTTGCAATATTTCCATCACAAACCAACCAAAATAAACATATATACTCACACATACATATTTCGACCACCGTGAATTTTTTCATTCCAATTAATTTTTTATCATTTACAAGCAATTCAATCATCCATTTAAGCTTCCAATTTCACATACATAACATTATTTCCATTTAATCATACATAATCATATAAAATCATAAATTTACATAAACAAATTCTCAAGCAAACTTTATGGAAATTAAGGGATAGAGTATCCACTAACCTTAATTAATCTCCTTCACACCTTGGCCCTCACTTCCTTCATTGTTTCCTTGAAATTTTCATTTCCTTTAAGTTTTTCCTATTATGGCCAAAATTCCCAAGGCCAAAAACCCATCAATCCTTATTTCCTTTGATCAAATAAACCACATAATCTTAATTTAAATATCCTAATTAACCTATTGGAAGCTTTAAACTTAATTAAAAACTTAATTACCACTTACCTTAATTTTGAGGCATCAACTTTCTCTCTTGATTACTTGCACTTCCAGCAGCTCAAATGACCTCTTGAAGCTTCCATGAGATAGTAGAGGAGCTGGATTTAACTTGAAAAAGGTTGATTTAGGAAGAGAGTTAAAAGAAATTGAAAGATCTTCCATGAAAATGGAAGAAACCCATACAGTCAAGAGGAAGAAGAAAGAAAAATCGTGAGAGCTGGAGATTCATCTGGAAAATGGCTGATTTTGGGTCTTTTATAAGGGTTAATTGGGCTAGACCTGGTCCAACCAAGTTGGTGGGCCTAACTCAAGCCCAATTGCCCTATTAAGCCCAATAAGTCTCTATAAATTATTTCTATCACTTCCAAAGCTCAATTTCACTCAAGATTAATTCCATAATTCTTAAAATAATATATTAAGCCTTCATAAAAAATTTTGGCTCAATCGGAGTCCATTTTCAGTTCGGTTCAGTCCAATCAGTCCGATTAATAAATTTTCGATGTTACCGAAAAATTAATTTTTTTCCACCAAATGATTTTAAATCTCATAAAAGGGTTAACTGAAAATTCCTGCAATTTTTGAAGATCATTTGCTATTTTTAAAGCCCTGGTCAAATTATAATTGACCGATTACTATTTAAACCGAAATCATTATTTCTCTCTTACTTCTTTAGGTCAAATATCATTAAAAATAATTCTAAAATTCTTAAAATATATTTATTAGATTCCATGAATATTTTTGAGTCATTCGGAGACTATTTTTCGGTCTGGTTCATTTTTACCAGTTCGATATTCCAATTTTCAAAGTTACCGTAACAATAATTTTTTATTACCATATGATTCTACATCACATTTAATGTAGATCTGAAAAATATGGTAATTTTTAAGGATCATATGTTATTTTTAAAGTTCCAGCTAAGCTCTCAGTTAACACAAGCATCATTTTAATTAGAACCGTAACTTTTTCCTTATTTTTGACTTTTAATGGTCCATTTGACCTTATTTTCAGTCCAAATTATATCATTGGACTCCAACTAACTTGCTCTTTCCAATAATCTAATAAAATATTTTTCGACTCGGGGAGGTACTATTCATCCCCGGTGTCACTCTTCACTGTCGGAAAATACTATTTTCGACTAGCCTGGTATTTGGGCCGCTACATCTTAAATCTTTAAGGAAGTGGCTCATCTCCATCTAAATCTTGATCCTCATGGTTTATTCCCCTTCTAGTAAACAGTAACCTGGACATTGCTTTAACCTTCTCTTTCATCTTCTCAAAGGCTGTATCTTTAAAACTAGGACCTTTACTTCTGCATCTTTAAAACTAGGACATTTACTTCTCATGTTCATCACTAGAGGAACACATTCCTCATCTTCTTGCTTAATGTAATCATTATCTGACTTATGCCTCCTTTCCTTTCTTAGCTAGTCTCCAAGCATAGTAGCATCTATCATAGCAGCATCCCTAACATAAGTTGGCTCCGTTATCTTATGAGTAGGTGCTGTAGGCTGAGCTTTAATGTTTGGTGCTGAATAAGCCACCAACCCACCAATCACGGCCATTAATCTCTCTTCAAACTCTTAAAGACGTCTATCTAACCTTCAATCTAATTCATCTCGTATCATCAAATGTCCTAAAGAAGAAGCATTCAACCTTTTCTTTAGGGATGAAAACCTTATTGTCTCATTTAATTGCTTATTATCCATTTTTTATCTTGTTTCTTGACTATTTTTTTGACAATTGGCTTAGATTTAACCAGAAACTAACCATTAATTCCAACCTTGAACTTGAGCTTGACCCTGATAACTTAAACGTCAATCTCTAAACTAGGCAACCGTTTGACCTTTTGGGCCACCTAGATGAATCTATGATGGCTGTAAGAATTTAATGTTAGAAATGATGCATGAGCATGGTATGTACATAATGCATGAATGCAATATGGATGTTTTGATTAGATGTCAACCGCAATCATGCACAATCATAGACAAATCCTTCTGACCTTATTACTCCTACACAAAAGGTTATGTAGTCTTTTCCCTAGGTGGGCTTAGCCTATGGGTTAATGAATTACTCGATGGATGTATATGGTACACAATGAAAAATCGGTAGCATAACCTCTTTTAATTGAAAGCACAAGCATATAGGTTTTGACCCTTATGTATTTTGGATTAACTCATACAAATTGAATAAGTCCCATCGGGGCATGCCAGCCATTGACTGGTACCCTCCTAATTTGTTTAAGTTTTGTCAATACATAAAGGTCCATATAGCGGGCAAACATTATTATGGTTATACAACCTAGGGAAAGTAGCTATTGTCATTACATAGGCTTAAATCAAGGGTGATGAAACTTTAGGGCTACCCAAGCATGGTTCCTGCCAATAGGTTTAGCTCATCACGAGTATAAGAATCGATGGATCACTATTTTATATACCACTTGGTATGAGACTTGGGTTGGTAGGTCTCCTTGATACCTCCCTACATTAAGTGAACATAGGGCATATTTTAGGATAACATCGGAGCTATAAAGGGATGCCTAACTTAATTTTAATGGTCTAAGATGTATGCAATTTTCAAAAAGAGATAGGATTAATAAAAAAAACCAATTATACATAAATTAACTAAGATGTTTTTAGGAGTAAGGTCTCTTTAGTCCCCAGTGAAGTTATCATTGTGATGCATACCAGAGCCACCCTTTATTTTTTGGTTGGATTCTCAGAAGCTCGGTTTTAGGATCTAAAATCAGATGAAAGGCTAGCTAAAACTCAAAAATTGGCCACTTTATAATAAAAAGAGATTGAGGCCTAATTTATTATTGGTGGTCAACTCCTGAAGGCATCTACTATGGGCTTAAAGAGGCAGATGTTATGGAGTCTCCATCCAATAGAACGTTGAGAAATAAATCTCGACCTTTTGATGCCTAAATAGAGATTGATGTTTGGGATATCACTCTTACTTTGTACCTTGGTTATGTGTTGTTTTGTAAATAGATTTTAAACATTAATCCACTCTCCTCTCTCACACGATGCATTATGATAAATTAATCAAACGTGCCAATCAACTAATAAAAGCGATAAATAAATAGACAAATTTAAATCAACTACTTAAATGATTACAAAAGCAAACAATCCAAAGAAAAAGTAAAGTATCATAAATAAATCAAGATATTTATTTAGGTTGGAAACATTGGTTTCCTCATGCATATTTAGAAAAAAAAAAAACTCTTTTTATGATTGTATGATATTTGGGCTAGAAATTAGACATTGATCCATTTTTATTAGGAAAAAAATATCAAATTAGTTAGTAGAAATGATTTTAAGTTACTCTTTCATTTAAACATGTAGAAAAATGATTTTATTACTACCTATTACATCCATGATATAAATATATCCAAAATTAATAATAAACCAAAATTAAAATAAAGCAAAACACTAAATAGATTAAATCTAAGAGCAAAATAAAAATAAAGCTAATAAAAAAGAAAGTGTGAACCTACTGGGGAGGCACAACTCCCAAAGCAAGATTATCCTTCGAAGTACTTCAAATGCATATCAGATCAATCACTCACATAAAAAATCCAATCAAGTAGCATTTTAAAAGGAATATACAGCAAAAGAAAAGTTGAAATGATATTTAGAACATTAATGCCAAAATTTAAACATCCATATAGAAGCAAAAAACATTTACAAAAAATCACACAAAATGATTTAGGTCTCACATATCAAGAAAAAGACATAAAAAGCAATAAAAGGATAAGGAAAAATACATTAAGATAGGTATAAATTTGGTCAAGGATGCCTCTGGAAGGTGACTGATGCCTATGACCAAATGAGTGACAGGTAAAGAAGAAAACACAGCGACATCCCATCTATCGCATTGACAGATGATCGTCTATGGTGCTTTATTCCCATCTATCACTCAAGAAATAGATACAGAAAGCTAAAATTAAACAATTAACCTACCAAAATCTTAAATAAACTCCAGATGTTTGAATATATAGATCTAAAGCATGTAAAACTAGGGATAAACATGGACCAGTTAACTGATCCAAAGCAAAAAAATTAACCAGTCCATTAATATCGATTTTTCAAAATTAGTAACCAATAACCAGTCCATTATATTCAGTTAACCAATCCATCGATTTTGGTTTTTTGTTTGGTTAACCAATATTTTTTGGTTAACCGTTAAAATTTATAACATAAAATTATATAAAAAAATTAGATAAAGTTTAATTCAATTTTCAATGTGTAAAGTAATTTAATATAAACATTACAAAATAAACATAATTTACTAATCAAAATTCATGTTTTATAAATTAATAGCTAATACTATAAAATAGATTTGATATTTAGTGAAAATTACTATGTTGATTCTAAGTCAAATAAAATTTTGGATAATAATATAATCAAATGCTATTAAGTAAAATACGAATACCAATATATGATAAAAAATATATATATAAAATTTAATTGTATACTATATATAAATATTGGTATATAATTAAAGAGAATGATATAATATCAAGTAGTTTAAAGTATTATATAAATTTTATGGGAAAATATAAAAAATAAAGGTATAAAATAAAAATATAATTTAAATATATTTTAAAGTATTATTTTATGTAAATTTTAGAGAGAAATAAAGATTAAAGATATAAAATAACATATATATATATATATATATGAACCGGTTAGCCATGGACTAATGGTTAACTAGTACTTAAAAATATAAACCGTAACCATTAACCAAAAATATAAAAATTAAAAATCGTAACCAAGTCCATCGAATCAATTAACCGTAAAAATCGGTTCGATTTCGGATCGATTTTGTGGTTAACTATATTTTTGATTTTTTTTCTCATCCCTATGCAAAACCTACAAAACTAGCCCTAAATCACTTTTTAATTGAATGATAACAAAAATAACAACTAAGATAACATTTTAAAATAAGGTACAAAACATGCATTTATGGAGGAAATCATATCAAAAATACTATTCTAACACACATACATCTTTAGATTAACATGACGTTCAACTAAATGTGTAAATCTAAATAAATAACATGAAAAACACACTTATAGCATGACTAAATAACATGTGTGAAAGTGAGAGTAAGCTAGAGAGAGAAGAAATAAAGGGAAAACCTAGAATATTATCCTTAGGAGATATTCTGATTCTGTTAGTCTTGAAGTCTGGATCTCTGCTTTGATTCTTGATTTTGAGTTCAAGAAAACAAAATGATTTTATGTGTTTCTTATGAATCAAAGTTTGTGTTGAACCCTTAGTCTTAGAGAAAAAAGAATTAATTTTTTCTCCTCCAAACGTTCTATTCTTTTTTCAAAAAAAAAAGGCTCTCCCTTTTTTTAAAACCCTAATTTTGTCCTTTTAAAACTCTCTAAGTATAGAAGGATCTAATCCCCCTAAATTCAGGCTAATCCCTAAAATTCTTATTTTTCCATTTTCAAAAGCCAAAAAATGTGGGAATTTTGAAAATGCAATCACAGACAGGTATCCCTTATGATAGACGGTCATCCCTCATATGAAATCTTTAAAATTATAAAAATACCTTTGGTCTAACTTGGACAGGAGGGAAGTGGTCACAGATATTCGTCGCTCATATGACAAATGACCGTTGATCATAGCTAAAGGCTACAATCAAGATTTTTTATGATCTTTTGTTAAAACGTCTAAAAATACTTGGAAAATCATAAAATGTTTATGAAAAAATGTGTAAAAACCAAATTGGAGCTTTGAGATCCGTGCTCTTTATCAGAAATATAGTCTCTTCATCATCGGATAACTCTGATCTAGGCTGCCTCTAGTCACGCTGTCTATAATATCATCTTTTATATTTTGTTAATTTTTCTCTCATGTGTTACCATCTTTAGTTTGAAGGTAGTTATTATTTTTCCTTGCCCACTTTGCAGTGGATTTCCATGTGCATGTTCTATTTTTCTGTTAGTGCCTTTGCTCTCTCAAGCACTACTCATCTTATGAGTTTTAGCCCTTTGAGAATCTCTATATGTATGCATAATGAATTTATACATCTATGAAAACATTTCTTCATATATGCACTGTTAAAAAGTGAATATGCTTGTAAAATTTTTGAAGCTTTGAAGATTTTGCAATGGCTGGTAGCTATCAATATGAAACATATATGTCTCAAATTATCAAATAATCATTAAAAATTTATAATATTTGTAGTGATGAAGTAGTGAAAAATAATTCAATCGTGATTTTTTTTAGCAGGAGGCAAATTTATCGATGGAAATATAAATACCATCGCTAAATTTACCTATGGAACATATCATTCTATATGAAATTTGCCAAAGGATCATATGATTCTATCAGTAAATTTAACTATGGAATTTAATTACATTAGTAAATATGGTAATTCACGATAATCCTTTGTTGTTAGGCATTAGAATCAATTGTTTCGTAGGGTGAAGACATCAGTACTCAAAGCTCGGACCAATGACCCTTTCAATCAGCATCGTTCACACATAGGGAGGAAAGAAGAGAGTTCAATGCCTATTTCTGCACCCTTTTTGGTGAAGAGCGCTGAAGGGCTTATGCGCCAGCATGTGGTGACTCAAGAAGGGAATGTTTTGTCCTAATTCAATCTTGGTGTAAGTTATTTTATCTTTCTTTAGTCCCAAAAGCTTTCTATAAATTTTGTAGGAAATTTTCATCATTGCGTGAGGTGTGCATTTTCATCCCACAAACGGCTCTCAATTAAAGTACCAAATGATAAATCAGGGTATTTAACAAAAAATAAGCTGGTAGTGGGAATTGAACAAAGGTCTTGTTTGAGGTGATCATTCCTGAGGTGATTGACATGATAAACTAGTAATTTCCTGCAATAAAAGAAGGAGCTTGCCGAGATGGACCAGGCATTAGCACTCTAAAACTCAAGTGAGGGATACTTGCGTCGAGAGAGTGTAAAAGAGAGAAAACGATAGAGAAAGTTCAACCTGCCATGCCTATGTGAAGGTTTGATATTTATAGATGACCTATAAAGCCACTTAAAAGATCTATCTACATGTTAGAGTAGATATCTGATGATGTCACACTAAGTGGCTGATGGACAGCATGGTGGTATATGTCAGTGGTTTGTTGAAGATTGAACCATGGTAGTCTAATCAAACTGCTTTATCTCTCAGTTCTTGTGCTTAATTGTTGTCTTCGTGTCTATAATCATTAAGAGATCTGGGCTTGGACCATGGGGCCCTCTTATCTTAAGATGGGTTTGGGGTTATTATGCCAAGTTTGGTAAATGACAATTCAAGTACTATCATGAACCATCCACAAATATAACCTTCAAATCACAATTCACATAACAAATGTCCAAACATGTACATATATCATTTAATCATAACATGTCAATATTACTTAACATAACAGTCACATATATTTGTATATACAAACAAAACCAATTTATCAATATTTACATTTTAACTGTCATCTTTAATTTATACAAATACATGTTTAACATACAATGTCTCCAAAATAAATATAACTATGTGCAAAAATTTCTTCCTTATGCATATGCCATCTTTAAAGACTACTTTAACATCCTTCAAATATTCAAAAATTGTCCCCTATATGCAGTAAGCAAATTATGCACTAAGCATTCTAATGTCTAGTTGTGAATACAATACTAAAATATTTCATAACCTATATGTTCATGCAAAATTCATTTATTATCATTTAATACCTTATATGCCTATTTGTACTACTTTTATCCATACTTTTTAGTTTATTTTGCTATAATCCTCGTATATAGAGTAAATTACATTTATATCCCTATTTTTTTTAACTTTTTATGTTTTTATAATTTAGTCCCTAATTTGACTTTTTTCATTAAACTCTTGTCTTTATTTTCTTTAAGAGCACTTTTACTTTTATTCCATTTTAAATCCTTATTTTTCACCATTTACATGTAAAATTACTAATTTTGTCTCTAACTATTCCTATTAATTATAAAATGACCGTTTTGCCCTTTATTTCCATTTTTATCTTATTTATACCTTTTTTTATCCTTATTCCTCACTTTTCACTATTTTCTCTTTTATTCTTTATTAAGTATCAAAATTACCATTTATTCCCTAAATTTATCCATTTATTTTATAAAGATCGTTTTACCCCTAGTTCACCTTTTTACTGTTATTTCTTCTATTTTATGAAAAATTTCATTTAAATCCTATATTTACCAATTATGCATGAAATTTCATTTTAGACTTTATACCTTTGCTCCTGTCCTTCAAGCCTTAACTTTGCTCCACTTAGGCAATTTTATACCTTTAAGCTCCCAATTGGTTCCTTACTCCTGTAAAATAAATAAAAAACATAAAAACACATAAAACACATAAAAGCAACAAAACTTTTATCCATACTTTTTAGTTTATTTTGCTATAATCCTCGTATATAGAGTAAATTACATTTCTATCCCTAATTTTTTTTAACTTTTTATGTTTTTATAATTTAGTCCCTAATTTGACTTTTTCCATTAAACTCTTGTCTTTATTTTCTTTAAGAGCACTTTTACTTTTATTCCATTTTAAATCCTTATTTTTCACCATTTACATGTAAAATTACTAATTTTGTCTCTAACTATTCCTATTAATTATAAAATGACCGTTTTGCCCTTTATTTCCATTTTTATCTTATTTATACCTTTTTTTATCCTTATTCCTCACTTTTCACTATTTTCTCTTTTATTCTTTATTAAGTACCAAAATTACCATTTATTCCCTAAAGTTATCCATTTATTTTATAAAGATCGTTTTACCCCTAGTTCACCTTTTTACTATTATTTCTTCTATTTTATGAAAAATTTCATTTAAATCCTATATTTACCAATTATGCACGAAATTTCATTTTAGACTTTATACCTTTGCTCCTGTCCTTCAAGCCTTAACTTTGCTCCACTTAGCCAATTTTATACCTTTAAGCTCCCAATTGGTTCCTTAGTCCTGTAAAATAAATAAAAAACATAAAAACACATAAAAGCAACAAAATACACCTAAAACACTAAAATACTAAATACTATACTTCTTAAAACTAAACACACATGAACACTATTTATGAGCTTTTTAAGCTCATATCACATGTTAGATATTGTAATCACATTGGAGGGACTGTTGCTTAGAGGGATGATGGTATATGGGTTTTTTGTTGAACTCCTAGAAATTGCTGTTAGAGTTGGTGCAGCACTTACTTGTCCAAGGTTTTCTGCATCCTTGGCTTTTAGTTTCTTGCTAAAAGATTGCTTTTCTACTCTCTTCAAAACTACAAAACAAGAACATAATGAGAAAAATTAGATTATATTTTAACTTAACAGAAAGTGATTACATTATTTATTCCTCTAATCTTCTTGGTGAGAGAAAAGGTTGAAGAACTCATAAATATCTAACTTGTCTTGGGTGAGCTCTCTCCATTGGTCTAAGGGTTTTTCCTCTTCTTCACTTAGCAGCAAACTATTGTCATTCCTATTGACAAATTTCCCCTAGGAAGTTAGGATAAGAAAGTCATACTCGCTAGCAAAACATACTGGTTTGACATTTTTAATTTTATCCTTAAATGAGGTAAGTCACCAATTTGAATGGATGAACTAATCTTCAAAACTCAAGGATTGGTTCTCAATTGCTTTCTTTTAGATATGGGTCTATTCTAGATCAAACTTTGGGATATTAGGATTTCTAGAGGAGCACTCTCTAAGGGTATACTGTTGGATTTATTCTAGACTAGAGTTTGAAATATCAAAAGTTCTATTGGTATTCTCTCTGAGGGTGCATTATTGGCAGAGGTGCTCGGGGTACTATCATTAAAAAGACCCTCTAGAATCCTAATAATACTAGAGCTTGTTGACCTACTCATTTTGGATAAAAATAAATAAAGAAGCAAAAAATAGAAATAAAAGGAAGGTCTAAGTCACTAACCTGTAAAGATTAAAGAACGAGACTAAGGAAAATATGAAGAATGAAATAGTGAAGTGAAAAAAGAAGAAACGAAGTGAAAATGAAGAAGATGGCAAGATTGCAAAACCAGAAAAGGTAAAAATGCAGAAATAAGAAAGGATTTTATAGAAAAATGAACCAATTCAATAGCAAATTAGTAACCATTTCAATTTGGTTCAATATCAAAATAAAAAAATTGGAAACTGGTAAATCAAAGCCAGTTTTTCCATACAACGGTGTGTTTTTTAAAAAATATTTAATTAAACCCTAAGCTTTATCTTTTACTCTACAATTGCAATTTCTTTTTTTCCTCTCTTTATTATTTTCTCTCACCTAGCCACCATTTATAAAACTCCCTTCGTCGTACACCAATCGAAGCCTTTATCACCAATCAGCTGTTGTGTTTCCCAGTATGTAATAATATGGTTTAAGTCATTTTTTAAAAAAATTTATATATAAAGGGCATTTTTTTAGGGTCTTAATCACTGCCCGCCACCATGACCCTTAAGCGCTTAATACCTAATAAAAGCAAGTTCAAAGTGATGCATATTTCTATAATTCAATACGAACAAATAAGGGAATTTGTTTTGGATTCGCCTACTTGATTTGCTTTTATTTTAATGGGATTTTTTGGGTTATTGCTTACCTGGTTTGTTGGCATATCCTAAATTTTCTTGCACCAGTGTTATAATAATTAGAATAGAACAACAATTCCTAAATAATAATTCGATTCCTGTAACTACATGACAAGAAAAAGAAAATCTACCTCTATAGCTGTTCATTTGTTTTTGAATCAGAAGATGGCTATTTTGATGATTACTAAGTTAAATGGAAGGCTTGGATAAATAACAAATGGATATTTTTCTTTCAGCAATTTTGATTTCTCTAGAAGTGCATCCCAATGAAGTATTAGGATTCATTCATTTTGAATGATAGAACGCTTTATTTATTAATTTTTTCAGTCTTTAGTGTTGTTTATTGAAATATTTTGCTCTCTAATGAATCAAACTTTTATGCTTAATTGTGTAGAACGATCTAAAAGAAAGAAAGACTAAAAAAGGTATTTTGTGGTAGAAAATTAGTAGACATGTTATGACATTCTTGGTTGAATATTACTTAGTGATATTTTCTTCTTTTTTTCCTCTATAATTTTTGTTTCTTAAACAAGTGCTTTTCATTTTTGATAAATAATAAATAAGTAAAATTTTTTTATTGGCAAGCTAATGAATGATGATAACAAATCCTTTGACCCAAAGTTAGGCATCTGCCTAAAAGTTTAATTGAGGGTTTTTTTGACCAAAAGTTTCAATGTTGATGTTTGATGATTAAGAGGTTTCTGAATGTATTTTTACTTTCTTTATATAATGTTGGTCATGCTATATTTTTAATTTTTTTATAAATGATGTATTTTCTTAAAGAATAAAAAATCCAGTTGAACACCTGTCAAACTGATCGAATCACGAACAGGTAGTGCCAATTTGATATCCGGTTATGTTATGAAAACATTGCTAAAAAGTAAGAACCTAATCCTAGAAGTCTAAAGTTTGTTTCTTTCTCATAAACCTAGTTGTCACCTACCATTGCTCCTCCTCTTCTTCTTGGCTCAAAGCTTTTATTTCTTACTTTGATTATCCTCATAAACCTAGCTGTAAACCACCATTTCTCCTCATTTTCTTCTTGGATCAAAACATTTATTTCTTACTTTTATTATTTAGACGTACAAATTTAGTTTGATTTTTTACAAAAATAAATTTCATTTTGGTAGTATTTATTTCTTCTCTTCGTATTTTTCCTTATCTGATTTTTTTGATGTACAATTATTTATCTATGTGTGTATCTGGTTTTGGTTTTTTTTATTTGGATGAGATTATTCAGTTTTTAGGTCATCTTGTTGAATAGAAGTTTCTCAATTTGCAAAACTTCTGAGCAACTTTAATGTATAAGTATATACCACCTTTGCATGCATTTATTTACCTAATGAACTAAGTTTAATATATAGTATAATTATGTAAAAGCTATGATCTTTATCTATCTAATTTGCTCTAATTTGATGATATATTATTGCTTCTATTGACTGTTGCAAGTTCAGCAATGGGGTTAATGGACTACTGTTGAGGAGATGGAGCCTAATTGAGATTAGGATTGTTTACTTTAAGGAGCCAATTATTCTTCTAGTCGTTGATGTTCCATTACTATGAACACAAAGTTTATGTTTTCATTGAGCTTTGTGTTGATTTGTTTATCATCTAACACTATAAGAAAATATGGAAATAGCAACGGAAAAATAGCAACGGAAATGATTCTGTTGCTAAATTAGCAACGAAAAACTAATTCCGTTGCTAAATAGCAACGAAAAATAATTTTCGTTGCTAAAATTGGTTAAACTTTGTAGATTTAGCAACGGAAAAATATATGGTTATCTTCCATTGCTAAAAGTGGAGGGAATTTTTGGAGTCAAAATTTAGCAACGAAATTACTATTTCGTTGCTAATTAAGGCGCCAATAGATGGCGAAAAAAATTTGAAACAAAAAATAGCAACGAAATATGATTTTCGTTGCTAATTTAGCAATGAAATTTATTTTCCATTGTTATTTTAGCAACAGAAAATAATTCGATTGCTAAATAGCAACGGAATTTATTTTCGGTTGCTATTTATATATTTCCGTTGCTATTTTTCATATTCAATGAAAAATAGCAACTGAATTTATTTCGGTTGCTAAATAGCAATGAAATTTAAATTTCGTTGCTAAATTGCAACCAAATATATTTTCAGTTGCTAAAATAGCAACTGAATTTATATTCCGTTGGTAAATAGGGATATTTAAGTAATTTTGTTTTTTGTTGCCTTAGCCATAAATTAGCCCTAAGTATCAAATTATGCCTCCCTCTCTTTTATTTGTCAATATCTTTTCCATCAGTTCCAAAAAATCCCCCATCTCTCTCTATTCAAACTCCATTGATGCACAACCCACCACCAATAATGATGCCTTCTTGTTTGAAATTAGAAAGCTTCTTCCCCTCCACCGTTTCTAAGCTCTACCAATCAAATACAAACACCAATTCTATTAGACATAGGACTCTTCTCTATTCTCCATTCTCATCATTTTCTCTGCTTTCTTCTTCTTCTTCTTCTTCTTCTTCTTCTTCTTCTTCTCCTATTGTCTCCTCAAATCTCCCTCTTTTGAAAACCTCAGTTTCTCACTCTTTCTCTGTCAATGCCTCACTTCTTCCTCTTCTAGCACCATCGCCGAACCTGAAGGCATCAAGGTCATTTTTCGCTCATTTTTCTTCTATGTATACGGTTATTTATGCGTATAAGTGTTGTGGATTCGATCTTTCTATTTTTGCAGGTTAATTCAGTGCCAATGAAGCCGATTCAAGGTCAGAAGACGGGAACTAGCGGTCTTCGAAAGAAGGTTCACTGTTTCTTATATTTACATTTTTATTCTGAGTATCAATTTGTTTTTTTATATAGTTTATTCTTTGTGAATTTCATTTTTAATTTTTACCTTTTTTTTGTAGGTTAAAGTTTTCATAGAAGAAAATTACCTTTCAAATTGGATCTAAGTCTGATTCTTTTTCATGTTTTCGTTGGACTAAATTTTTTAGGACAATGTTAATGATCTGTTGGTTTTGATGCATCTTTGGATTTTGAATGTTTAGGCATTGTTTAATTCGTTACCACCTGAGGATTACAAGAACGGGTTATTGGTCTTGGGAGGCGACGGTCGTTACTTCAACAGAGAAGTTGCGCAGGTCACATTTCTAACTTATTATCCTGACATGATTTAATCTTCTTTGTATTTGTTATATGATTTGTCTGTATCTCACTACTGGAGTTGTTCCAATTTGGGAAGCATATAATCATTAAAATTGCAGCTGGGAACGGAGTTGGTAAAATACTGGTTGGCAGGTGAGTTTGAGCGACTTTTGCTCTGTATGGGATAAATGCTTAAGTAAAGGAAGATTCATGCATTTAGAGGATGTGTACTAAAGCAATTATTTGGTTCTCCTATTCCTTATTTCTGTTATTTCTGACATTTACTGGCAAAGGTCAAGGTATTAGGATTTCTATAGGAAAGCAAATGATGGCTTGACAAACATTGACTTGATTTAATTTCTTAATGTTGGCTGAACTATAATCCATCTTTTAGTTTCTGATTTAGATTTTTGTTTTTCTTGAGTGAAAAGTTGACAAGCATTTGTCTTTAGAGTTTTATATCCTCCTTTTATTTTTGTAGTGGAACACTTAGCAGTTGCTGTACTGCCAGTTGATTTTTATATGAAACTGTTGTGTTTTATTTCCCTAAAATTTCATAGTCATCATCAGCCTATATTTATTGCTCTGTGTGCATTTCTTATGGAACATATTTGTAGGGAAGGCATTATATCCACTCCAGCTGTTTCTGCTATAATTCGGAAGAGGAAGGTGAACTCATGCTTCTATTCTGTACTTTGAGCAGTGATTATGATACTCTCATTGAATGCTTACTAGTTTGAAGCAAACAATTTTGGACAGACAAATGGTGGATTTATAATGAGTGCAAGCCACAATCCCGAGGGCCTTGAATATGACTGGGGCATCAAGGTGAATTGCTGATGGCCATTGCTTCTGACATTTAGATGATTTATTGTGAGCTTAAATTGTGTTTGTATGATATTCTTTTTGATGACATGGTATGTCCTTGACATTGACTTCTAAAGCTGCATGAAACTATTGCATAATGTAGAAAAAAATTCCATTAATCTTTATTATATGACTTATATTTCCACAAAATGTTTTGGATTTACACCAATTTTGATGCAGATACTGCATGCCCAATACCAGCCTAAATAATCAAAGCTTTCTCGCCTACGTAATTAGGTGAATTGCAGTTGTATTTCATATGAGAAATTTAAACATATTTGATTTATTTTATTCTATATTTCTGCATATTTACTAAGCAAAGTAGTAGCACCTGTAATTATTCTTTGAAATTATGACTGAAGTAAAAAATAAGGGACTGTGTACCCACATGCATGCATATATATGGGAATCTAGAATCTCTTTTGTCATTTATGAGAAAATGGTTTAGTTTGACTTAGAGGTCATAGTTGCTAATAACTTGTTGCAAATGCCATTTTTTCTGTTGATTTCCAGTTTAATTACAGCAGTGGGCAGCCTGCACCTGAATCTATCACTGACAAGATTTATGGAAATACCCTTTCTGTAAGTATATTGTTTATTTCACAAGTGTGGATTTCTTGCTTTAGGCCTTCACGTCCTTTTGAATATTTAAAAGTTAGGCATTTAGGAAATCTTAATTGATTGCTTTTAGTTTCTTATTCTCTTTGCAATTCAGAGCACTGTTTTAGAAGGAAATCTTAAAAGGAATTCACTTTTCTTGTTCTTATGATAATACTGTACTAATGTCAGATAATTACATGGCTTTATTTTGATATTTCCTACTCCCTCGTTTTGTGTGTTCTGCAAATGCCATGCAGATATCTGAGATTAAAATGGAAGGAATTCCCGACACCAACCTTTCTCATCTTGGAGTTACAAAATATGGGAACTTTGTTGTTGAAGTAGTGGACCCAATTCCTGATTACTTGGAACTAATGGAGGTGAGAAATAAATAGTATCCAGCTTTTGATGGTAAAATGAGATGTTTAAATTTTAACATATAATCTTCTGGGTGTTTTCATTCAGGTATATATTTGATGCCATGCATGCTGTTACTGGTGCTTATGCAAAGCCCATCTTTGTGGACAAGCTTGGGAGCAGTCTAGTATATTTCCTGCAGGAAATATTTCGAAAATACTTTTCAATTATGCCTAAGTTCTTGATAGAAATCTTAAATTTCTTATAGGATTTAATTGCCAATGGAGTGCCTCTGGAGGATTTTGGACATGGTCATCCAGATCCCAATCTGATGTAAGACAGTGCATGTTGCCCACTTATCTGGAATAAGTCCAAAATTCTTTCAATGCATACTGACTTTGACTTGAATTTATAAATAGATATGCCAAGGATTTAGTAAAAATTATGTATGGTGACAACGGACCTGATTTTGGAGCTGCAAGTGATGGCATGTTTGATGCCTTGAAGAGGCAAATTTCTTTCATTTTTTACGTGGTTGCTGTATATTTATTTTTTTGTTTGTATATATGCAGAGGTTCATTTTTTTATATTATTTTGATATACAATATGTTACTATACTGATTATGGTATACATCATTAATGAGTATGGGGGTCAAGTTGGAGAGGAAGTTGGCTACACAATTTGATTTGAGGATCATACAAATTCAGTGAGAGAGCTCATTTTATCTATAGTCTAAAATTTGTTCCCATTTTATAGGTTCTGACATTTCATCATTGCATAATTGCTGTTTCATGCATTTGCATTTTGTAGAGCCATATTTTAGATGCTTCATGCATAAGCATAAACTATATGTGTATTTCTAATTTTTTGCATTATGCTTCATTTCTAAGGTACCAATTATCAATCTTAACACTTTACCATTGACGGGCAAACACATTTATCTAAGCACCTGTATGTATTTTTTGTATATTTTACAGGACTTGTAGTTTGTAAGTGCTGCTATTTTGTTTTTGCTCCTTAGTGGCATTTGGAACAATGTTGCCTTGTTGATATGAATTTATTGCTTGTTATGCAGGTGCAGTATCTCATTGTAAAATTGAATGAAATCTTGGCCAATGATGTTGTGGATGAAGGTGGACTATGGAAAAATAAACTTACAACTCAATCACTGCAACTTTTTGAATTTCTACCACAGGTGATTCAGGAACAATTGATGGTTGAAAGGGATCCTCATGGAAATGTCCAGGTATTGATTATATTTGTGCTGCTTGTGACTTCTATCCAGTGAAGTGCTGTAGAGAATTAATGCTTATAATATCTTTTAACTTCGTCATTGTAGGTTGCCAAAATAGAGACTGAAAAAAGTAAAGTCTATGATGCTTCAATTGTTGAATTGATGTTGTAATCCAATATTATTGCATCTTCAGGTTGGGAATTTAGCTGCACCTATTGTTTGAGAGTAGGATTGTGGCATTTCATTTTAGTTTAGTTGGACTACATAATATCCATGAAAAAATTTGGTAGACTTGTAAATTTGGTCCTGACTCTTTCCACAGTTGAAGGTGTAGACAACCAGAAGGTAAAAATTTCCACTCAAGAGCTTTTTTTATTATTGAAAAAGAAAATATTGCTTTATAGAAAAGAAGAATTGGTAGTAAATTGTATTATGATTCATTTACTATAGTTATGTATTGTAAATTATTTAGATATTCTATACAGAACTTGAGCAAGCCCTACAAAGGAGTTATGTGCTTCAATTAATTATTTATTATAGTTATGCATACCTTTTAAGTTTTCTTGTTTACATCATTCAGCTGTTTAGCAACCGGAACTTATATTTAGTGATGGAATAGCGACGAAAATTTCGTCACAATTTTTTTTATAATTTTGGCTGAATTTAGCAACCAAAACTTCAATTTGGTTGCTAGAAATAACAACGAAAACTGATTTCGGTTGCTAAATATAGCAACGGAAATTTATTTCGGTTGCTAAATATAGCAACGGAAATTCTAATTCCGTTGGTAAATATAGCAACGAAAAATAATTTCTGTTGCTAAAAATACCAACAGCCAAATTTGCAACCGAATGTTCCGTTGCTATTTTTCGTTGCTAATTTTTATTAGCAACGGAAATTCAACAAATTCGGTTGCTAATTTTCTTGTAGTGTAAATTTTTTAATTGATAAAGTAAACTACTCAAGCAATTCATTCAATAGTGGCATGATAAACACTAATAGGATTTAGACTTTTGTGCATCTTTTCCTTCTTGATCTTTTTTATCGCCTTCCTTTATTTGCAATTAACGATCACCATTTCTTTAGTTAATTTGCATACTGCAAATCATACTGTTAGTTACTAATAAAACTATATGCACTCCCTTCCACTTATAAATCAAATTTTTGGTCCTTAGTATTTGAATAATATTATGCCATGCCTTTTCTCTTATAATGCATATGTTAGGGCAGTAGTTCCTTTGACCTCTGTGTGTGTGTGTGTGTTTGTTTTTCTTTTTTGGGAACTAACACTATATCTTGTTTACTTTTCTTAGACAGGTGGGGTTCTTTAAACTAGAGGCATAATGAGATTGGAAAAGTTTTGGTTCTGCTCCTCCACTATATAGCCTGGACATGATATCCAGTTTATTTGTAATGATGCAAAGGTAAATGCTATATATTCATCCTTTGTTATAATCTACTATAGGCATTTGTTTTAATTTGATCAAACCATTAGCTAAACCTTGTAAAAATTAAGCTTTTGAAATCAAAGTATATGATATTGTTCGTATCAATTTAAGGTTGAATTATTAGTGTAAGGGTCCTTAGATAAGCATGGACTTGTTACTTTTGAGTTTGGTCAACCTAGATAGATTAGCCACTTTGTTAATTGGCTTAGGTCACAACAATAACTAAGAAGCAATATAAGTTAATGTACGATGATATTTGGCTTTGATTTTCTTGAACCTTCAACCATAATGGCCATGGTATAAAATTTGAGTTGTCCTTTCTCTATCATTGGGAACCTTACAATCAAAACATATTCCACAGCAATGGAGATAAGTTATGATCCAACATAACATTTGTACCATGTTTAACACAAAATGCATTAAAACATATTAAGCTGCTATATTATCTAAATAGACCTAATGGAAAGCTATCACCATTGACACCAGCGAAGGAAAAGTAGGGAAAGAGAACCTTTCTCAAAAAGAAAAAAAAACTAAAGGTGCTAGGAATAAAACAAAACTGTGAAAACTAGTAAAAAGATCACTCCTTCATTGCTTGATTTTTCTCTGTTTGCTATTGGCAGACACTAACCATAATCTTTAGTAATGTGAGAGATAGCTCTTGTTGAAAACTTGTAAAACCTTTGACCAAGTGGATACCCTGCTTCAATTCCTTCTGCACTTCTTTTCGCCTTTTATTTTTCTTGCCCTTCAACCTACATATTCTCAATTTATCAAATATCCATTGTAACAATCATAAGAACATATTTTAGCTTCTTTATTGTGATAACAATAAGGATGGACTTTGTGTATAACCTTTTCCTTATATGTTCGCTTTCCCGTCTAGCTCTAATTTTAACCATCTTTTTCATAGCCTTTAAAGTATTTTCAGTAAGATTCCTGTCATATCTTTTAGGCCTATTCCCTTTTCTCTCAAACTCAAAGATTGAATCCCAGAAAGGAAGAAAGAAATAAGCTAAAATATGAAATAAGTTTCTCAAGGTTTTGTCAATTGAGGATATGGAAGTGTATAAATCACATGATTATCTAAAAATATATAAAAAAGCAAGGAAAGAAAGTCTTTTAACCTGTGTCATATCTTTTTATACATTCACCTGTAGGCTTTGGTCTATTTTACTTTTTGTGGGTTTCTTTTAATTTTAAAGTTCTTGTGGCATTTTGATTTACAAAATTGAAAAATCTATACAAGCCAAAAGATTGGTAATTAGAATTTATAGAGACAAGCACCAAACTCAACAAATGACAATTAATTTAAGTTTTCCTAGATTGAGCTGGTAATATAGGTCAGGTTCTCAATTGGATCAACTAAGATTAGAATACAAGATGATTGCAGACTCTTATTGGCTTGTTACTACCATAGGAATTAATAGTGTAGACACCAAAACGTAATGCACTAACCAATTCACGAACTTTAAAAAAATATTGAGATAATAAGTAACCAAAGCCTGATAGCCTTAAATTAGTACATTGGAGGAGTGATCTTGTTACTAGTTTTCACAATTTTGTTTTATTCCTAGCACCTTCAGTTTTTTTCTTTTTGAGAAAGGTTTTCTTTCCGTACTTTTCCTTCGCTGGTGTCAGTGGTGATAGCTTTCCATTAGGTCTATTTAGATAATATAGTAGCTTAATATGTTTTTGTGCATTTTATGTTAAACATGGAGCAAATGTTATGTTAGATCTTAGCTTATCTCCATTGTTGTGGAATATGTTTTGATTGTGAGGTGCCCATTCATGGTGAAGTGATAGCTTAAATTTTATACCATGGCCATTATTTAATCATTTATTAACTTTTTAATTGATAATGGATCTTTAATTATTTGCTAATTGCAACTTAGATGGCTTCATGAATATGAATATGAAAATGAGTATGAATTTCACAGCAAGAGACATTGTTGATCAGCTACTTTGGTCTCCATCTAAAGGGACCAAAGGAAAACACTGGTTTTATGCTGGAGTTACCTTTTCCATTTTACTAACACAATTGTGTCCTGCAAAGCTAATTTCCTCACCACAATGTAATGGAGTATCCTACATCTTTACCTCATTAACTTTTATTTTCATAAGACCCAATTTAAAGGCCTCCAGCTTATCTTTATATATATGGAATATAATAGAGGCACAACCCATATTCAGGGTACTATTTATTTTTTTAGGTATTAAATTCGATACGAATCGGTCTATCATGAGAGTAAGGCTTTCAATTAATCTTTTGGCCATTAACAAAATTTGAATGTAACATTTTATTTAAAAAAACTAAGTGTCAGTACTATTTAAAGCAATCAATGTTAGAATAATATTATTCATTAAATTAAATATTGTATAATTAATAGTCATGCAACTAAGTTGGTAGAAAAATATAATTTATTGGTTAACGGTTGGGATGACAAAAGCTATTTGAATCCTTTCAATTGTATATGAAAAAAGCTGTTTGAATCCTCTCAATTGTAGTATGTAAGGATCTATTTTGATTAAAGATTCCAACCTTTTTAAGCTTTTCCCTAAAATCCAAGTAAAATCGGTCTCTTTGTTCCCCAAATTAATGAGATTAGGGCGTTGAAATAATTCTATAGAACTTTTACAAACAAATCTTTAAATCAACAAACTGTAGCAAGTGTTGGCACCGTAATGGTGTCTAGTGATTTGATACCATTTGGTATCTAGTGTTGGCACTGTAATGGTGTCTAGTTATTTGATACCATTTGGCATCTAATGTTTCTATTATCCACGCCTATATTGAATTTAAGTTACCAAAGTGATAGTTTAACTAAAGTGAGGTGTGCATGTTAGTGGAAATGTGAATTTATAAATTACTAATACTAATGCATGTCTTTGTTAATCATAATAATTATGTTTAGCTAGTCTATATGTGAAATTGTTGTATTTATCTCTTATATGATGTGCTAACTAATTGAAAGGAATTAAATATTTAGAACTATGTGGTTTTGATTTCCCACCTTTGGGATACGTAAAAAGCTTAAAATACTAGTTCTAAGTCCAAACCAAATCCTTGATGAAGTGATAAGTGCTCAAATGTTTATGATAACTTAATGAGAAGTTATATGCAAGGGTCATCAAGCTCAAGATAGTATAAGCGCGTGCTAGGGGATGGTTAAAGATAAAGTTAAGTGTATGAACTAAGCAATAAACTTGTATTATATTACATGAGTAGGGTTTGAATAATTATTTATTTGTTTGTTTGTTTGTTTATATATATATATATATAGTAGTACATTATTAAGTATAACTTAACATACAAGTTATGTATGTATACACACACACACACACACATATATGTGTGTGTGTGTGTGTGTGTGCATGTATGTATGTATGTATGCATATTTACACACACACACACATACACACACACACACACACTATATATATATATATATATATATATATATATATATATATATATAGTAGTACATTATTAAGTATAACTTAGCATACAAGTTGCCTTTTTGCAATGTAGGTATGAAATTGAAGATTAATTCGATAAGAAGGCTAGGAATGAGGGATGAAGATTGTCGAAAAGATGTAGATTAGTGATGTATCTTATTGAATTGTAGCATACAAAATATAAAATATGTATTAAACATTGAATATTTGCATTGATATGTAAATATTGAACATTAGAGGTAAGTCTTAATAGCATATGAGTAGCTTTATAGTCAAGTATAAATAGGTAAAAGTCTTGGGTAGCACACTTAGTCCCTTCTAAGGTATATGGGGTGTTACACCATTGGATTCGAGATCACTAGCTAGAGATGTAATGCCCCGAACTATACCTTTGTAATAATGAGATATGATGCTTAAGGAAGTTTGACAATTAAAGGATAATAAATATAATAGTTAATGTAAGTTAGGGATATGATCGGTATTAGTGATATTGTTACAAGATAATTCAATAATTTACTTTACGCATGTTATATGGGAATAAATACATGAGAATGATGGATTTATATGAGTTAAGATTCTATGCATTAAGTGACTATAGAAAGGTTAGGGGTCAATTTGTAAATAACTAAAGATTTTAAAAGTTGACTAATGGGGATTTGACATTAGTGCTTCTAGAAGATTTAAAAGATAAGTGGTGATAAAAGAGAGGGAGGGGAGGATGGTTTTTAATAGCTAGAATTCATATTTCCTCTTCTCCTCTCTGCACTAAAATTCATCCTCTTATACTCTTAAATAAATTTTAAGTAAGGAAACTATTAAGGAAGAGAGTTTAACTAATTAAGGTAAGCAATTTACGTGCATAAGTAGAAACTCTTTTCTTTTCTCCTTTATTCACATTTAAAAAGGTGTAAATAAATATGTGAATAAGAAAATGTATTTAATTTGTTATTGTTTTGTGTGTAAGTTAAAGATGAAATAAAGAGGAAGAATAATTAGAATGGTGGTTAGATGCTAAAAAAGAGTAAGAACAAATGGGAACCTCTTACCTTGATTTCGATTATAATTTATATTTTAGATGATTAAATGTGATTTTTAATATAGTTTTTGATGGTAGATAATAGCATTGAGGTTGTTTCATGTGTTAGAATTTGATCTAAGCTTTGAATTGATAACTAGTTTAAACTCTGGTTTTGGTTCACTTGAACCAGTTAGGGTAATTTGGTCACAACTTATCCCATAGACCTTTAAATTGAATAATTAGTGCCATTAGAATCTTAGGACATAATTATTTAATTTTTATGAAGAAACTCAGAGCTAATTATGCTATTAAGCTATTCAAAAATTGCAAAAAAATTGAAAGTCTTCTGTTGGCCTCTGTTTTAGATTAGCTTGTAGTATTTTAGGTATAAATTTCAAAATATAGATCAAAATTGCATGATCTTTATGTCAATATAAACTAGAGACATAGGAGAACATAAGTTTAGAAGAGTTTTAAGCTAATTTTGAGTATATCTTGGTCAAAGAAGCCTTACCACACTAAGCAGAGAAACTATTATAGGTAGATTTCTAAGTCTATTGAGGGTCAGGCTGGAATGATTTTATGACAACCGTGACAATGCATTTTAGACTTAAAGCTTCATTGTAAGGCAACCCTCATAGCTAGAATGATTTGGTTCCACCTATGACCCCTTCATGTTTTGGTTAAAATGCCATTTTCCCACTCGAAAAGTTACCAAACCTTACCTGAACTTTTTCAGATGATAATGGAATGTTTTAAACACATGTATAATGTTATGATATGACCATAAATGTATAGATTATATAATTATACATAAAAATTTGGATTGATCCAATCATTTTTAGGGTAAATAAAAAGTATATAAGTGGTCTTTATGTACATATGAACTTGCATATGTGATATATATCTATAATTAGATATGGTGTGATATAAAGGTATTCAAACTTGAGTTAACCAATCCTAATATTATTAATGTTTATGGTTAATCATTAAAGGACATGAATATGAATTTAAATGTGTATAAATACATATGTTTATGCATATGAACTTAAGACTAAGTTATGATTTGTAAATGAAAAACCACTTGAACATGAACAATTGTTGGTATGTGAGTACTCTAAAGCTCCTACTAGGGAAATGCATTCTATTGTTATATATGTATGATTTATAGGTATGCATTTCATTATAAATAATAGGCACTTAAGTATGTATACTCGTCCATGCTTATTTCCATGTTATAAATATGTTAAGAATATGAAAAGTGGGATAATAGCATATATAAGAATTGATTGACACTCTTACTATGTTTATGTACATTTGTAAAAAACTTTATAATTTTAATAATAATAATAGTACACTACTTGTAATGTATAGTAAAGTAATGTTTCTAATGTGTGACAAATATATGCTGATTAGTGTGATGTATACAAATCTGTATATTATATGATTATATGATAATCAAGTAGAGTCAAGTTATGTATTATAAAACTATGGCATGAATGTGTATAAAGGCATGTAATAGATGTTTATGATAAGTTCGTTGGATCCTTTTATGGTAAAGGCATTACACTTTTTACCTGCCATGAGACCTCCTTGCTCTCCATAAAAATATGAATTTCCTTATATCTTTTTGACATCAAGTTTACTTAGATGACAATAGTACTTAATTTATACATATATTGTGTTACGTCATGAAAGATACGAGAAACGCTTGAAGGTGTATTATTTAGAGTAATTATAACATTTATGTGGTTTAATTCACATACATATGAACATGTATTTAAATTAGGTAATTGAAAATGTAAGTTTGTATGCACCATGTATGTATGTGATAATATAGAAAAAGGCATAAATATAAATGCTTATGATATTCTGGCAAGGAAATCGTTTTATGAATAATTACCAATGATCAATATGATGTAATGTTAGTAAAAGACCTGCTTTAATTTGAGTTGTGGGTAAATGGGCATGCCTATAGGAGTTGTAGTTGGTTTTGTGACACTATTTAATGTCTTTTGTTCGATACTTTGATACCTTCTATTCTAATTTATGATTTTGAGACTTTTTGTCTCTTCTATGATGCCTGTGAGGTATCTCCTATATATGCTCCATAATGTTATCATTTATTTTCTATTATCCACATCATATTCTATTAAGGTATTAGATGTGGATAGTAAGCATGCGTCGTAAATGGGTTCTGCAACTACTTTTGTGACACTACGATGTCTTCTATTTCAAGACTTATATCTTATTTACTTTGAGGCTTTAGTCTCTTTTGTTGATACCTTTGAGGTATTTTCTGTTGTACCACTTATTGGTATCTTCTATCCCTTGATATCCATACTTGCAGGAAAAGCAAGCAAATCTATACTTGAGCCACTATAGTTCTACTATGTTCTACTTTGATCTAATATATTATTAATACTTTCGAGTCTATATAAAGTATGTCCTTGATTTATTTTATTTTGGGTTTATTAACTATATCTACTGATATGATAATTACTTATAAGGCCTGTTACGAGCCTATACTGATATGATAATTACTTATAAGGCCTGTTACGAACCTCTGTATAGGCATAACTACTTTTATGTTTCTAATAAATTAGAGTAAGAAGCACATTTGGATATGGACAACACTTGTGGTTTGATGCAAAAACCAAATCCTAATGGACTAATAGTGAGGAAGTGCTAAAGATAACATGATGGATGAAACTTGATATAGAGTTTTGTGAATTCTTAATGTAATTACGACAAGGTTATAAAGTTATTGATATGTATGTGTTTATTTTTTGTTTTGATAAGTAGGATATATGAATCATTTTAAAACTTGTTATAAAATGATTAGCAACTGATATTTCTATATAGAGGCTATAGATAGAGATGTGATGTAAATTTGTGGAACTATGAGGTTCTAATTCCCATTTTAGGGATTTGTAGGAATTTAATATTATGCTTTGCTTGTTACTTCATTATTATATCTCATAGGTATGAAAGTGTTTGTGATTGTTGTGAGCAATCACAAAAATGCATTGTTTAACACATACTAAGCTTTATGCTTAGCATTGGGTTTTTCATATGTGCAGATGATAAATTCAATTGAAAAGCTGTTTAGTGTCGAGACAACTGCAGTTGACTAACATAGGAGTTAAGAATTGTAGTCTTATTACTTAATTAAGCACCTAAGTTGTATATTTGTAAAGGTTCATTACAAGTGTAATTCATAAATAATTTCCTACAAGTAATATACATATTATTATTTTGGTACCATTTTAATCTAATAATAAATGGTATAAGTATAGTTATGAATTTTTCTCTTGATATCTGTTATGTGGTTTGGATTGGCTTTAGCACCCTTGTATCCTCCTAAAGGGTATTAAGGTGTGACAAGAGATGAAAAATCTTAGCTTGAAAAGATTCATACAAGTGATAATTAACCCACACTTAGACTTTGCTCACCCCCGAAAAATTAGAACAATCCAACTCCTTAAAATAATCCAGCTTAAATAAAGAATCATACATTTCAAAAAAAAAAGTTTAGCAATTAATAAGAGCACTTAAAAACATTTCCAACTAGAATAAATTCAACCAAGATAATATGACTTAGTTTTCTTATGTGTATGCAAAACCAATAAATTTTAATCATTTTAAAATCAAAACACCATTACAAATTCATAGTCAAGCTTGGAATGAATGTACATATAAGTATACAAATGGTTTCACGCTTGAAACTCTAAAAATACCATAGGTCTCTCCTTTAGTACCGGAACCCGAAGCTCATCTCTACTAAACAACTCAAAAATAAAATTTAGAATCACTTAGATCTTTTAAAGTTTGTAATGGGGCTAAAGTATTGGTTATCAAAGAATGGATAAAAGATCAACAACAAGAATAGCCACTCTAAGATAAAATAGACTAATAATTCTAACTTTTCATCCCATTAACTTAAGCAATAAAGAACTTAGCCAAACTTTCTCAACCCTTCACAATTCAAAGCTCTTATAAAAAAAAGAAAACTATTAAAATTCTCTCAATTTCATAACTCATGCCCTTTTTAAAAGAAGTCACCATTGATTTCTCTTGTAAATATCCCACACTTAAGATTTTTGCCATATATGCTAGCTTTATTACAGTATTTCTTTCTTTCTTTTTATCTCTTTTTTTTCTTCTTCTTTCTTTCACATTAGCATTATTGTTGACAATACTATAATAACATGGGTAATCACAAGGTAGCATTTCACTATTTACTTAACTTCAATAATAGCCATTGACAATAACATCAAAAAAATATCTTACTACACCCATTAAGATACCTAATTTTTATTAATCTATCCAACCCTAGAATAGCCAATTTTAGAAAGGTAGATGAAAGATTTTTAGGCTATATGGTTAATAAATGAGTGTAACAAAAAAATTAAAGATGGCACACATTAAGCATACCTCATTAGGCTTAAAATGGCTAACAAGGGACAAATAAGCATATAAAGTAGGAAAACAAGTTAAGATATGGCTTAACAAGAAAAATGTTGCCTAGATCACTTGTTTTGAGTTGCTCTTATGCTTTGAAGGGTGATGAGGAATGTTCTAGTGCTCTAAAATTTCTTACTTAACTATTTAAATGCACTATTTTTTTAAGTTTAAAAATCGGTCTTAAGTGCTCAAAAAGATATAAACTAACAAATATAAGTCTAATTGAATGTTAAACTAGCTAGAAATTTATCAAACAACATGCTTGTCTTAATGCTAACAAAAAGTTTTGAATATTGCACATTCTAAATTAAAGTTTAAGATGTTCAATTTTTGAGACAAAACTAGGGTGAACTAAGCTAAATATAAAATATATTATAAATGAATTAAACCTATTTAACTAACATGCAAATTAAAAACAAAACTAAACAACTAAAATAAAAATAAACTGACTAAAATAAAATAACTAACACAATTCATGAGTAAAAAAAATGAGCAAGGTAAGAGAGCTTCCTTAATTTGTTCTTCACAATCTAGCTTTAGCTCAGCTCTATCCCCCTCTTTAAAATTTTACTATCTCAGCAAAGTCACAAAACTATTAGTTCATTGCATAAATTTTGATAAACAAGTAAATGGCTAAGAGAAATGTAGGCTAAAACACATCACATTGGACTCAAAGTGATATTAGCACACACAAAGAACTATAATTATGCCAAAATGAGATATGAAATTAATGGAAATGAGTGAAAAATAAACATGCCTCAAAAAACTAACATAGTGCAGTAAACTAGGCTGAATAAGCATAGGAACAAAGTGAAAAGATACAACTATGCCAAACTTGCTTAAGTGATCAATACATAATATCAATTAATGATGATTTGGTTTAATAAAATCAAGAGAAAGATTGTAATTGGTCATGAACAACACAAAATAAAATAAGTCAATTTAAGTACAAACTCAACTTATATCAAGTCAACAGTAAAGTTCAATTCCAAACAATAGGTAGCTAAGAGTAATGCAATATAAAGAAAGCCTATGTTTAAAAAAAATCACACCAATTCATGCAAATTAATCTCAGCAAGCAAATTGAAGTATTGAGCAAACAAAAAACAAATGAAAAATGCTTTTAAAATTTCAAATTGAAAATTGGAATCTTAAACATTATTTTTAGGGCCTGAAAAAAGTTATTACATAGGGCAAAGCCTGTGTAATGAATGTTCATCTTGAAATGAGCTTTTAGAAAATATATTATAATAGTCAATCGAACACCTATAGCAAAAGTTATGATCAAAACAGTTTGTGTCGTAAAAAAACTCAAAACAAGTGATAATAAGTAATAATGTGCAGGTTATTCATAACTAAAATCGAAATTTGAGTTACTTAAGCATATGTGTGTGCTTGAGTGAGTGTTTAGGTGCTTTAGTTAGTGATAAATTATGTGGGTAAGTGAGAAGGTAGAAAAAGGAAAAAGGAAGGGGAAGAAGGGGGATTCACTGTCGTGCAAGGGCACAGGATAAGGGCATGCGGCCGAGTATAAGGGGCTGGTGAATATGCGGGAGCACGAAAGGCTGAAAGGCTGCATATACGGGAGTGCGAGGGGCTGGAAGGCGACATGCGTGGGAGCGCGAGGGGTTGGAAGGCGGCATGCATGGGAATGCTAGGGGCTAGGGCAACATGATGTGCGAAAGCGCTAGCTGCGGCTGATGGGCACTTCGCTACGGGTATGCTGGCATTGCTCAGCCGAGCAACTAGCCATGAAACATTGAAAAACAATTTTTTGGCCTTCCTACTGTACTCTAAAAATTAACTTTTCTACATATTAAGGCACCAAGTTATATTTAATTCACCTTAATTCCTTCTTAATGAAATTTAATCAATCCCCATCAACAACATTAACTCAAATTTAAACCTTCACTCATGTAAATCCCAGTTTAAACAATTTATGCTAAACCTCCATCAAACTTGATTTTTGAAATATGTAAACCAGTTTATAGCACAACGTATAAAACATTACTTAAACTCACTCAATTGTGCCCTTTTTCTTCTAAATTGTCTTCAAGCTCTAATTTAATTATGTCAAGCAATACGAAAATTAATCAATCCATTGAATTACATACAAAATTCACTCTTAACCCAGCACATGCAAAGTTCTTCTTTAAGTTCATGAAGCCTCAAGCAACTACTGTCAAATTTACACTTAAACAATGGAAACATCTCAAAATTATAATTCTATATCAAGTTCAACTGAGTTTTAATTCCTTTTAATTAGTATCTAAAGACAATATGAGCTTTTTGATTACCTTAGAAGCATTTACTAAGTTAAAGATGAAAATTAAGCACAAAATTATTAGAAATGGCTTATTGTCAATCCAAATCTTAAACTTACGAATTAAAAGACTAAAAACACACTAAATAAAAAAAACATGAAGAACATAAATTAAACTTTAGAAAACTGTAAAAGAAAAAAAATAACAGAGCACAACAAGTAAAAAAATTGATGAAAATTTAAAGAGAAGGGTTATAAAAGTCCTGGTTTATTGAGTCCTAGCTCGACTCATATTACTCTCAAGAGCTCGAGCTTGTGATCCAAATATGGATCTTTTCGAAATTTGCTTCTCATTTTCTTCCATCAGTTGAAGAAACTTATCATAGTTCACCAAAGTTGGAAATTCCATGTCTTCGATAAAGTACGATCCCTCCTTTGGCTCATTAAGAACGAATTCTACTAGCTCTTATAGCCTAAATAAATCCTTCAAGTGGATTGAATCTAGTGTCTGCACTTGAGACTTTTTCCCTTCTTGTTCCTTTGGTGATAAATTCTCCATAAGGGGTTCTAACATACCTTCCAAATGACCACAAGACTTATCTTCATATATGAATTGTTCATTTTCTTTTTTATCCACCTTTAATGAATTATTTTTTTCTTTCTCTTTGCCACTATCACTTTGAAATTGCATTGAAATACTCAAGAGTTCTAGTTTAGATTCCAACATTTTAATGCCCTTTTCTTAATCCCTTAGTAAATTTTCTTGACTCTCGATTATCTTATCTTGAGTTCTTAACTTATCTTCTTGAATCCTTAATTTTTCTCTTGAATCCTAAACTTTTCCTTTTGACTTTTTAATGTAGCCTCCAATTGCTCTTTTTCAACATAAAAATTCATTTCCTTCCTTATAAGCAAGTCACAAATATCTTAAGTTTTGGAGATAACGGCCTCTTGTGTGGCCCTCTATATTTCTTATTCAGTCTAAAATTGCTTCTCCTTACTCATAAGCAAGTAAAAAAGAACTTGATTTTTGGAGTTACAAACCTTTTTTAGAATATTGCAATTCTTAATTCTCTTTCCTCAACTCTTCCATTTGTGCTCTTAAAGAATCATCAAAAGGTAGTGAATAACAAGTTTGTGATTGTGCATGCAATAACTTTATATGCTCCCTTTCTCTTATTAAATCATTCATTTGTTGTTTCAAAAGGAACAACTCATAGTTTTGGATATCATTTTACATCATCTTGAACAATATCTCAAATTTTTCTTGCAAAGAACAATCACCAAATCAAAAACAAAATAAAAAATAAATCCCATACTAACTTAATCAAAGATATTAGACAAACAACACTGTTGTTCCCCGACAACGGCATCAAAAACTTGACCGACATCTAACAAGTGTACTAGATCAGCTAGTAATATAGGAAAATATAGATTAAAATCTCAAATATCGTATCCAAAGGAATATGGATTAATAAAAAGAATATCTATGTGTGAATTAAATTAATTTGAGTTGTTTCCCATATATTTTCGATTTAAAGGCAAAAATTAAACTAAATAAATAATTAAATAAGATATAAACTAAAATTAAACTAATATGAATTAAAAAATAAAATAATAACTAAAATTCTCTTGCTAAAGGAACATCCACTTTAACTTTCATTATAATGACTTAATTTCAATAGGAACACCAGTAATTATGGAAAACTAGATGAAATAAAGCCTGATACCTTGAATTAAGAATATTTTTCTTAAACATTAAATTCTCTTTTTAGGAAAAATTTAATACTTAACATAAAAATCCAGTTTAAAGTCCTAAACATTCATTGAACTCTCTTGCAAGAAAATTCAACTCCAATTTATTCTTAATTCCTCCTCTCTTAGTATTAATCAATAATTTCAATACATAATTATCTCAAAATCAAAAAATAATCATGCATTAACACTAAAGAGTTAAGCCAAGAACATGTAAATCATTACTATGTCTAAACTATTTTTTAGTTATTGAATCAATAAATCAACAATCAATCTCAACATAATTAAGGATAAGACTACGTTTAAAACCAAGAAATAATCAACTGATATTAAAGTTAAAGCTCAATCAAATCATCATAATGAAAATAAAAGATTCAAGTATCCATTAACAAAAGTAAAGAAAAACTACTTACTAAACATATTGAAAACTAAAGCAAAATTAAGACAAAATGATAAAAAAAATAAAGTTTAAAAGCTTCATTGATCAACTGTGTATAGAAAATCAAAGAAGACTTCCTGCTCCAAGCCTTTGTTATTTACAAACTAAGGAAAAACTAACGTAAACTAAGCCTAAACTAATTTGTGTTTTACTACTAAAGTCTCTACTTGATTTCTCTCTCTTATTTTGGCATTTTTGTCGAGTATTTATAGGCAAATATAAAGAACTCTGGCTTCTGTAGCTTTCCATTTCAGAATAGGAAAAAAACTCTGCTTATTAGGAATTTTCGTCAAACTTTAGTTCTTTGTTGCACGACCAAGTATCTTGAAGAGAAAAATTATGCACTGTAGTTTATGATAGGAAGAACAACTATGCACAGTCAAGCAAGGATTTTGCCTTGGTGATGCACAACCAAGCACATGCATACTATGACTTGTGCAATTTTCATCTTTTGGCTCATTTTCACAGTTTCTTCATACTCAACCATTTAAATTTCATGCTTGATCGAGCTAAATATCTCTGGACTGAACGTCACACTTGTTTGCTTCAATTCTCAAAATTATGAATTTGGCCCAGAACTTTTTATTTCTTTCAATTAGCACTTTTTTTCTTCAATTTTGACCTTGAAAAACATCATAACTTATAATTAACCCTTAAAATAAATATTTAACCAATTATACCAAAATTTAACAAAATTAACACTAAATTAACTCAATTATCAACAATGGCTCTGATGATGACCAAGGCTCTGCCCCGTGGAGAAGCTTGTTGTTAACAGGGAGGTTGCCAATATGGAAGGTCCACCTAATGAGTGTGAGGGGGATTTTTGTTGTGTGGTATCCCACTTAAGAGATGTGCCACTTGTAATTTGTTAGAAAAAAACACGAAAAGGGTGAAAGTTGAAAAGTCAAAAATAGCAAAAGAACGAAGTTACCACTTCCTTGGAAATTTTATCTTGGCAACAATAGACAAGGGGAGAAAAAATGAGTTTTTGTCTTTTAGAAATCTATTTACTCACATTGGATGATCGTTTTTCCTCCAATTTTGATGATTTTCGGATTTGTTGTTCTTCTCGCTAAGCTCTACATTTTGATCGGTGTGGATTGTTTAAAGTCATTTATTTTATACCCATTTTGGTGAGATATTTCCATCTTTCTTATATTTTGTTGTTTGCCATCTTTGGGTGATGATTTATTGGGTTTATTGTGCTGGGATTAAGATGTATTGTTGATTGGGCTTGCCTCCAGTAATTGCTAGGAATGAACTTTTATATCCATTAATTTTATTAGTAAAAGATTTGGTTGGATTAGATCCCATGGTTTTTCTCTTCACAACGAAGACTTTTTCACTTAAAAATTTTAAGGTGCATTTACTTACAGAAAACAGTTTTTCTGTTTTCTATTTTTTTTAGAAAATTTGAGTTTTTATTTTTCGTAGAAAATTTAGAAAATATGTTTATTTATCAACAAATGAAAAATTGAAGTATTTATTTTTTCACACACGCACGTGCGCTCTCGCGCGCGCACACACACACACATATGCGTGTGTGTGTATGCATACATATGTATGTGAATATATGCACATACATAAACATGTATTTATGCATACATACATATGTACATGTATGTGTATGCATGTACATACATGCATACACATATAATATGTATATATATGTATGTACATACATACACATACACATACACATACATATATATACACATGTATGTATGCACATACAAACACATACAGATACATGTATATGAATATGTATGTGTATGTATGCGCATATGAATATATGTATATGCATAAATACATATTTATATGTATATGTATGTATATAGATAGATACATATACATGTATGTGCGTACATACATACATGTATGTATGTATGTATGTATGTATGTATGTATGTATGTATGTATGTATGTATATGCATATGTATGTGTATATATGCACATATATATACATACATATACATATGTATGTATACATATATGCATATGTATGTATATTTGTGTATATACATATATATACATATCCATATATACGTATGTATGCATGCACTACATAGACATGCACATGCATATACTTATGTATGTATGCACATACAAAAACATGCATATGCATGTATATTTATATGTATGTACGTACACACACACACACATATATGTGTGTGTGTGTGTGTGTATTAATATTATTCAAAAAATTTGAAAAATATGTTTTATTAGTTTTTCAATATTTTCTTTATTTTGGAAAACTGAAAATTTTATTTTTTGTTTTCTATTTTAGAAAACTGACAAAAATAAACATAATCTTTATTTTCTGTTTTATGTGAAAAACCTTCCTAGAATACTGAAGTAATTTTCTGTAGGTGAACAGACCCTTAGCGTGTTTGTGGTTGTGATTTGCTATATTTATTTTGCCCATTTTAACTTTTGCGTTATGAAAAACAATAGCTATTATTCACTGTGAGTTTGCATTGACATTTTGCTTGTTTTAAAGCACACACCTATTTTTTGCACAAGAAAGAAGGATGAATCTATCCCAAAGCCAACAAGCTCCCCCAAACATCCAAACTAACATCTTTAAGACTCATTAGATAAAAAAAAATGCAATCTTGAACAATAAATAGAAGTAACAACGAGGGCATATGAGGCTATCTGGCTATGTCTAATGTCTATAATTGCTTTTAAATCTGGTTTTACCACTAGATGCCATTTCTCAATTCATTTTGAAGTAATTTAACTTCTAAATTTGTTTGAGTACTCATTTATGGATAAAATTGGTTAAAAATTAAGATTTTCAAACTAAACTATTTATGTTGAACTCATATTTAAAGAACTTGAAAATGAAAAACAGATAAAGTTGTTTCATATCACTTATTAATATTTATAAGTTATAATGTAATTCATGTTTATATTTTAACTTGAATTATTTGCTCTTTTCTATTTAAGAATCATTTTGTGGGGCAGAAAATTATCCCTTCTCATAATTGAAAAATTAAGATATGTTTATATTTTAACTTAGGTTATTTTCTCTTTTTCTATTTAAGAATCATTTTGTGTGGCGGAAAATTATCCCATCTCATAATTGAAAAATTAAGATATCATAGAATTTCTTTTGATGTGAACATTTTGAAATTATGTTCAAAAATTTATATTTTTATGTTGCATTTTTATCTTTGAACATAATTACTTGTTTTTATTAATAGTTAACGTGAATATTAATTTATCTGATTGATTTAGTAATTAATTATTTAGCTGTTAATCGATATAAATATGGTCATTTAGATTAGAATTCTTACAAAAATGGTTCTAATGGACTTAAGTTAAAAATTTCATACAAATTGATTAATCAATTCATGGACATTTCTACTCCACATATTAAATGGTTTGTATAGCCATAATTTTTTTTTTAACTTCTAATCAACCTAACTTACAATATCAAAAAATTCACATAAATGTTTAAACAAAATCCCTCTAATTATATGAATATATAAATGTTGTTGCTCTAGTTAATTGTCAACATTTAAAAATTAGATGTTTTAGTGACTCAAACCGTTTATCGGATAATTTTTATTAATTTATTTTTGGCAATTTTACATCTTCCCCTAAAAAAAGCTACGAAAAGAGAAGGAAAAAAGAAAGGACGAAAAAAAAAAACAGAGAGAGAGAATCGTACCAAATGTTGCCACGTGATGAGAATCAGAAGCAGGAAGCAACCGCCAAAACTGTTAATTCTCCCGGGAGGAGTCCCATATAAATACGCAGAGCCCACAGAATATTCCTGCTAGACGTTTTCTCAACGCGACTCAGGTCTCTCCCAGTTCTCTCTACACCCAGAGAGACGTTTGCCATGGGCTCTCACAATCTCTTCCGAAACGGTGTCGTAGAAAACAGCATCGCTTCCTCGGTGGCTAATGAGGATTCCGGCGTTAGATCTGCTGTGATCTTTCTCGGCACCGGATGTTCCAGCGCCGTCCCCAACGCAATGTGCTTGATCCAGCCGTCCGATCCGCCCTGTCATGTGTGCTCCCAGTCCCTCTCCATTCCTCCGGAGAAAAACCCTAATTACAGGTTAGTTTTTGATTTAATTGCGAATGAGATCTTCGTTTCCGAGCGAATTTTTGGTGAATAATGGGATTGTTGTTTATGTTTAGGTGCAATACGTCTCTGCTCATAGATTATTGCCAGAGTGATGACAAACATAGCTATATATTGATTGATGTAGGGAAAACGTTCAGGGAGCAAGTGCTTAGGTGGTTTACTTTTCACAAGATCCCTCGAGTTGATTCTGTGAGTAATTTGTGTTTTCATTGTGCTCTCATTCATCTTTCATCTATCGTTTGCACATATATGCATCAATAACAAATTTCTGCTGGACATTTGTTATAAAAGGACTATTTTTTTTCTCCTTTTTTTAGATAAACTAAATGTAAAGCTTTTAATAGGATTGGATTGATTGTTTTTACTTTAAAGAACAAGATTGTCATTTGAAAAGTGGGTAAGGTACTGACTATATAAATCGTGCTAGAATTAGGGAAATATCATCAGAAATAGAGAATGTCAAAGATATCGTTTTGGACGGAAAATAAGAAGGCAGTGGAATTTCACTTTTTTGAAAATATTAAGGTCTCTTTTCTAAATCTGAATGCAGGTAGATGTCCAAATTTAGATGTGTTCTGTTAGATAAATATGAAGTAGTATGTTCAGCTGTTGCCAGTACTAAGTTTTCAGCTTTTGCCTTACAGCATCTGCTGTATTTAGCAATAGAAGCATCTTGTTAAATGCTTTTTGAGCCATCAGATTGTGGAGGTGTAAGTTTTCACATTCCAAAATGTGAAGATCCATATGTTAATTGCATGAATTGATGCGTGGTATAGGATTATTCTCAATTAATATAAGACACATTTAAGGATTGAAATTGTTTGATGTTATATCTCCTAGGTTGGAAGGAAGAATTATAAGGGAATGTTTAGGTAACAAAAAGCTCATGGGAACTGTTTGGTGGTTGTCTAGGTAGCCACAATTGGCAAATTGATAAGGCAAGTCTAGAAGGCATTAGTCCTATAAAGGCTTCAACTGTCTACATAATTTATAATACTCTGTCAAAAAATTTTTCTGCTGTTTTTGACCACAATTGTCCGATAAGATATATTTTACATCTGTATCTTTTAAAGTCACATGAGTGCTTACATATTATTAACTTGTTTCTTAGAGATATCTTAACATGCTTGAGTAGCTGCATCTTATGATTTGCTTTACCAGACTGCTTCTATTCCTCATGCTTAATCATATAATTTCCCTTACAAGAACAAAACTTATGAAGTTAAGCTGCAGAGTTTTCATCATCTCACATGCAATATTGTAATGTTAAAGTCAATTATTATTTTTTCCTCCTTTGTGCAGTTTGAAACTGGATTTATGGTGCATGCTTGTGCTGTTGAACATAATATTATTTCTGTTTTTCTTCATAACAAGGTGCCATCGTTCTTAAAGTATTATAACTAACTTTTCTAGGAATTGCAGATTATTTTGACTCATGAACATGCTGATGCAGTCCTTGGTCTTGATGATGTACGCGCTGTGCAGCCTTTTAGTCCTACAAATGATATTGACCCAACAGCTATTTACCTCAGTCAGTCAGCCATGGATAGGTACAATTTTTCCTTCCTATTCATCCACATGTGGGTTTCTAACAAGCTAATGAATCATTGTTATGCTGTTGCATTTATTAGGCATCCAGACTATGCTTGTGCAACAATTATGACCTATTTTGCTCTGTTATGCTTAATAAATTGTGCTTATGAAATATATCATTTTGAACCGCTGGTCAAAAATTTTAGTGTATAAAGATATTGAAAGTTCATCAGCAAATTAAACAGAAATCTTTTTCTAAAGCTTGCAGTCTCTTGGATTGCAGTTTCTTGGATGGCCCAATTTTTAATTTTTCCATTTAATTGTTTTGTTAGCCTATATAAATAGTGAATTGTTCAGTTGATTAAAAGGAAAACTTTTATGTGGCTTCATGTGTACATCCTAACCATGAAACTTACAAATGTAGTGTTGTGCATTTTTGATTTTGTTCAACTTATTTAAGTTAATTCTGATCTAACTTATAACATTACTTGATATGTCTCCTTGTTTTACTTTTGAAACAGCATTGCTGTAAAATTTCCTTACCTCATGAGAAAAAAACTAAGGGAAGGTCAAGAAGTAAGACGGGTAGCACAGCTGGACTGGCAGATAATTGAGGAAGACTGTGAGAGACCATTTGTTGCATCGGGCATAAAATTTGTGCCTTTGCCAGTTACTTCGTCTGAACCTTTCTTGAAAGATATATTTTATGCGCATAAATGTGGACACCCAAGTATGCACTATTATATGCTCTTGTTTCTCATGCCTCTTTCTTAGTGTAGGTGATGCACGGAGAAGATTATATTTGCTTGGGTTTTCTCTTTGGTGAAAAGAGTAGAGTGGCTTATATATCTGATGTTTCACGCTTCCCTGAAAGTACAGAATATGGTGAGTGTTATGCTTGTATTTTGCATCATTTCACTTGTAATGGTGCTTTGAATTTATATATACAATCAGAAGTTGACTTCGTGTCATCAGTAGAGAACATTTTGCCAGGATTTTTGGGCCATTTTACAGAGTTTTTTTTTTTCAATCACATTGTTTAAAGATTTTTTATTTACTGATCTTTATCTTACAGTAATATCAAAATCTGGGGCTGGCCAGTTGGATCTTCTTATCTTGGACACTTTGTACAAGGTCAGTCAACTAAATTATTCTTATTTCTTCTTTGTTAATCATTCTTCAATGATTTCCTTGGGAAAGGGTTCCCAAGCATTGTGGTGCTTAGATGTCCAATAGAAATTTTCATATACTGACTTATCCATCTCTAGTTATGTTGGCTTAAATTTTTGCAAAACATGCGTGAAATAGCATGAAGAGTTTTCTGTAGATGTGTGTGCACTCAAATACATAAACATCATTTCCCAGTAAAGCCATTAGCTAAGTGTCCACATATGTGAGTAATTTTACTAGGCACTTCTTTATTAGTTTCTCCAAATTGAATTTGGCAATTTTAGTGAATTCTAGTCAAAGTCAGTTTCATCAGTGTTAACAGCATAATCCCTTCTGCAAACTTCAGACATCAGATGAAAGCCTAAAATGGTTCGCATCAATTCCTAGAATGTGTGTAACCACTTTGTTGCTTAAGATTGGCAAACATGCAGTAAGAAATGCCAAAACTGCATGTAACTTAAATAAACTAAATTATCATTAGCAAATAGCTTCCCTCTATCTCTGTTTTGGATGTAGAATAGATAAATATGTAAAGAGAGAAGTCATGATGCTAGTGGAATAAAAAGGAACTCAAAGGTGAAATTGCCTACTGCATAGCACATAGTTATTGAACCAAAAATACATGAATAACCAAGTTAAACAAAAATCCTTTTCCAGATATTTATAACTAAGGTCTTGACTCAATTTACCCTTTATATTTGATCATTTTGGTTTTCAAGTTCAGGTTCTTGGATATGCTTCATCATCTTATTGTTGTCCGTCCCTCTTTTTTCCATCTGCATACTATAGATGTTTGGGTACACTCACTAGTTGGTAGTAGGGGAGTCTAAAGTGTAAAGTTGCCATGTCACGTCCTCATACTTGATTGGTCTGTTTTTGCCTTCCAGCCAATAATCTAGATTGTCAATTCTTCTGCATGATGACACTAGTGAGAGTACAGGCCTGAATGTTTTTAATTTGAAACTTGTGTGGCGAACTGAAATATTGAGCAATCTCAGGGAACATTGTGAGAAGAAAAATTAGGGATAATCACATTGTTCCCTAAATATTTTTCATTTTAACAAGTGAATCCTAGAAGTTATTAAAAATGGGTCTTCTAGTCCTATTGTCAACATTAAATTTCATTAGTCAAGAAGAGTGCCTTTTTTTTCTTTTAGTTTTCTTTTTTTTTTTTAATTTACATTTCAGTAATATTTTTAAGTTGTTATTTTCAGTATATAATATGAACTAATAGATGCTCAACCATACTTGAAAAAAAAAATAAAAAAAAAAGAACGAACATGTAACAATAAATAGTTTTTTAAGATATTTACACTTCAAAAACAAATTTTTTTTTGATAACTTCTTCTATCAAAACTGGTGATTCATAGGTTTCAAATGCAGTTAAAAAACTAGCAAAGAGAATTTCAAATAATTTATAATAATCATAAAATTTTTCATGATTCTTTTTTCTTAAAGCAAGAAATATTATCTCTAAATTTTTGTTAGTTATATTTAAAGATTTTATTTTTTTATCAGATTCTGTTTGTGATATAAAAAGTAGCTTTATATTAGTTTTGGAATCATAGTGAAATACAATTGATATTAAACTAGCTAATTTGTTACATCATATTTTTAATAATTGAAATTATGAAAAAGAAAATAATTGTAAAAATATAAAACTTTTAGACTTTAGGACTTGAAAACTTGTATTAAATCTCCAAATATTTTACGATATCCATTTAGAAATTATGACTGCTTTAGCAATAAAATGAAGAGGATTGTGAAAAATATAGGATCAAGGTACTAACAATGATCATGGATAATGCTTCCTACAAGAATTTACTGTCTGAAACTTGTTCAAAAGTATATTGACATCCAAGTTCATTTAGTTATATGCTGCTTCATCATAGTGATGCAAATAAGTGTGCTTTAGGGATACTCGTTACCAAGTGATGGGAACACTTAACTGTGAATGATGGATGTTGACCATATTTTAAAATGCATAGGTTCTTCCTTTTTATGTCAGATAATGAGTTCTGGAAATTTTTCTGCTGCCATGCTACTGTATTTATTCTGATAATTTCCATGACATAGTATCAGTAACCTTCTGTTTGCTTCCTCTGCAGAATGGCTCCCATAATACTCACTTCTGTTTTCCTCAGGTTTGTTTGCTTTCCTCAGTTTTCAGTTTTATTTTTGGATACATTGTCACTCATACTAACAAGTATGCAGACCCTTGAAGTTGTGAAGAGATTATGTCCAAAGCAAGCCCTTTTAATTGGAATGACTCACGAGTTTGATCATGACAAGGACAATGACTTCCTAAGGGAATGGTCTAAAAGGTATTTAATTTGCTTATGTTGATTATCATGGTTCTATCCACCAGGTACAATTTGAATGACTGTTGACATTGAATGTAACTATACAACCTTTGATTATAGCGTAGTGGGATTAAGACTTTCTGCTTTATTTTGTCTTATATTTTCTTATTACTATGTATGAAAGAGTAAGAAACTGACATTTGTCGTCTTTTGCATGTAGGGAAGGAATCCCTGTGCAACTTGCTCATGATGGCTTGAGAGTTGCTATAGACCTATGATAAGGTAAAATTCTATCCGAAGGCTAATAAAGATTAACATAATACTTTCTGTACAAAAGGCTACCTCCTCCCACTATCTTCTATCTCTCCGTCTGCCTGCCTGCCTGTAGGTGGGACATGTATTGTTCCTGAATGCGCTATTATTTTTATGTATATATGAAAGCCCGCCCCCAAACGCCACCCCCTCTTCCTCTATAGATGGGACTTATTTAGGTTTAAACGCACTATCATGTCCATTTTCTCATGTTAAAGCTCAAAAACCTTGCAAGTGTAAATAGCTGTCTAATCTCTATATTCATGGACCTTTCAAAAACTTCCGACCAATAATATTACTGCATAAGTATGCGAATATAATAACTATCTGTGAACAATGAATGACCAGCACTGCATGCGTGAGAATGATAGGATATTGAACGTAAATGAATTAATTTCCTTCTTATATATTGACTAAGTGATTGGTGGATGCAACTGTGAAGAGAGGCAGAACTCGTAAATTGTTGTGTTATTTCATTTGTTTTCTTGACTTAGCGCTTTTGCAGATCACAAACAGTGGTTCTGTTGGTGCGTTAACACTAGTCCAAGGGGAAGGTGTAAATATTGAAGCAATTGAATTTTTTATTTTTTTTTCCTTCATCTCAGGATAAGACGGGAGCCATCAGTCAATAGCAAAGGTACAAAAACATGGTTTCCATGTTATTCTGGTGGCAAGCGAATTTATTTATAGATTTAGAAGCTCATTTACAGTAGTAGAATATATATATATATTTTTTTTCAGAAAAAAGGAAGCATTAATATAGATACTAAACTTTTTCTCCATCCTTTCTGACTTTGGACGGTTGGCCATAGTTTGTAGCATTAGCAAATTCTTTGTTGGAAATCTTAATTCTATATTGACGCATTTTTTTTTTTAATTCCAAAGGGAGATGTGTGCCTCTGACATGAAACTGTTGGTATTATATGATTGGTAATCCGGTGTGCTTGTATGTGTAGTGCGCATCATATCTCAATTCGTATTATATGAGTTACAAGTCAATGGTTCGATGTTGTTTACTAATTCAATGTCCTAATATTGGGCACTAACCATTGAGCATATCTATTTTACAGTACTGCATTATTCTCAGCATTTATTTTTGACAAACTGATAACCGTGACTATCATGGTTTGATTGTTCCCCAAGAAAATAGATTTTTCGGAAATTTTAAATGTTAATTAAAAAGAATAACAGTGTTCTGTCAGCGTATTGATTGGAGTAAGAATGAGGCACAAGTTTGGATGCATATTGTTTGACGGAAGGACGACTTTGTTAATGTTAATGTGAAAATGATAACCTCAGGTACCCTAAAGTTACGTTGCACCTTTCATATCTGTCTATGCTGCTCTGCCCCACTCCCTTGACTAATTATACCTCCATTATAATGCTCCCAAAATTAGCACCACCATCAATTCTCAAATAATAATAATAATAATAATAATAATAATAATAATTATTATTATTATTATTATTATCCATCAACAGCTTTTGTTTCTTAATGTTAAAATTTGGAATTTACACCCATCACTTTTTCGTTGAGTTTATTTTATTTTCTAAAAAGTATCCTAATTTCAATTCTTAAGCATGATTTACCACTAAAAAATAAAATTAATATCATATATATATGTTGAAAAATCCCATTCTTTAGAGACTGATTCTACTATATTAATTTATTTAAATTCGTATTTTTTTCTATTGAATTTGGCAAATAGGGAGAGAGAGAGAGAGAAAGATGGTTAGCTTCGGAAAGGTCATTCCCATTTCCAACTAAGGGAAAACAGAATATGCTGAAATAATTATATTTTACAAATAATATGAAGCAAAGTTTGAATATTCTGCTGTTTCAATTGATGCATAAACATCTAGAAACAGTCAAAAAACAAGACCAACACAATGTCTATTTCCAAAGTTTTCAAATCTCCAATCTTAGTTTTCTCTATCTACAAAACCTTTAATTATTATATAAATACAAACAAATGACAGACAACACTTAGCTAATTACCATGAGAATTTCAATTCCAACTCTCTAATCATCGAAATTCCAATTATAATCCCCAAGTCCTCAACATATTAATTGTTGTGTGTCTCTTTGATTCATATTAAGAAAGAGAATATGGGATGCTTTGTGCCTTTCAATAGCAGGAATTTAGACTTGCGCTTCTTGATCTTCAAGCCCACTGTGGTGCTTGTGGATGAGCTTATTCAGACACTTAAGCAATTCTCTGTTAGCACTCAGAGTCTTGGTTGTGTTCAGAGTTCCATTTTTAGAAGCATCCATGGCAATATGGTAATATCATTAACTTTAACATTCATTAATATGTAATTTTGGTTAGGAAATTAATTAATTATGATCACCTTTGGTTTATTTATCATATTTTTCCTTCAGATCATCTGGTATGGAGCATGGATGAAGAAATCTACTGAAAACAAAGACTTATTAACTGCAGCCCTTGTAAGTTGGAATTTCTATGTAATTTCATTTTAACCCTAATTATAATTCTTAACATTGTTCATAAATTTTCAATTCAACTTAATTACTAATTCATTATAGATTTCAAGACCAACATAAAGTATTATAACAAAATTTTGGTGTGTGTGTGTGTGTGTATATATATATGCATGCACAGTCTTACTATAATATATGTTATTCCGGGATACTTAGAACTTGCATCTTAGCGCTAATAATTCAGACGCTAAAATACTTTTATTAAAAATTAAGCCTTAATCTTCAAGAAAACATTCTAGTGGTGATGTCTTAGTATACTGGGAGGTCTCGAGTTAACAATTCTTCTGGCAGCTCTATGTTACTTTGAATGAAATGATGGGCAATTGGTTCTAATTGAAAGGAATATTAATACTAAGGATCTAATTGACAAAAGCAGAGTCTAATATAACTAATTCAGTAGCATTCTCCGTCTTTATTTCTGCAGCTATCAATGTTAACGGACATATCAAGCATGGCGATCTTGACAGAACATGGTTTTTTCGATGCTTACGCCGGAGAATCAAGAGAAGGTATATCAGCTGCGAAATTTTCGACGGGCGATACAATATCAATGAACATAATGGTACCGCAATCGGGTGAGATAATAAGCGACCTATGCTATGCAAATTTAGCACTATTTAAATCGAGGTTCTTGAAAATGGAAGGAGCAAGCGCAGGGGTTTGCCTGAATTGCCAAAGTAAGCCTAGAGTAGCATCTCTTTATGTCTGGAAATCCCTCCAGTTCTGCTACTCATATATTATAAATTCTGACCGTAAAAGGACAATGCTTCCTTATCTTGAACGTTTCTCTATTGATATTAAGTACGATATATTTAGAGTAGTCTTTGTTAGTACTGACATTAATGTACAAGGTTGCCCTAATCCTATGTTACCAAATGGAGACAGCAGCCAAAAAGAACAGATTCAGATATAGGTCTGCGTTTGCAGATATTAAATTTTAACAGGGACTTATGTGTTATTATGTGACTTTTACAAACTTGTTTATTTATTTTTTTTGCCCCCTCTTTTGACATGCTCATTAACTAGACATTGAAAAATAGCTTGCAGATAAAATAGTTGAGAGTCCGACTGCTTTTTTAATTAATCAGAATTTGAGTTTCATCTTTTCATGTTTCCAAATATATATTGAAAATATTTCCCTCTCACCTAAAATCCATACTTAAATTTCATTATCATGGCATTGATTTTATAGCAAAGATTGTGAGGTTTTAAATTCCAAATTTTTAATTCATTTAGATTTAACACGATTGGGGTTGGAATTCAAAGTTATCCTAATACCTTAAAATTAAACTTTAGAATAAGAGAATGAAAATTATCTGAACACCTTGAGTTCTCTAAATTATGATCTCTTTAAAGACCTTGCAGTTAAACTACAAAATGATAGAGTAACATTTGTAGATTTGCAGTGAGTCCGGATCAATGATTGTAGATTTATTATTACTTCAAAATCACTCAAACCATTCTAAACTTATTATTTCGATCGTCTGGAAGTATGTTTAACATTTCCCCTCAAACATGTTGTGAATTGTGATTGATGCAATAAAACAGTAGCTTGTGGCGTGCAGGAAATTGTCCATTAGAATAATTTGCCCTCATGAATGAATATAATGGCGTATCGATCTCCCGAAATTCAGCAAGCTCATTTATTCAGAACAAGGAAAAAAATCAGCAGAAAATAAACTCAGCAGAGCTATTTTGCAGGGGGAAGGTTGTATTTTGCTGGACATTATTCAAATAGGGAAAATGATGGCTAGGGCTCATTAAGCACGCTGTGTACATGGACACTAAAGGCCCAATTTGAAGAGCATGAGCCCCCTCTTTCTACTTCCTCTTTCTTGGTTTAATAAGCTAACGTGGTGGGACAAAAGTCCTCTTGAAGTACGTCACTTTTACAACAAAAGGGTTGGACTTTTCTATACGAGGCTTTCAGCTTTTGGATTGTTGAGAACTCGCATTCATGCATCTAACACCATATTATATAATTGGCTGGGTCTTGGAGAGCTGTGATCGCTTCATAATTAGAGACTCTATTATTACTTTAAAATGGCTTAAGTAATTTTAAAATAGCTGATATTCGATTCCAAAATATCCTTAATGTTGTATTCTTTTTATAAAATGTTATAATTTGGCAAGCTTGGAAATTAAAACATCCATTCTTCTCTTTTGAGAGAGAATCTGGTCCATAATTTTTTTCTTTTCTAGCAAATTTGTAATATTTGTGGTGCAAGAGAAGAAAAAAGAGGAGTTGTGGTTTAGTTGCATCATCCACATGAAAATAACTTTCAGCTTTTCGATAACGTGGAATACAGTTCTAAATATATTCCTGAACCTAACAATTTTTTTTTTCTGGATATAAAGTAATCGCACTTTTTGGTCCACAAAAATATTCTCTGACTCAGATTATATATATATATTAATTAGCTAATTAAGTAAATAAAGAGCTTCTCTAATTCAATACATACACAACAATGGATATTTGAGTATGGATCTTATAACCACTGGCGGAGGTAGGTGTAGGTGAGTGGGGGCATATAATTGCAAAATTACATAAAATATGGTGAGTTAATCTTAAAATATCCCATAAATTTGAGAATTTTGCGCCCACTAGTAATGACGACAATGCCAAATGAAAAAATTATATTATATACATATATATTTTATGAATTTGTGTCTGCTTATTAGAAGTTTCTAGCCCTCTCTCCTCAACTCATTAATTGATGATAATATTGTAATTTTTATTCATTAATGGTCAAGCACAATAAACACATAACTCAACTAAATTTAAAACCAAATTATGATTAAATTAAATATTATTATCTATAAATTAATTTATTATAGAGTCTATTTATTTGTGTGGACATAAATTTGATTTTGAAGTTGCACAATTGCATTGTTTTTACTTTCAATTCTTCCTCTCTCTGTTTTTTCCCCGAAAGAATGGAAGTTTCAAAAAATCAAAATTTGAATACTTTTTATCCGATTTCTTTAACCATTTCACCTCCACTTATAAATTATAAATCACACACACACACACACACACACACACACACACACACATATATATATATATATATATATATATATATATATATATAATCGTCAATTTATATTGTTTAATTTTTTTTATATAGGGTATGGACATATTTTTCAAAAAAATTGTGAAGGCTTTTTCCTTTTAATCTTAATTAATGTATATTTTATATTAATTTAAAAATGATAAAAATAGATTATTATGATATTATATAGTGTTCCGTCTACTTGGGTGTTATGGTTCCGCCACTGCTTATAACACTAGAATAAAATTAAAGAATTTAAATTCACTTTATATCATCTATTGCAAATCTCTCTCCTCAATTAAGATTTAAATTCGAAGGTTCAGAAAAAAAAAACTCGTATAAGTGATCGAGAATTTATTAATATCATAAAAATTTTAAAACTATGAAAAGGTAATTTACATTATTTAAAATGAGTGATTTAGATATATTTGAAAAGAAGAATCAAAGAAAGCAATGGGAGTAGGAGAGCAAGAAAGAAAATTAAACAAGTGGTGGAATGATAAAAAGAGATGGAATACATTCACGATGACTATTCACCATACATGATAACTTTTATTGCTGTCTAGTGAATGTCTGACTAATGCAAACATTCCCTACTTGTATCCTTAACCGTATCCTATTGTTATCCTTTCTTATATAATCCATACTATATTTAAAATTTATTTATTTGATTATTTTAGAATCGTATCGGTTTATAAAACAGTAAAACAGTTTCCTATTAAATATTTAAAAGTGTTATATATTTAGATTTAAATTCGAAATCTCTAATTAACCGAGAACTCATACCATTTCATATCACTTTTGAAAAAACTCATATTTTTCCGGTAATATATATATATATATATATATATATATATATATATATATATATATACACACACTATTTAATCCTATCGGTTTAGGGTTTAGTCTTTCTATATAAAATAATAATAATAATAATAATAATAATAATAATAATAATAATAATAATAATAATAATAATAATAATAATAAGCGGCAGTTAATTTTTTTTTATCAGAAATAAACTTGATTAATTAATAATCAATTGAAAGAGAATTTCGAATATATGTGGAAAATTTCTTAAATGAGAGAGAAAAGATAGGTAGTGTCGCTATATAGGTACTTCCTGTTGTCAAAAGATTGTATCAAGTGGATGATTTTTTGCAGGTACTTGACGAGCCTACATCATAAAATTCTCTAGTTGCATGTATTTATCTTTTTCCAATTAATTATTTAATCCCAAAATATTTGATCTAATTAGTTAGTAATCCTACGGGAAAACTAAAATATTATTGCATTATTCGTATTGCAATTAATTATATTCCAGAAAAATAAAAAGTTAAGCCCGTAGTCAATTGAATTATATGGGAATATAATGTGTTAAAAACTCAGAAAACCATATCTAAATCAGAAAATCTCTTTTACTAATTTTTTTATATTATTTTTTTTATAAGAATTAATTTATTAATAAGAAAGATCAGCTGAAAGCTAATACAAACAGTGACTCAATTCAGCCGGGCTAACTAGTCAACCCTCCTGTGTACACCTTGTTTAGCCAAACAATCAGCTACAACATTACATTCTCTAGGTTGGTAATTAAAAATCACTAGACGCAACACAATTCAGATAATTAATTGTCTATACTATTAAACATTTTCAAAAATCTCCAAGGCCGAGTTATCTCCTTGTTAGATAGCCAATTTATCGCATTCAAAAACAACAATGATTTCTGTAAAAAATCAACAGAAACTTGAAGAGTTTTGTCAACCGCCAGAACCTTTGCTTGATTCAATTATGTAGATCCTACACTATAAGAAAATAGGCAAATAAAATTCCTTCTACAATTTCACCATACACCTCCAATACCTGCAGGTCTCTGAAAGGTCTTATTCAAGACAGATTCCAAACCCAAAGATTACCATGCCAAAAACCATAGTTGCAAACCAAGATCTTTGGATCTATCACCAATGAGAACAATGAGGAATCAAGAACAAAGGGTACTAACTCCTAACCAAGCATCGGTCCAAAATCTGCACCTATCACCAATTCCTACCTCAATTTTAATTTTTGAAGGAAAAGTTGGCAGAGAGTGTTGGATAGTTTGTGTCTATTCAACAATAGTTATTTCCAGTCATTTTGGTTGTGTCTATTTGAATAGTTGTGCCTATTCGTTTGTGTTTTTTGAATTCTATAAATAGGAGTTCTCATAGAAGATTTGTTAACCTGCAATAAACAAATCTAGATTTTGGTTATATCCTGAAGGTGTATTGTTGTACCATATTTGCAGTATAGTGGGGGCAATAAACACCTAAAAGATAGTGTTTATCATGCTTCCAAAATCATCAAATCCCCACCACTTTATTTTTATAACAATTTAATCCCCCACCTAGTTTGTGTGTAATCAATATAGTTATAGTCATAGCTAAATGCATTTGTAAAGGTAACTTTCGTTTTAAACCTTTATTTAGTGTGAACACTTCAAGAAATTAGCAAAATCACAAGTGGCCATAGCTTAAACTTTGATTCTTTCTGCTAATTCGGAATTGTCACACACATATAGCTACGTATAACTTAAATAGAAAGTTCTCTTTGAACTAGCACTATTAAGGCCATGTGCTACATCTTGAGTTCATGAACATTTCCAAAGTTATCACAACTTTGCTAGAAGCCGCACCACTCCTCATGTTCACATAGGTGAAGCTCCAATCTTTTGATATGTTTCATTAAGAGTCTTTCTTGTGCAACACTCATCCTCTTATTAACCATGGTACTAACTTGCTAACCAGCAAGATCTAGTACTCAAAACTACCTATCATTAACTTGTTATTACCCATTAAACTTCTAAATTAGTTGTAGTGCTAAAATAGGAGTTGGGTTTCTATTAATTTCTATTAATGATAAGTTTACACTACAAGAAAATTATCAAATAACAACGGAAATTAGCAACTTAATTTATTGAATAAAAATTAGCAACGAAAAATAGCAACGGAACATTCGGTTGCAAATTTGACGGTTGGTATTTTTTGCAACGGATTATTTTCCGTTGCTAAATTTAGCAATGGTTTTTCAATTTCCATTGCTATTTTTACCAACGGAATTAGAATTTCCGTTGCTATATTTACCAACCAAATAGAATTTCCTCTGCTATTTATAGCAACCGAAATCAATTTCCGTTGCCATTTATAGCAACCAAATTAAAATTTCCACTGCTAAATTCAACCATTATTATAAAAACATTGCGACGGAATTATGGTCGCTATTCCGTCACTATATTATTGTTTATTTTTTACACAACAAATTGCCATCATTTAAAAAAAGAAATCATAAATGTTGAAAAAACTTAATACATATGCAAATATCTTCATAATTCATTTGAACACCTAAATTTTAATAATAACCTATTAAATATCTATACTTCTCAATTTCACAAATAATAAACACAAATTCACACCATCTTCTAAAAATTGAAACGCATGCACTCAATTACATTGTGTAACTTCACATAATATCAAAATCAATATGAAATCCATCAAAATCAATAAAAAATTCAACTCATTCCCTTTTTCAATTTCTACCTATCTCACTGTGCATATGAAACACACGAGTATACATTAGAACCAGAGCAGTTGTCACTCTAATTTTCCAAAGGCAATATGAATTTATATTTATTATTTAAAAAATTATAAGTAGCCAATATGTTATTATTAAAGTTTAGATATTCAAATGAATTGTGAAGTGTAAATAATTTAAAAAAATTATAAGTAGCCAATACTAGTTCAAAATTATTTTTGTTACAGCTCAAGCAAATTAATTATAAATAATTCAGTATGCAACATAAAAGCAAAAAGCATAAATTGCAAGGTGAACCTTTCTTGTAACTAAAAGAGAAATCACTTGATGCTTGTTTATATGTCGTAGAGCTATTGAAGAACTTCACAGAATCCCTTACAAACTCGTCTTCCACCACTGAAACCATAAAACATAGAATGTAGAAGATATAACAGATGTTAGTTAAAATATTAAACTCTCCTTTTGTTATGGGTATTAGCGGTTCAAAATTTTACAAAGAATACTGAGAAAAACTATTTTTGTCACTAGGAAAAAAATTTCCAAATTATTCTTAAAGTCTGCAAATTCTTAACTTCTTGAAACACAGTCAAAGAAAAAAAGGGCAAAAAAAAGAAAGAAAAGAAATCCAAAAACAATATGTGGTCATACATGTCCAATTATAAAAATGCATTGTATCCCAGATAATACCAAACATAAAAAAAATGCAGGTTCTGGACAAATACACAAACGATAGATGGCTTCAAAATGCATGTTTCTCAATCTAGCACCTGAAAAGTAAAGGTTTGTCATCAAGAATAATGAAAGTCTTGTCGTTGAAGAATTGGCAGCAAGAGCTGATAAAAATAATTTGAGTCAACAAAAAGAATACATGCAGACAACCCCTAGATTCATATTGATTCTCACTAACTAGGGCATAAATTTAAACATTAAATTTTTCTTCTCTTAGAGTAGCAAGTAATTCTCAGACTGAAGAATTACAATTCCAAGACTTTGGATTCACCTAAGAATGGTTGGCTGCAAAAAGGGCACAGCTGCAATTCATCATTCAGAGTTGATCTGCAAAAGTCAATAGTAAGTTGAACAAATTACAATTCAAATGTCATCTCATAAAGTGTCTCCAAGTTCAATAATTTTTTTTTTAAAAAAATATGATTATAAATATTCTATAATAAAATTTTCAATTTTAATATTCGGGAGAATTCTAGTATTTTTTAACTCCCTAAGTCTTTATCATAATTATAAATATGATTTTTTTAAAATAGAGATATTATTTTTTTTCATAGTGAAAAATTTGAGAACCGTTCTCACGTGTCTCTAGGAAGAAAAAACAAATTAGTTGACAAGAAAATTAAAAAAAAATAAGTAGTCAATTTTCTGAAATTAACATGTTTAATTCGTGTAGAACTGAATATATTTATAACCACGTGACTATATGTGGATCACTAGTTTTTGGGACAACGACAACTCTAAAATTCCATGTAGGCACTTAAATAAAACTTATTTTTCATTATAAATTAGTCTTGCATATGAAAAATGAAAATAATAGGAGTAAATCATCAATAGAATTTCATTAAAAAATGCTACAATGAGACAGTTCCATAATTAAATATATTTAATCAATGAATTGACGCTTTACTCCTTTAATTAATCGCATTATATATATAACTTTTATTGGATTTAAAGTTTGGACCAACCGAATGTATGTCAAAATAAAATTTAAACGGCTCAATTTTGATACATACATATATATGCATGGGAATAAAAATAGCCTCACTATTAAGATAAATTAATCATTGTTCTCTAATATATTATAAATATTATTGCCAATAAATATCTAAGTAATATATATATATATATATATATATATATATATATATATATATATATATATATATATATATATATATATATATATATATATATATATATATATATATATATATATATATATATATATATATATATATTCACACACACACACACTTGTCAATTGTCATGAAAAAGAAAAGAATGGTCTAAATAGTCACAGATGAAAGCACTTTTTGAAAAATAATTCTGGAGGAATGGATAACAAAAATTTGTGTTTATCTCAATATTTTTTGAATGCCCTATGTTTTCCAATGCCAAATTTGGGAAATTCATTTGTCCCATTACAAAGATAGGCACACAAACATGCAAATGACATATTATAAGCACCATTAAACAATTATTAAGAATAAAGAAATAAATATGAAAAGAAAAGGTTAAGAAGCCTCATAGTGCCTTAAACTATATCCCGTCCAGCCCACCGAAGGAAAGCTCCCAAACCAACAATTGGGATCAGTACTGCTAGGAGCTAAAAGAAAGTACCAATTAGTTAACTCAGGTATTTGAAGTAGTTTCACAATAGGAAAAATAAAAACAGCAACAGCAACAACAACAACAACAACAACAAAGGAGGGGGAAGTAGGAAACCACGTGTAAGATTCAAAGTCAATTATAACAATATGGAAATTTTAGTGACAAAAAGGTGGCAAAGCAGAACCTAATATTGTCTGCTGAAGATAGTTAGAAAAATATAAAAGCATTCAAGAAAAGGACAGTACACAAGAACTAATAGAAGTATAATAACTCAACATAGGCATAAAAATACAAACCACATCAAAGGAATTTCTGCATGCTACATAAATCATTTTCCTTATAGTGTAACAACCATGGCATATAAAGCATTTTATGATAATTTTTTTCTAAAGGACAAAATAAACTAGAAAAGATTCAAAATGAAGCCGAAATATAAGCACATGATGTCTTTAGTGTTAGCTCAGTAGACTATGAGGTTTCTCCTTCATCTAACCCCCACAACTTCAAAACTCATAGGAATTATAGTTTTTCCTCATCCAAATGTTGCTGGGACGTGCTAGGATTTATGTAACGCAGTAAAGACCATTAGATTAACTAAAGCTACTAGAATAATTTAGTAAATCGATTAGTCTTAAGTTGTGTTTTATTACTAATTAACTTATTAGAATAGCTTGATGTTCAATATGCTTACAATAATTAAAAACACATAGCAAAATCATTGATGAAGAAGAAAAAGGCAGGGAAAGGCATACCCAAATAGAAATAAGAACATCCAAAACCCAGCCAATGGCATCAAAAACCCAACAACAAGCAAGCAAAAATAATCAAATTATCCCATCCCATAAAAAGGAATACATGATTTTACAATACAAACACAAGGCATTAAGTGGAAAGCAGCAATTACTGCAAGAGTGTTTAATGAGATAATGCACAAGTCACTCAAATGAAGTCGTATTAAAATTAGACATCTCATGCTAACCAATGCTACATAACTATTGGATGAAATTAAAGAGGAAGATAGGGAGAGGAGTAAGAATACTACATACCAATGATTGAAGCCTTTGCATCTCAGCAACTTGGTCTTTAGATTTGGTTGACAAACTTTCACATTCTTTTACCTACTATGATGTTCAGTGCAGTTATTTAGAGGAAAAAAAAGCAGAAAAAAGGGAAGATCAGTGACAAACCTGGTGTGAAATCAACTGAAACTGAAAATTATTAAACTCCTACCAATACCTATCACATATTGAGTTCAGAAAAGATGAACAATCAAAAGCCATTACCCGAATGTTATCAAAGAACGTGTCTATCCTACCAAAACACATCTTAGACTAAACTGTGATTCTCACCGATAGCTTTGTTCAGCGGAAGAGTTTAGGGTGATTGCATGACAACAATATGGGCTAGAATAGAGTGACTATGACTAGAACAATTTAAGAAATTAGGTTTAAAGAAAAATTTTTACTTAAAATTATGAATTAAGAAAAAAAAAATACAAAAACTGCATAGGGCCATACTATTTTATAAATTGAAAAAAGAAAAAGAATACAAAAAACCTAATTCTAGATGGAAAATAATTCCCAACTCGTTATTGATTATAACCTAATTCTAGATGGAAAACAATTCCCAACTCGTTATTGATTATAATACTTTAACAGATATAGAAAGAAACTAAGACTCATTCCTAATTAATTAGGTAAAAGACTTCACCAAAATGAGAATCCAAATTAAAGAAGGAAAACTCAAAAAAATAAGGAAATTTGCAAAATTAAGGATTAAACACTAAGAATTTAACTTGAAATCTTTTCTTGGATGCTAAAGGATCAAAACAAAAAGTTCAATCACATACAGAGGAAATAACAATGTAAATTTCCTGGAGATGGAACTTACCACTCCTTTAATTCTTTTAAGCTGACAGATTTTAACTCTAGTGCCTTCAATTCAACATTTACTTCTGCATTTTGTTGGCTCCATTCATTGAATAGCCTACTGCAATACATTCCACGTAATAAGTCTGAGCAAACATCTAATTTCTGTCAACTGAATTGCGTGAATCAAGTTACCAAATTACAACCTCAAGTAGATTTTCATCACTTATCACACATTATAAATATAGAAAACAATTTATATATACAGACAAGAAGCTGAAATTTCTGAAGCACAACAATAAACTCATTGAAGCACAACAATCAGGGCATTGAACCTCAGTCCACAAGCTGACTCGAAATAGCAACTCGGACTCAGTTTTAGGCCACAATTGTCAAAAATTAGAGAAAATACCAGTTGTAGAAACCAATGAGAGCAACAATTACCAAGAAAAGTTAACCACACATTACAAAAATAAAATGTAAACTCTCATATGAAACTCAAAAGTATTACTGGTGATCACAGAAAATGCATAAAATCAAAGTAAATTAAATAGTGAAGAAAATTACCTTCAAACGATGTTTCAATCTCCCTTTTGAGAATTTTACATCAGTAGCTCATTTTCTTCATAATATATTAAAGAATTAATTAAGTTTGCTAAATGGAACTAAATCAGCAAATGACTATAAGCCGCATTCAAAAACTGCAATACCTAACACATAGTTAATGCTTTTTTCTCCTTTTGCTGATAGTGTTAAAATTTAACATCATTATATTAACAGAAACCAGAAGGAAAACCATAAGCCTTTCTAGGAAATTGAAATTCAAAGCAAATAAATTCAAATTATTTTTTTCAAAATTTAATTAACAAAAAAAGCTCCAAAATCGTACATCACCCAACCTGAATTAGTTAATTATACACTTGGCTATGTAATAAACATTAAAAACAATTTAGTTACCATCACGAGGGTAAAAGGGAAGCTAACTGGCTATGTAATAAAGAGAAAGAAGAAATTACCATCACGAGGATCTATAATAGAAAACATAAAAAAATTCCTGAATTGAGAAAAACCAGTAACAAAAGTCACTTGAAGGCTGCAGCCATGGCTAGAAGAAGCTGCAAAAATGTGACTATTTTTTAATACAAACAAAGAAAAACCAAAGAACACAATAATCAAATGAGAAAGGAAAAGAAATTGCAGGTGGTGAGTTTTCTTCATCATTTCAAGAAGACCGGTGTTCTTTAAAAGCTTCAGGTGGTGAGTCAACAATGCGGAGTGCGTCGGTGGTAACCCTGTGTAGGCTTTCTCTATGTACTTAGATATCGCCCCCTTGCTTGAGCTTTCTCTTTCTTTCAACCCTGTTATTTTTGCATAGATGATCTGCAAAAACAAATTAGAAATTAGGGATTTTACTTTGAAAAGGCAACAACTTTTTTTATTTCTTTAACTTACATCGGCGTATGATGGGTGGCTGGAACCTTAGGTTCCTTGGGAAGTAGGGCTAGCTACATGAGCTATGTGGTTTTGAGATGGTTCGGTGATAATTTGAGTTGTACTGATGGTTGGCGCGGTGTTTTTCACGGTGGTTAGGATGATGCTGGCAGCTGCAAATAGAGGGAACGGCGGTAGGGGTTGGGGTGGGTCCATTATTAGAGAGAGAGTGTGTGAGAGAAAGAAGGGATTTCTTTTCTTCTTATGTTTTCTTTCCAAGACAAAAAAATCATAGTCATAAAATTACATCCAGATCAAAGGATTATAGCTCTAGGTCTCATAGAGCTAACCCAGATTATAAAAGCCTCCTCCTCCGCCTCGCATCCCACAAACATAAAAATAGTTAAATCAAAATCCCATAAACTGAAACCATTATGAATAAAACAAAACAACAAAAAAGGTCAACAATAATGCATACAAACCGATCTTTTGGATGATAAAGACGGAGGAGATGAAACGAGAGGCCGCTTAGAGGAAGTGTTATGCCTGGTTTCAACCTTAGTTCTCTGGATCTAAGCTAGGGAGAGAAAAGGCAAAGAAAATGGCAGCTCCAAATGAGAAAAGAAACAAATAATGGAAAAGTCAGTATTTATACCTAGGGTAAATTAGAAATACCAATGAAATTAATCTTCGGTTGCAATTTTAGCAATGTAAACCCAATTCCATTGCTATTTTTGGACACATTTTTTTACATCTTTTTGGATCAAAAATACCAACGGAATACCAATTCCATTGCTAAAATTACAACCGATTTATTTTGGGTTGCAATTTTAGCAACGAAAACCAAATTTCGTTGCTATTTTTAGACACAAATTTTTTTCTTCTTTGGGACCAAAAATAGCAACAGAATATAAATTCCGTTGCTAAAATTGCAACCGAAAACATTTCAATTGCAAATTTAGCAACGAAATCAAATTCTGTTGCTAAATTTGCAACCGAATTATTTTTTGTTGCAATTTTAGCAATGGAACTTCAATTCCGTTGCTATTTTTAGACACAAAATTTTTCTCTTTTGGGAGCAAAAATACCAATGGATGCAAACTCCGTTGATAAAATTGCAACCAAATAGTTTTTTCGTTGCAATTTTAGCAACGAAAAAACAATTCCGTTGCTATTTTTTGGACCCAAATTTTTTTTATTTCTTTGGAAAATAAAAATACCAACAGAATTTATTTTTCGTTGCTAAAATTGCAATCGAAACTAATTTCGTTGCTAAATTAGCAACGGATATTATATTCCGTTGCTAATTTAGCAACGAAAATCATATTCTGTTGCTATTTTTCGTTCCAAAATTTTTCTACCATCAATTGGCACCTATTTTAGCAATGGTATATGGATTCCGTTGCTAATTTCCATTGCTAAATTTTGGCGCTAAAAATTTGCTCCACTTTTAGTGACAGATGACTACCAAATATTTTTCCGTTGCTAAATTTGAACAGTTTAACCAATTTTAGCAACGGAAAATATTTTTCGTTGCTAAATAGCAATGAAAATTGAATTTCGTTGCTAATTTAGCAAAGGAATAAATTCCATTGCTATTTTTTCGTTATTATTTTTATATTTTCTTGTAGTGTTAATTGAAAAATCGTAGACCCATTTCAACAGCCGTACTCCTTACTAAATATCTTGGTAGAGCTTTAGTAAACGGGTCTATTATATTCTTCCAAGACCTCACATAGGTGATTGTTATAATACCTTCAGTAATCAACTGCCTCACAAACTCATGTCTTATACTTATATGTCTTGATTTTCCATTATAAATCTTACTAAATGCTCTAGACATAGTAGCTTGGCTATCACAGAACAAGGAAATGGCTAGCATTGGTTGTGGCCACAACTCTATATCCAATAACAAATTTCTCAACCATTCACCTTTCTTGCCTGCTGCTACTAAGGCAACGAATTCAGACTCTATAGTGCAGTGTGTTATGTATGTCTGTTTCTTTGATGCCCAAGAGACTACATCGCCTCCTAATATGAAAACATATCCACTAGTAGACATCTTATCTCTAGTATTTCTTATCCAACTAGCATCAGAATATCCTTCTAAGACAACTGAAAAATTGTCATAGAATAAACCTAGATTCTTAGTCCTTTTGAGGTATCCTAGGATTCTTGCTATTGCATTCCAATGCAATATACTTAGACTCTTGGTAAACCTTGAAAGTTTAAAACCGCAAAAGCTATATTAGGTCTAGTGTAATGCACAACATACATTAGACTTCCTATAGCACTTGTAAACTCAATTTGAGCTATAGCTCTACCAGGATTCTCAATCAAGATTATAGTAGCATCATAAGGAGTATTTATCTCTTTAATGTTCAAGTGATTAAACTTGTTTAAAACTTTCTCAATGTAATGAGATTGGCAGAGAGGAAAACCCCTAATATATCTCTTAACTTTGACACAGAAGATTTTATCTACCTCACCTAAATATTTCATTTGAAATTTTAAGGATAGATAGGACTTAGTGTCATTCACACCTTCCATGTTGGTACTAATAATAAGCATATCATCAAACATAGAGACATAAAATCACACCCAAGCTATCAGTGAATTTAGAATAAAATCATCTATCAGCACCATTGTGCTTAAAACCATATTGCAAAATCTCATAATCAAACTTTTCATGCCATTTCTTAGGTGCTTGTTTTAAGCTATACAATGATTTAGTCAATTTGCACACTTTATGTTCATTGCCTGGTAGAATAAAACCCTTAGGCTATTCCATATAAACCTCTTCATTAATATCACCATTCAAGAATGTTTTTTTAACATCCATTTGATGAACATGCAAATTGTAAATGGATGCTAAAGCAAACAACACTCTAATAGAAGTGATTCTTGCAACAGGAGCATATGTATCAAAATAATCAATTTCATCTTTTTTCTTGAAATCTTTTGCCACCAATCTTGATTTAAAGACTTTACCGTCTTTAATTCTAAACACCCATTTGCATCCAATTGGTTTACAACCAGAAGGTGGATCAACCAAAACCCATGTTCCATTAGACATTAAAGAATCCATTTCATTATTAATAGATTCTTTCAAAAATGCAGAGTCTCTTGAAGTAGGAGCTTCTTTATAAGTTTTTGGTGTTGGATCCTCTTCCACATTTAATAAAATAGGAATCTTGTTTGTTATTACATTTCTTGTTCCCTCAACTAGAAAAACTAAAGCTTGAGAAGAAATGAAATCAGGATCCAAGACCTTTTCTTTTCTAGTTCTTTGATTTCTCCTTGGCTTTACTTGTTATTGATTATGTTTTCTTTTATTAGTATCAACAAGTGAAGGAGAACTTGAACTACTAGGAACATCGAATCTTTTTCCATCATCTAATGTTGACTCATTTGTGGAATCACCCTGAAATTTATTTTCAAGAAATTGAACATCTCTAGATTCCATAATGACATTAGACTCTCTAATAATCTATAGGCTTTGGAATTTTCAGCATACCCTATGAAAATACTTTTAAGAGCTCGTGGTCCTAACTTGGTTCTTTTAGGATCCATAACTCTATAAAAATTAAGACAACCCCATACACAAATGTAACTTAAATTTGGTTTTCTGCATTCCATAATTCTTATAGAGAAGTATTTGTCACCTTTGAGGATACTCTATTATGCACATGACAAGCACTTAATAATGCTTCTCCCCAAAGATTAAAAGGTAGCTTTACACCTAACAATATTGCATTCACCATATCCATGAGTTTTCTATTCTTTCTCTCAGCCAAACCATTTTGCTAAGGCGTGTATGCTGCACTTTTTTGGTCAATTATTCATGTTGCTCACAAAAAGAATTAAATTCGGTGGGAAAATATTCTCCACCTCTATCACTCCTAAGAATTTTAATCCTCTTTTCCTTTTGATTTTCAACAACAGATTTCAACAATTTAAATTTATCAAACACTTCATCTTTATGCTTTATAAGATAAACATAAGTATACCTAGAGTAATCATCAATGAAGGTTGCAATATATCTATTTCCTCCTCTAGTCAAATGTCCATTTAATTCACATATATCAGAATGGATAATTTGCAATAATTCTGTATTTCTTTCAACTATAGGAAATGGTAACTTAGTCATCTTAGATTGAATGCATATTTCACATTTATCATGATTACTATATTCATAAGATATATAACCATGTTTAGCCATAAACTTTAAAGAACTAAAATTTACATGTGCTAAACAAGAATGCCATAAAGAAATAGATGAATTAACAAAATAAATAGAAGCATTCTTAATATTATTAATTCCAGAAAGTTTGAACATTCTATCACAAGCATATCCCTTTTCCAACAAAGACCCTATTTTTAAAGAAGATAACTTTATTAGCCTCTAAAATAGTTTTAAATCCTCCCTTACAAAGTAAATTTGTAGAAACTAGATTCTTCTTAACTTCAGGAATATAGAACACATTGATCAATGTAAATTTCTTTCCAGAAGTAAAATGAATCTCTATGGTTCCTTTTCCATGCACTTTGACAGTAGTGGGATTGCTCATTAATACTTTATGTCTATCAACAGCAATCTCATAATCTTTGAATTGATTCTTGTCATTGTAAATATGAATAGTTACACCAGAATCAAACCACCAATCATTGGTGTTAAAGACTGCAGCCATATGCACTTCTGTTATCATAGATATGTGCAAATAAGCAACCATAGCAACAAGTTCTTTCTCTTGTTCTTCAAGCACATTCACTTTATTACTTGGACCAGCAACATGATCTTTAATCATTTTTTTCCAGAATCTGCACTCCTTTTTGAAGCATCATTTCCTTTTATAATAGAAATAGATCTTGTTCTTATTAAAACTCTCAGAATGATCTTTGCTTGTTTTCTCTCCAAATTTTCTCTTATTTCAAGACTTATTTCCTAACTTACTGGAATTGTTAACATCAACAAAGTTAACTTTACAATCAGATTCTTTATTGAATCTATTTTCATCTCGAATTTTAGTTTCTTCCTCAATTCGGAGATGTTTTTGCAATTGTTCCAAAGTAAAACTTTCAAAGGAATGTAACAACTTCTTTCTATAATCATTCCAACTCGAAAGAAGTTTAGCAATTACAACCCCAACTTGTAATGATTCATTAACATCAATTTTCAAGTCTTTCAATTTAGACATAAGAATCTGTAATTCATGAACTTGATCTAAAATACAAATATGATCAATCATAGTAAATTCAAAGAATTGTAGTGCAAGAAACTTATCAGCTTCTTGCTTTTCAATTGTACTTGAACTCCAGAGCATTCTAGATTTCCCTTGGTGATTGAACATAAGTAAATAGATCATATAAATGATCTGAAAGTGTGTTAAGGATGTGACCATGACATAAAACTTCATCTTCCTGATGGTTGGTATGCTCTGCCTTGATTTCTACAGACTCATCAGAGTAGGGACTGGAATTTATGGCAGATTAGGATCCAAAACATACACAATCTTCATAGCAGTGAGGAAAAACATCATCTTATCCTTCCAGTGAGTGTAGTTGGTGCCATCAAAATGATCAAGTTTCATAAAGTCTTGATTAATCACTTTGAAAGCAGAATCAGGATGTTTGTGGCTCTTGTATAAAAAGTTCTTTTTGGGTTGTAATTATAAATATAATATGATACATTATTTATTAACTTTTTAAACATATGTGATGATTGAAATTATGTTATACCCTGTTGTTCTAAAATGTATGAATATTGTTAAGCAATGATCATGGAACCTATTTGTGTGTATTTATTGATATATTTGTGTGACATGTTGTCGAAGCTCGCTTGATTTCTATTCAATTATCGAAAGCCCACTTTTAGGGTCTAAGATTGAATGATACTCATAAATATTCATAAATTGGCCACTTCACAATAGAAAGAGATTTAGACCCAATTTATTGGTTATGGTCAACCCATTAAGGTGTCCAACGTGGGTTCAAGAGGCAAGTATCATCAAGTCGCCAACCAACAAAAGGTTAGGAAATGAAGCTTAACTTTTTAATGCCCAAACAGAAATTGGTGTTTGAAACATCACTCTTACTTGCACTTCGGTTATGCATTTCTTATAATTAAATTTTTATTATTAGTCTACTACCTCCCTTCTCACATTATGCATTACAATGAATTAAATAAACACATCAAACAGTTTTGTAAAGCGATAAATAAAGCAATAAATAAACAAATAAATAATCTTATTTAAGTTATTACAAAAGCAAAAACTACAAGAAAATAGCCATTTAGCAACAAAAATTAAAAATGAAAAATGTCAATTTTTCATTGCTAATCAAAAATAGCAACGAAACAATTTTTTTTTTCGTTATTAAATTCAATTTCCGTTGCTAAATCCAACCAATGTAAGATTTGTTGAATTGATCAAATTTAGCAACGAAAAATATTAATTAAGTTGTTAAATTTAGCCACCATTATAAAAAAATCGAGATAGATTTTTTGTTGCTATATCGTCACTAAAATATTGTTAATTTTTTAATAAATTACTATTAATTTTCAATGTCAACATTTCATTACAAATTCAAAAATTTGTTACACTGATGAAAGGACAAATAATTTCATTTTCTCCATCCTATTTGATTGACCTGAGCAAGAATGGGGCAACCATTAAAAGAATTGAAAAAAAAATGTTAATCATAGTTAGAATCGCAAGGCTCAATAGTCAACAATGAATGCATCTCATTTGGAACATTTTACTTTAGCAATGGAACACAAAGGAACTTAAATCCATATAGTTCTAGTCATAGATGAAAAAAATCAACAAGACATCACTTTGTGTGTGCATGTAAAGAGAAAATCACTCTAAAATTAAATGTAAAAATTTGATAAAAAGACATCAGACTATAGAAGGATAACTATGAATAATGATAGTTGTCTGCCTTTCAATCGGGTTATTGTTCACTTTTTAATATCTTATTTTTATACTTAATTTTATTAATTACTATTAATTTCAATTCCATTTTGTTCATTGAAAGCTATCTTTCAACGTACTATTCTTCTAATCAATTAATTAATCTCTTCTTTTCTTTTTAATTTAATATTAATTTCGACTGTATTTAGGCTCATACTTTTTTGCATTCTCAACTGAATCATAAATCAACCCAAATCTAGTGGATTTCTCTGTTCCAAAATGAGTCCTGAATTTAAATACAAAAATCATGTTTGGATCCTTCACCTCATACAAACTTGCCTTCATAACAGAAAATGCACCCAAAAGAAAAGGAAAATTAATAAAAAGAGCATAGAAATAAGAATGGCTACCAGTCCTATATAAGAATGACTATAATGCAATTGGATGCCGACACTATACTTATTCCCAAATGTAATCAATGGTAAAGAAAAAAGTAGAGGATCAAAATAAGAATATATAATTTTCACCAATCCTTTACTTCTTTAACATAATAGACATTAGACTACAGAGAGCAAATAGAATAACATGATTCGAAAAGGGAAAAATGCATTAGAATAGATTTATTCCTTGGAAACATTGGGTCTCCCTGGGTGGAGAACATCAATTACCTAATCAAAATCAATTATACCAACTCAAGGTGAAATCTAAATGTTAAAAAAGGCTACAGTAGGCTTTACAAAATGCTATTAACTAAAATCCGGCCGAACAAAATTATCAGTCATAGCCTCACGATCTTGGTGGATAAGAATCATCAAATGGGTTCTCTGAAACCCATCAAGAGTAGCAAATATATTTATCACATCATTGGCCAGTAGCATATTATTAAAACGAACCTCACTTGAAGGGAAACAACTAAGACTACACACGAAACTAGAGCCCATTAGCTTTCCAAAAAACTCAATTGAAACAATGGCAATCAAATACAATACCTTACACAACTTAAAGACCTGAAATCTAATTAAACTCTTAAATCAATCATTAATCTTACTCTAAATAATAAAAAATAAAAAAGAAATACCAGCATAATCATCAAATACACAAAATTAATAAAAAATTTAGGTTCTTCAATTCTTAGTTTCAACAAAATAAGATCTATGATCCAATAAAATGAGATAAGAAGAGATGAGCCTTAAGAATTGCTTCCTGGAGATGAGGCATTAAACTATATTCTATACTATTATGCCTTTGTCACTCATGATTAACACCTAATGAAAAACATTGTATTTTAAGTTAGTACCTAACTTTTCTATATTTTGGAAATAGATATTTGTGTTTAGGCTAGTGAACTTATATTTTCATTTTCAAGAAATTAATATATATGAGTGAAAATTGTTATTGACATAAAAAGTATAAGCATAAAAGAAAGGGAGAGAGTACCTTATAGACTAGCTAATTAACATGAAAAGCATAAGTAAAAAAGAAAGGGAGAGAGTACTTTATAGACATGGTAGCTGCTGTTAAAGAAGCAACAATAGAGAATAAAGGATTTATTATTAACATAAGAACTTTGCCATGAAAATAAACCAAAACAGAAATAGAGAACCAAAGTAACAAAGTCCCAAGATCATCAACAACTTGACCAAATTATTTAATTAAGGCACATAAGTGTACTATGATGGTTTTATTATAGCCCAGACTGTTTTTATCATAATTTTTGCTTTAGTTATCCGATTATTTATTATAATATATTTTCGAAAAGCTTATGTTAAGAAGGACATTCATTACTTGGGCTATGCCTTATGCAACCAACTGTTTTGGATCCTAAAAATGACATTTGGGATTTCATTTTTTAGTTAACAATTTTAGGACCATTTTTGTAATTTTTACTATTTCATTCATATAAATTTTTTTTTTGTTTCCCTAGGGCCTTCTGAAGTCATTTTCTCAATAACTTATTATAATATTGCAATTCAAACTACAGGCTATTGTCATTGAACATTATTGGTTGGTTGGCCATTAATATATTACAATCCAATAATTTGGATGCAACTCTTTCTTTGTATAATAGTTCTTTAGCAATAAAATTTGCATAATTGACAGAAAAAATAATGTTTATGTATAATAACATTATTAATTTCATGATAGAAAAAAATCCTTTTATGCTATTATTCCAAATTTCTTGGGCACATAAACAAATGTACATACATTAACCCATACTAAGCAGAAAAATTAGAATGAAAGGAAAATTAGCTCAAAATAAAGAACAAAAAGATAGGTAGGGTTGAAAATAAGCTAATAAAGCAACAAAAAAAGGAAACAGAAGACAAACCAGGCAATTAAAAAAGAAAAAAAAAAGAAAGCATCCAATACAACTTATGGACTAGATCTATATTTTCTAAACAAAAATTGTAACTACAGAAAGATACATTTTCCAAAATCTACTAGATCTGCAACTTACCTAAAAAATGCATTTCCTAAATGTCTCAAATCTACCATTCCTACATCAAAATATGAAAATACAACAATGTTGAGCTATTTTTCAAAATACAGAAATAAAGTTCAAAAAATTTCAGGTATGAGAACAATATAAAGAAATTTATAAGAAGAAATAGAGAGTGACACACGGACAAAGAGAGAAAGAGTACCTTGAGCTTTTGCTTTGCTTGTTGTGTCTCTGGTTACTCGGTACTAGCTGAGGGAAAGGGAAAGGAAGAGGGTGAGGGAGAGGGTGAGGGTGAGGGAATGGGAAAGGGATAGGAAGGAAGAAGCAATATGGCGAGGCTAAGAGAGAAGGAAAAACAATAGGCAAAGGGAATCATTTTTATCTAGGAAAAAAATGAAATAGCAGCGAATTTTTTTTTCCATTGTTATTTTGTTTTTCATTGCTAATTCGAAATAGAATTGCATTAAAATTAGTTATTTAGCAACAAAATTTCTTTTTCATTGGTAAATTAGCAATAAAAGTCGAATTCCTTGCTAATTTAGCAACGTAATTTCTTTTTCGTTGATAATTTAGCAACAAAAATTGAATTTCATTGCTAATTTAGCAACAAAAATGTTATTCTGTTGCTAAATTACCAATGAAAAAGAAATTCCATTGCTAAATAACCAACCTTAATACAATTCAGTTTGGAATTAGCAATGAAATTTTTTATAGCAATAAAAAATAAATTCTGTTGCTATTTTAGCAACGAAAAATAAATTTCCATTTCTATATATTGGTGCTAAAAGTTTCCTCCTTTTTGAGTGATGAAAGATAACCATTTTTATTTCTATTGCTAAATTTAAAAACTTTAACCAATTTTAGTAATGGAATTTTATTTTCATTGCTAATTAGCAACAAAATTTTTTTCTGTTGCTAAATTAGCAGCGAAAATTATTTTGTTGCTATTTTTTATTCCTATTTTAATATTTTCTTGTAGCGAAATTGTCCAACTAAAAGAGTAAAAAGACATACATAAATCGGGATATTTATTAGATTAAAAATATTGGTTCCCTCATACATATTTACAAAATTCTTTTCATGTGGTTTTTGGGATAAAAGCGAACATTGATCCATTTTATTTGAAAAAATTCAATTAATTAAGTACAAAATATTTTCAGTAATTTTTGAATTAGCCTACCAAAAAAATCATTTTTTTACTACCTATTACATTCTCCAAAATGAAATACATCCAAAAATAAATAAATAAATAAAGTAAAAAGATAAATAAATAAATAAAATAAACTAAATAAAGAACCATATGAATAAATAATACAAAACAAAAGGAAAAAATGATAGAAATTGGAACCGTTCAAGGGATGTCTCTCTTGGGAAAATTAGTCTCCTAAATACTTCCTAAGACATAAAAAATAAGTTGCTCAAAGAAACACAAAAATACAAAATGATTAGCATTATAAGGTAATAATAAATCAAATAATAAAATTAAATAAAATAAAAATGCATGTTGAAATAAATATTAAATTTACAAAACTCTAAATATGCTAAACAAAAGAAAAAAAATGACATTAAAAGAGAATGAACATGTAAATAAAGTATACAATCAAAATAACATGCAAAATAAGCTTGAAGGCTTAAGAAAAGGACCACAGATGACCAAAACACAAAAGAGGGACGGGATGAGAAGAAGGCGCTGAGATGTCTTGTCGATCATTGTGATCGATGGCCATTTGTCAAGCATTATTCCCTTTTGTCACTCGAAGAACAGACAGTAAACCATAATTTCAGGCTAAAAACAAAGAAAAAATATCTAAGCCTTAGACATGCATATCTATAGCCTTAAAATATACCAAATTTAAAGAATAACATCGTAAATGCATCCAAATCATGCTTTAACATTAAATAATCATGCAAATACAATAACTAAGCTAAGGTATTTATCATGCATCAATGGAAGAAAATAAATTCTAACATGCCATTCTAACATATTTAACATATTCAAATCATCATGGAAAAATATAAATTACAAAAAAGAAATTAAACAACATAGAAACATGAATCATGGCATCATGAATAGAAAATAAACCTAATTAATTTGCATGATCATAGTATATATTTAGAGAGAGAAAAAAAATTGGAGCCCAGAATATTACCTTCAGAAATTTGGTTCTGTAACTTTGGAAAGTAGTGATCCAAGCCTTGATTCTTGATTTTCACATTTGATAAAGATGTGTGTATGAGTTTTGGTGTGTGAAAGATCATTTGAAGTTATACTGTTTTATAAAATTAGAGAATTGTATTTCCTCTGTCTCAAAACACTTGCCTCGGTTTTTCCCAAATGAGAATCCCCCCTTTCGAAAAACCTTAGATTTTATTTAAATACTTAGGGAAGAGTTAGAGATAATTCACTCCAACTCTTATCCCTCCAGAAATGGAAGATAAAATCCTTAAAAATATGCCTCAAATCAAATCTTTCCAAATCTGATCTTTATCTAAAATTTCAAAGATGGAAAACACAAAAATCTAGAAAAACTCTTATAGACAGACATCTATCATTGATAGATAGTCATCACTCACACGAGCTTTCAAAAATCTCAAAAATACCTTTCAATTTGACCTGGACATTTGATTGTAACTCACTGACATATGGTCGTTTGTCACCAAGCCAAATGCAGTCCTAGATAGTTTGGATAGGGCATCTGCTAAAGGATAACCCTAAAAAATGGCCACAAATGGCTATCCCTCCGTGACTGACCACCGTCTCTCACAGGAAGAGACCTAAATTCAATGTTTTTCTAGCTTCTTTTCAAAACTCTAAAAAACAATGCTAAAACCCACAAAAATATTTATAAACATGTGGAAATCAAAGACAAAACTCAAAATCTGCACTTTCAACCAGAAATATGAATGGTTCCTCATCATCGAGTAACTTTGATCTGAATTACCTCGACACTTTGTAACTGTTATGAGTGTATGCCCTATATTTTTTTAAGGGGTATAAGGTTGTTACAAACCTTGAAAATATATCTCCATACAAATGAGATTTTTATAGGGTGTTGACCTTCCCACTCTGAGCACCAGTTGAAACCATATTCATGAAACATAATCTATTACTAAGGAGAGTTGCTCAATGGATCCAATCTCCAAAACCATTTAAAAACTATACCCTTATTTCTCTAGTCAAGATTACCAAATCTAAACCTCCTAAACATTTTAGTTTTTGAATTATATCCTAGCTAATTGAGCATATTTTTTTTCCTAAGTGCCACTCCAAAAAAATCATCTCATCAAAGTTGACAAAGTGTTAGAATCATAAGAGGGCAATTTGAACTAAGATAAATAATAAAGGGGAATATTTGAGAGAGTAACTTTGATAAGAGTAAGTTTCCCAACTAAAGAGAGAAATTTCCCTTTTCCATCCAGCAAGTCTAGACCTACGGTTCTTAATGATAGGCTTCAGTTATTAATTTCTTTAGATTGGCACCAAGAGAGATGCCCAAGTAATGACAAGACAGTGATTAAACTTTACATTTGATAAGGGCATCGCACTAATTAATCCAATTATCATTCACATTTATGCCAATCAAAGAGTTTTTGGAGAAATTAATTTTTAAACCATAAACCACTTTGAAAATTTGAGTCACCCTTTTAACATTCATAACCATTTTAGTTATAGGTTGCATAAAGACAATAGTATCATCAGCATATTGCAAATGCATAATCTGAGGAGAATTTCGAAATTTTTCATCACAACTAAGACTCAAAATAAAATTGTACTAAAAAGATTTTTTCAATAGAGAGGAGATACCTTCAACGGCTAAAATGAACAAAAAAAGGGAGAGCGGGTCGCCTAGCCTAAATCTTCTGGAAAGATGAATTCCTTCAAATGGGCTCTCATTAACAAAAATTGAAACCCTAGCAATTTGAATACATTCATAGATCCACCCACTCTATTTACAACCAAAATTCATTTGGATAACCATAAAAGTCCAGATAATTCTCAGATAGAATCTAAAGCCTTATGGAGATCCAATTTTAGGAAAACTCTACTACCTTTAGAACTTTTCAAAGAATGAATAATTCATTTGCTACAAAGACACTATCAAGGATATTTCTCCCATTGACAAAAGCTTTTTGTTCAACTTCAATAATTTTAACAATTATTGCTTTCACCCTAGTCACCAGAACCTTAGAGATGATTTTGTACAAATAGCCCAAGACACTAATAAGGAAAAAATCTTTTATACTTGTAGCACCTTTAATTTTTAGGATGAGAGTAATGAAAGAGGAGTTTATGCCTTTTGAGAGTTTACCTTGGTCAAAGAATAAACAGACCAATTTAAAAAAATCTCCCCCAACACAATCCCATGCTGCTTTGATAAATCCAAAATTAAATTTGTCTAGATCGGGAGTTTTAGTACTATCACAACTCTAAATTCTTGATTTGAATTCACCCCAAGAAAAAGGATTTTCCAACGTAAAAGATGATAATCAGATAGCTTTTTAAAGGAATTGATAAATAACAAAAGCCTAATATGGTTTTCTTTTTTTTATATACAAATTTGAATAAAAGGAGGCAAATTCCTTTTTAATTTCATATCCTTAGTAACACTAGCACTTGATTTAATGAAGTTGATATCATTATATGCTTTCTTGATCAAAGCTGATAAACAAGAAATTTAAGCAGTTTGATCTCCTTTCTTACACCATTTCACTCTATTTTTTTTTTCTACCAAAGAGACTCATTTGCCTTACATTTGGCCTACAAATTACCAAACAAAGATTTCCTTTTTTTCTTGTAAAATTCCCGATGACCTCATAAACATTTTCATCTTCTAAATTTGCATTAAGAAACTCTATATCTTTTCCTAAATGCTTAGTGGAAGTATCAAGGTTCACAAAATTCATATTTATTCCATTCGTAAAACATCATTTCAAAAAATTAAGTTTTTGATAGACTCAGGTTTCCTTTCAAGTTCATCTCATTCCACCATGATCAGACCTTAGACAGGAAGTTTGGAACCATTAAAGCGTCAAGGAACTTAGCTAGTTTGATCTAAGACTAGAAGTATTGGAGAATAATTTAAAATCCCTTTCATTAAATAGAATTGGCTTACATTGTACAATACCACTAACCAATGACCATTTACTAAGAATATGTCCATCTCTAAGTGAACTTCTTACCAACGAGTAGTAAATCAATTTAACTACAACTTTCAATAAAGTTTCTAAAATAGGTATCCTTTCTTGAAAATTCTACCTTCCACCTATATTTTTTTGTTAAACATAACATTAAAATCCTCCTTAGTCAACACTGGAATATTTCCATCCAAAAAAACTTTAAGCTCTAGCCATATATCTTTATGCATATCCCTTTCTATAGGCATATAAATCATAATGACAAAAACCTGACTCGAAGAGCTAAAGAAAGTACCTATAAATGCAATCTAGGATTTGTCTTTTAACATAACTAATTTTCATGAAATAATCATTATTCCAATATAGAAGAATTCCCTGCTAGTACCATTTGATTCAACACATTCCCCACCATGATTCATTTTTCCCCAAATCTGCCCAATCTTTCTACTATTAACATCAACATCTTTATTTCTTGCACCATTAAAATCACAATTCTTTTCTTAACAACCAATAAAGCCATAGCTCTCCTCTTAATAATAGAATCGAGACCCCCTAACATTCCAAGATAATTAATGCATAAAAAATATAAAAAGGCTAGAAGAAAAAAATACCTTAAGATAAGGTTTCTATTAGAATCTCCCCTTAAACTTTATCCAGCATTGCCAAATCCCAAGCTTTTTTGTCAGCCAAATCTCAATTAGTAAGGGTCTTGATAAATGCCTATTTACTTTCAGGCATCCTAATGTCAAATAAATTCGTAACTTAAAAAACCTTAATGGCCTAAAAAATGTGCTAATCCACATCTGTTATCCTTTTTTTCAGGTAAAAGTAGAGAATTATAGGAATAAAAGTTGCCATTAGAGATAGAATCATCAGCAACTCTTCCCTGTTGAGAACTTAACTCATCATTTGGTTAGGGGTAAGAAATTCATCTCCCAAGCCTTTATAGAATTTAACTTTCTTTTTCCATTTATATTTTTAGGCATATATAATTTATACCTTTTATGGGTTATATGCATGGAAAGATCTAAATTTCCTGGCCTATTTGATTTTCCTTTTATACCATATTTTCAGCCTGGAGAGCTCAAAAAGCATTTTTAAATCGTCGTCTCTTATAACCTCTTCCTGGGCTAATAAAGGTTTCAACTAATCTTCAAAACATCCAAGTGAAGGTTCTAGCTTATTGCTATCAATACCATCTAGAACATGCCCATTTACATTAAGTATTGGCCCCTTGTACTAAGGGTTTAATCCATAGCTTTGTAAACTACCATAAAAAGAATTCTTCGTATCATGTAGAATATTATTAGCAGTTGTATCATTGTGGACTAGTGAGTGACTAATGTAATTTTCAGGGACCAACATCTATGCCTCTTAAGACACCAGCACATTAAAAGGTGTGTTATCTCTAAAAGATGAGCCAAAATTAATGTGCCTATGAGAAAAGTTAATGAAAGAGGGAATAAATCGGTAGGGAAATCAAACTCCATTAAAGGAGAATTTGCCACTGATTGTAACTTAATCGATGATGAGAAAACATTCTATCTTTTAGAGCTGAATTCAAAAAAGACAATACATGGCTCTTTAATTACTCTAATTGGAAAGATTTATCCATTAGTCATGATCTTTATAATAAAACGATCCTTTCATGCATAGAGGTTTAGATAAGGATCCTAGCAACATTAAACCTTGACTTATTTCTAGTATTGTCATCAAGACATAAGAAAAAAATTGAGATTTTATGCTTGAAAAGGGACACCCACAAAATGCAACCAAACAAACCTTTTTGTGTAGATAACCTTTGGTTCCCACAGCTTAACAAACTCAAACCATTAAGTTAGGCAATTAAAACCTCTCTCTAACATTTTAAACCTATCCTTCTTAAAGCAGAAGGTCATCAAAATGAGATACCCCCCATAGACTTATGATCGAGAACAATTAAAATAACCTTCAGTGATCAAATAATCATAACTGGAAAAAGAGATTCTCAGGATGATAAAGCCAATTAACCAAACTCCTATCAAGCCACTCTGTCTCACTTTTTTTCACTTTATAGTGGAAATTTCTTGCCCTGCCTTATTGTTACGGTCACATCCATTCTTGCTCGACTTAACTTTGTCTCACTAAACTTGACAGTATCTATATATGCTTTCTAAGTTCTAAAACTAGTATAAATAGGTTTCAACTCCTTTTGTCTTTCCACATTAATTTTCTCTTCATCTTCATATACACCTAGCCAAGTTCATAGAAATTTGTTTATTGCCCAACTAGGATCCATTGAGTCTTCTAATCACGTTTCCTATATAGTGCACCCTTTTAATTGTGACAAAACCAAACTTTGTACCATTTTTACTCAACTTCTTAGCCACAAAAATTCTCACCATAAAACCAAACCAGGAGAAAATTTTCTTAAGTCCAAAAGATGGCTAACCCATAAATAAATTATCTATGAATATTTTAGCCAAACTAGAACAACTGCTCCTGTTTTAGGCATTTCCAACCTTTTGTAATCTCCATGGGGACTACGCAAAGGGTAATACAAGAAACAGTTTGTCGTAGATAGGGTAAGGATGGATGGAGAGGGGAAAGAGACTCAAGAGGGACAACAGGGTGCCACCATTTTAAGGTTTAGGGTTTACACAATTGATTGACCCATTTGTGAAGCATACTAAGAAATTTGATTATTCTAACTTATAAAATTATAAGTTTAATTAAGGGTGAGTAAACGACCGAAATTTTGGTTACCCGAACAATCAATCAAAAATCGAACTGATTTTAGGTTAATCAAATTGAAAATTTAAGATTATGATTTTTACATTTAAAAATCGGCAAGTAACTTTTAACTAATGGTTTAACCAATATATATACATTTTATATATTATATTTTAATTTTTATATTTAAAATTTTCAATATTTTTGTAATTTATAAATATTATGAGATATGGCTTTTTAAAATATTATTATAATATATATTTTTAGTAAATAAACATTGAAATTATCTTTTTATTACAATTATTTATTCATTATATGTGTATAATTAGCACTCTATTATTAGTTTCATATTAAATATATGCAATTTTTATAATTAATTATGAAAATTCTATTTTCATTTTAATTCTTTTAATGTATATTATATTTGATTTGTATTTTCATTTTTGAAACATTTTAACTGTTAAAACAATATTACAAATTATATAATTTATTAAATTTATATGTTAAAATTTTTTAATGATTAACCGGTAAATTAATTCAAAAAAATTGGTTAAAAATCGAAATCGATATAATTGTTAATCAAAATTAATAAACTAATTGATAAAATTATTAATGTTCCAATTAACTAATATAAATTTAACAAACTTATTTTTTATTTATTTTTATGTTTATGAAATAGTGTTTACGGATTCTAACTCATAAAATTAATAATAAGTTAAACAAAATTATTTTTTATTTATTTGTACGTTTATGAAATAGTTTGCTTGTACACGTCTCAAACGTGATGAGTAAAAGAAGAAAAGTTGGTGAAAAGACACTATTTTTATCTGTCTAATGAATCTACAAAATCTTTTTATTTTTCTTTTGATTATTTTAATGGATATTATACAAGTTACAACCATTGCAAATTGCAAATTGGTTTAAGTGGAAGCCAGTTTGATTTTTTTTTAAATGTTTTCTATTTTATTATCAAAAGTCCCAAGTGCGCAGTGGATGATTCATGTCTATTCTATTTTTAACTCTAAAGAATTGCAGAAAATGCTGCACTGTACTGCCTAACCTATGATTAGGGGACTTTTGCAAATTCTCCTCCCAAAAATGCATATGTAGGGTAAGGTATTAACAAATCTCTTTGTAAAACATGTAATCAGAATCCCAATAATTTCTTCTGTGGAAATAATATTAAAATTGATGTTAATCTTTCTAGGAAGCATCATATATTATTTTAACAGTAGCATTTAGCTAAGTTCCACACTTTCAAAGAAGATTATGCTTAGGAATGCTCATGGAGTAGGGAATTCCCGATCTCCATGGGATCCCGCCCCGAACGGGACGGAAATTTTTCGATTTTTCCCTCTACGGGAGCGGGGATGGGGATTAAAAAATTTCCGAAGTGCATTTCGGGGCGGGGGCGGAGAATAAGGTATCCATGCCCGCGGGAATTCTCGACCCTTTGTACAATATTATTATATTAACCTTAATTTTATAATTAATTACATGTGTGTCATTCACTATAAATACTCCATTCAAAACCCTAACCTCATATAATTTTCTCTCCTGCCGTTTCTTCTCTAGATGCAGCTCCTCTCTCTAATAAAGAAATCAGTCTTCAAATCGAAGACATAGCTCTTCATCAGTCGTCACCACAGCTCCTCGTCGTGACACGACGTCTACCTTTGTGATCATCAATTGAAAACTGGTTAATCTATTCTCTATCTTTTTCTTTTTCTTTTTCTTTTTTCTAAAAAAGTTCATTTTTTAGGTCTTTTGGTTTATTAAAACTGAATCTGTTTTATTTTTTTATTATTTCTCTAAAGAAGTTGGTTTATTAAAACTTGATCTATTTTGGTTTTTTTTTTTTGTCTAAAAAATTGCTATACTTCAATTTTTATTTGATATCAGTTGTTTTGGTTTATTAAAAACTGGACCTTGCTTTTTTTTTTTGCTGGTTTTTTGCCTCTCATCGTTTTTTATTTTTTACTGTGTTCATTTCTGTCTTCTTGGTATTTACGTTTCTATGAAGAGAAATTGACGAGTTCTCACTGTTCACCACCGTCTGATTCAGTTGTTGGGTAGAAAAAGAGTGAAACATTTGGACAAAGTTTGGATTGAAGATATATATGTGGGCTCTCATTTCATCACCAAGCAAGCAGATTTATCTATGTGGGTATATTTATTTTTAATTATTTTTCTGGTCTTTTTATTAATTTGTTTTGCTTTGTTGAAGCATGTGTTTAGATTTGTGGGTACCATTTGAAGTGCTCTTTAAGGGACAATGGCAGTATAAGTAGTGGTAGTAACAGTGAATCTAGTGATAGTAGACTATTTAGCAGAGAAATTATTATGACAGCAAGTGATGATGCTAAATGGATTTCTGTACTTGAAAATATATTAATCTAATTTAAGTTTTCCCATGCTTAATAGTTTGCGTTTTCGTTACTCCTTGGTGTGAAAAAATAAAATTTAGGTCTCATGGGCTTTAGAATCTTGATTTCAAAATTTAGAAAATTCAATTCTTGTAGTAGATGATTAGTTTAGAGCTATGAATATGATTTGCTGCTATCTCGCTACTAAAGTACTCCATTGTTTGGGCATATTCTATATTTTATTTTATATTAATAGGCTTGTAAATCAAATCCTTTTGATTATTGACCAAAAATATTATGGCTAGAACTATATTAAATGGTAGGAACTCAAGTGACCGTGAACTGGAAATCATATTTCTTCTTCATCTTGGTTGCCACTTGCCAATATACTACTCTATAAACTATTAAGATCAAAGCTTGGTAAGTTATACTACTCTACAAGGTGATTGGTCCCTAACTAATTTTCAGCCACAATACTGCCATAGAGCAGAAATAGAATTAGAGATCTTGGAGATGATTTAATGAAGAAATGTTTGGTCTGCAGAACTTTCTTTTTCTTTTTTAATCTGATAAGGACATCAAACTGAAAATTTGTGTTGAAGACCTGAGAGAAAAAATAAAACTAAGTCAACTACAATATTTCATCATTCCAAATTGAATTTGGTAAAACAGATCAGTCAAGGCTAGATGCTTATATCTATATATACGTGATATGTGTTCTGTATAATTTTCTTCTACTAATTTTCTACTATGGATTAGCTTTTAAGCATCAGAATAGCAATAACTCCTTACAACTTACACTTGCTATTGTATTTTGTTGTTTCACAGAAGCAGCTGGATTTCCATCACCAGATCATCAACCTATAGTTGGATTTCAGGTTGATATTTTGTCAGAAATTGGGATGGAAGTGGTTCAACTGAAATTTTTGGTTATTTGTATTATTGTAATTTTATTAACTTTTGGTTATTTGTATTTAATTTAGGATTATTAAGTTTTAAGTTATATTTAATTTTAGATTTATTAATAGTTAAATTTATGTTAATTTAAATTGTGATTGATTTTAGATTTTTTTTATTTATTAAATGTTATATTTTAATTTTAATTATTTGTTAAATATTATATTTTAAAATTTAAAAAATTATTTTTTATAGGGGTCGGGCATCCCCGCGAGGGACGGGGATTCATTGAGGACAGCTTGGGGAATCGATCGGGTAATGGGGATCTCCGCGGGAAATGGGGATCCTTGCGGGGCGGGGTCGGGGTCGGGGGGTTTTTCTCCCCGTGTTCCAGGCGGGGACGGGGATAGGGAATCCCCGACACTGCATGGGGCGGGAAGTGGGGACTCTTTCCCCGCCCCCACCCCCGCCCTGTGAGCATCCCTAATTATGCTTCAAGATATTTATTTATCTTTTTATAGGGACCATATGTAATTTTTATTTTTCGTGTATTTCATGTCTGTCTGTAAAACCCAAAAAGCATACCCTTCCAACTATTATATATACACCCCATTCTTCCCCTGAAATAATCACACCTTCAAATTCTCATAGCAACTCTTCAATCAAAATTCAGTGCGATTTTTCATTTTTCTGTACAACATTAATTGTTAGAAATGGAGTCGAACCGGAAACGCAGAGGGTTTATGAAGGGGAAATTGATGCCATTCTACAGATCCCCAAAATCTTCCTCAAACTTACAATACAGCAACAAAGTGATTAAGCCAAGCCAACCACCTCCTTCAGCAGCTTCAGTGGGTTATCTGATCCACCACCAGGATTATCTTATCACTCCTCCCAAACAGCAAAAGGTCTCATTTATTGTCCCTGCAGCTGAGGACAAATTAACTCAATTGGATAAGATTTATGGTGTAACTGTCGATGAAAGTGTAGATATAAAAGCTGCTTCTTATATCTCTTCTGTTCAAGAACGTTTCAAGCTTGAAAGAAGCAGTTCTGAAAGACTCAAACTTGAAGATTTGAAGTAATCGACCCTTTATTTTCTGATTAATTATTAATAAAAATTGCTTAATATATATATAAATGTAGGACCAGTGCAGATCTTAATTAGTTTAATATGAGTTTATGTACACTTAGCTTAATTAATTAAGTTAGAATTTGTGTGATATTTATCTTAATTCATTTAATCCTTAGTAATACTCTATGTAACTTGTTAGCACATGAAGCATGGAAATTTATGTCTTTTCTAGTAATTTTGTGCATCATGTTAATTCAAGAACACTAAATTAGTCATATTTCAATTAATTACAGTTTTTTTTTCCATTAATAAGTGAAGTGCATAGAATGAAAATGGATATGAGCTTAAACGTTTAATTTTTGCTTCTTTCACTCTCTGATTAGATTAATTATAAATATGCAGGCCTAAACCCACTTCAGCATAAAGATATCCCATTAAAAGAAAAGAGAATATATACACACACACACACGCATATATATATTTTGCATAATAGAATATCCTTTGCTTGAATTAGAATTTCCCTGGAATATAATCTTCCTGGCATGTGTTGCATTCCGTAGACAGGGATAAACTTTCATAAAGAGGGAGATAGCTAGAAAAACGGGAACAAATGTTCAAAGCTTAAAGATGAATAACGAAGAAAAATATTCTTTAGGCATGGGTTTATTATGTGTTAAGCATAAATAAAGTTGGAAGGTTTAAGAGACTAATAATAATAATAAAGTTACCAAACTGATAATCATTTATAAGTGGAAACTGAAAACTACAGCAGTAGACAATAAAAAGATATGTGCTGTGATAGAATGGAAGATTTGATTTCTTTGATGGTTAAAGTTACAGATATATACATGAAGATACGAAAGTACAACATTTTAGCAATATAACAGATCAGTAGATCATATTAGATAAGGAAGCAGAATATGATCTTCAACAGATTAGGAAACTAAATAAAACATTATTTCTTATCACTTTCCAGCAAGTTGATGAATAGGGTTTGGAAACATAATCAACTTGGACCAAGTAGAAGAAAAGGAGTCTTCAGCAGTGGGTTGGTTCAAAATCAACAATTTGATCCTTAGAACCGATATAACGAACATTCAGCTGCTTCTTCATGACCAAAATGGAAATCAATCTCTAAGTGCTTCATCGGAGTGTGGAAAATTAGCTTAGCTGTAAGATATGTGGCATTGAGGTTATCACACCATAAGGTAGGAACCTTAGGCAAGGAAAAACCACACACACCAAGGAAGGATCCAACCATGTGAAATGAACTTCGTTTCGATTCATATGCTATAAGGTTTAAAAGCATGTCTGAATCAATTGAAGTCTGCCATTTAGTATCATAACTTTTGCTTAATTCTCTACCCTGTTATTTCTAATTCTCTCCATTTTGTTTTCCATATATAATGCGACACAGTTGATAATTTGGCTTATACAGGATATATATATATTTTTTTTAATTTGTAAGGGTTCGAAGTTTCTGCATAAAAAAATGAATTTGATAGAATGGAGTTAGAGAGAAGTAGAACGACTTGGGAAGTGGGGAATTTGGAGAGAGAAAGAATTGGATTGGAGTTGGGGGGAGTTTGTGCATTGATTAGGTTAGGTAGCTAGTATGTGGAATTCTCTACAGCAGGTGGCATGTATGAGCATGAATGGTTTTTTGGATCCCAGACACTGATGTGGCTTCATCAAAATCCCATGTGATTCGACCCCCAAAAGGCTAGGAATGGCAGCGGGTAGTAATTTTTTAGGTACACAATTTTATCCAGCACTAAGAAGACATGTTTAAGTAATAAATAAACGGATTTGAAATTAATTTAGATGATGAATCCCTAACGGATTCGAGTAGAATTCAATTTTAAGTCTTCAGGTATTCATTACCCGAATTTGAATATACATTGTTTGAATAGCAGTTATTTTATACATAGATATCAATATGGACCGGTTAACCGGTTTATTAATAATTTTCTTAAATCAATCCATTGCTATCGTTTAATCGCTATATCGGTATTAATTTTTAACTCGGTTTTTCGAATCGATTTATCGGTTAACCACTAAAAAATTTTAATATATAAATTTAATAAATTATACAATGTATAATATTATTTTTAATAGTTAAAAGTGCTTTAAAATGAAAAAAATAGTAATCAAACACAATATCCATTAAAATAATAAAAATAAAAATAAAAATAAAATTTTCATAATTAATTATAAAAATTAAAAATATTCAATATAAAACTAACAACAGAACGCTAATTATGCACATAATTTTAATGTTTATTTACTAAAAATATATATTTTACAAAATTATATATCATAATATTTATAAATTATACAAAAATTGAAAAATATAAATGTAAAATTTAAAATATAATTCATAATATATATATATATATATATATATATATATATATATATATATTCGGTTTCGGTTTTAGATCGGTTAACCTTCGATTTTTAAAATAAAAATCATAAATCTAAAATTTTAGTTCGGTTAATTTAAAAATCGGTTCGGCTTTGAATAGATTTTTCGGTTAACCATGCTCACCCCTATTTATACATACTATCTGTTTATATATGTTAATTATTGTACACGCGTTACACACATAACTAACGATTTTGATTAATGTTTTTTAAATAAATAATATTATTCCATTATAATTTAAAGGTGGTATATTTTTCTTAAATGTGCAATTTTAAAAAAATAATAGTATTTGATTTGTGAAATTATTTTCCTTTAACATTAAGATTATCTTTTTAAAATTCTTTTATCCCATGAAAATTGTGAGGATTGAGAAAATTTTATGAATTATTTATTGAAGGCAATAATGTTTTTGCTATATGCTATAAAAAACATTTATTTTTATAAAATAATTTATAAACAATTTATTTTGAAAATTAATTTATCTTAATAAAAATTTTATATAGGAAAATTACCAGTAAAACAATTGTGGCTTATGACACTCTCTCTGTCTCAAATAGATAGAGACAACTTTTTTTTTTATTTGTCTCAAATTATAGTTAACTTTCTTTTTTTTATATTATAATTAATTGCACAATTCTTTAATTTATCCTTATTTAATATTCATTGTTATCAACATATATTAAATATTATCTCATACTTATCACATGTATATTTAATAAATATAGGGCTAAATTAGTAAAACTACAAATAATATATTGTAAATATATTTATTGCATTTTCTTAATCATTTTGAAATATAAAGTGTGACTATTTATATGGAACAAAAAAAGTATTATACTACAACAAGAAAAAATTCACTCCTTATTTAAAAAAAAAATTAAGAGCCAGCAAAATAATAAACTTTGTTATGTTCATACTATGGGTAAACATGGACCAGTTAATTAATCCATTAACAATTTTATTAAATCAGTCCATTAATTTCGGTTAACCGTTATATCGGTTTTGATTTTTCAGTTAATCACAAAAAAAATTTAATAAACTATACAACTTGTAATATTATTTTTAATAGTTAAAAATGCTTTAGAAATGAAAAAATACAAATTGAATATAATATCCATAATTAATTATAAAAATTAAATATATTCAATATAAAATTAACAACAGAGTACTAATACTAATAATAATAATAATAATAATAATAATAATGATGATGATGATGATGATGATGAGATAATTTTAAAGTTTATTTACTAAAATATGTATTTTAATAATATTTTACAAAGTTGAAAGTTATATATTATAATATTTGTAAATTACACAAAAATTAAAAAATATAAGTGTAAAATATAAAATATAATTATAAATATATGTATAATCGATTTTGATTTTGGATCGGTTAACCGCTGTTTTTAAAAGTAAAAATCGTAAACCTAAAATTTTGGTTCGGTTAATCTAAAAATCGATTCGATTTCAGATCGATTTTTCGGATAACCGAAATTTCGATTTCTTTTGCTCACCCCAGTTCATATATATATATATATATATATATATATATATATATATATATATTGTTATGTTAATTTTTAGAAATAATAATGCTAATTGGTAAATTTATTTCTTAATTGCATAATGTTTTAAGTAACTAATAATTAATTAAGTATTGAAAATCATAAAAAGTTTTATAACATGTAATATAAAACAATGATGATATATCCATTTACAAACATGATAACAATCGAACAATTATACATTCAACTAACTATAAATTAATGAGTTTAAATGAGAAATGATGGATTGATAGATTAAGTACTTTTTGAAGTTTTATAAATTAGAATTATACAAGCATACATATATAATGACACTTTGAAATTTTAAATGTTTCTCCCTTCAATATGCACCAAAAATACAACAACAACAACAACAACAACCCCACACAATTCCTTTTCTTAAGCCAATTTATATTTAAAACTTTTATAGCATTTAATTAGGTATATCTATATATGCCAAGGTATACCTATGAGTATACTAACTACCAAAAAGCTCACTTGATATACAAATAGGTATAATAAATTATATAATTGAAAATTCCTATCCTCCATTTTAATATATCTATGTATATATATCGGCATATCAAACAGCATTATTTCAATTTTTAACTTGAAATCGGTATAGTAAGGTGTACCATATGATATACCTAGTTTCAATTTTGAAATTACTTGTTTGCAGTTCTCTATATCAACGTGTACAAAATTATACCAATAGGAAAATAAATAAATTGTGACAAAAATAGAAATCCAAAAATACAATTCTCAACTTGCAATTCTTTTTTAATGTTGCAATCAGTGGCGGTAATTAGCGAAAATTAAATAACTGTTTTGATCAGTAGCGAGAACTATTAAAAAATAACACCAAAGAAAATTGAAAAAAGTGTGGGGTTTTGACAAATTAAGAAAGGAATTTAAGAAACAGCATTTTGCAATTTGTATGTTACCAACACGTGGAATTTTAATGGCAATAAGAGGATTTTTAAATTTTTTGATTTAGTGGGATTTTGTTTTTTCTATTTTTTTAGTATGAATATAAACAAAATTATTAAAAATAGTAAAAATTAAATTATTAAAGAATTGAAATTTTTGAAAACAAAAATCTAAAAAAAATTATATTTCAAACAAAAAAGAAAAAAATATAATTTTAAAAAGGTAGAAAAACTGTGGTATTTTATGTAATGTCTTCAATGTTTTTTCCTTGTCCAAACCCTCATAAATGAAAGGTGGATCTTGTACGGACTTTGTATAAGTGATACAGAGCCACCAACAATGCCATCAACCACCAGAGATCTTTTGAAAATGCCTAGTGGTCTAATAAAAAGAGGACATGCTCAAAAGCTAAAGATGACTTTGTCATCTTTTGTTCAAGACTTTGTCACTCAAAAAATTCATGAAGAGGCTTTTGAGATAAGCTATGGAGAGCTGGAAGGCCAAACTAAAATACTTAACCTTTTGGAAACAAGTGAATAAATTTGGCCAATTTAAGCCATCAAAAGCTTATACAACTTTAGGCTTTAATTGTACAAGTCATGTGATTCATTTAAAAGTCACATGACTCACTTAAATTGTATTCTAAAAGGGCTAGGCATGTGGGCTTCTTGTTTTGGCTTAGTTTAGTTAGTTTGATTATTTATTTTAGTCTTTCTTTTGAGCTTTCATATTCGGCCTATAAGACTTGTTATTTAGCTTTATTTTAAGTTTAATAATTGGGTTTAATTGTCTTGTAAAACCCATGAAAAATTCGGTCTATGTGTATTTAGACCTTATTAGGGTTTGTTTTAAGCTTTTATGGGTGATTTAGGATTAGCCACCTTATAAATAGGGGTGTTCAAATGTGGGTTGGATGGGTTACAATTGATTTTTTCTCTAACCCACCTAAATTGTTAAATGCTTTGGGTTCAACCCAAATCAGGTGGGTTATGTATTAAAATTTTTGTATTGGATTGGTTGGTTTATGTGGGTTATATGGGTTATGTTAATTTTTTATATTATATTATATTATAAACATATAAATTATTCATATTTATATATTTTTAAATATAAAGAATTAATTTTATTTTAAATAAGAGAGTAGCAATGTTAATTAATTAATAATCAACTTCAAAAAAAAAAAAGCTTTTAATGTGTGTGTATATATATATATATATATTATCTCAGTGCCATAGGTTGAATTAATGTAATATTTATTACATAGAGAATATATTTGAAAAATCACACTTAAATATATCATATTTCCTAAAAATAAATGTAATACAAATAAATAGTGTATTTGAAAAATTCAGATAAGATAAGATGCGATTCCAATTCTAATGACAATTTGGTCATAATTTAGATTTTATTGGGTCAACAGTCCAATTATAATAATTAAAGTATTATCAACGATAAAATATCTTAATAAATTGTAGTTTCGCAATATTAGAATTGGATTTAAATCCAACACAGCATGACATTAATCGTATTTTAATTTAATACTTTTATAAACTATTATCATAAAGATTACATTTCTCTATGGTCCGATTTCGGAAAGATATAAAATCTGGAAGTTTTATATTTACATCTCCAATATATTATTGTTTGGGTGTGGAGCATAGTTATTTGCTGATTGCTCCAAGAACAAATTTCACTAATGATTTTAATTTAAGATACAAATTTGCTCATAGAATGAGATTTATCGCAGATGAAATATATAAGGTAAAGGATTATAATTTATAAAATTTACAAGTAGATAACAATTGTAAGAAAATAAAGATAATTATATGACAATTATATGTATACTTAATATAAATCAGATAATTAAATACTAATTTTGTTTGATTTCTATGTTTCTAGCCTGCTGAGCAAGCCTGCGGAGGAAACTTTCTTACTCCTTCAAATGATTTATGCTCTTCACAAGTGGGGGAACTTCGAAAGGTCAGTTGAAACACACAATTAATATAAAATATATAACTCTGATTATTATAATTAATAGTTTTTTTAATTATAACTCTGAAATTGTATAATGATGTGATTCAACAGTCAAAAAAATGAATAAATGAAATTATATAATATTAGCTGATTATTTTTTTTAATTACGGAGAAAGGAAAACAAAAATCATGAAGAAAACAAAAGAATTTTGGATGTATGATAAATTTTGCTATTATTTTTTCACCTATACTGATCATTTAATTATGAAGCATTTTATGAATCTGCGTAATCGGATTTGTTATTTGAAATTATATTTTTATAGACTCAACCATGACTTTTTTTTAATAAATTCTTAAAATTTAGCTGATTTTTTTTTAGAATAAACATGTTAAAAAATCATTGGATTTATTTATTATTTATGAATCGAGTTAGTAATTCTGCATCGATATATATTGTTAATCTGTAAAAAAAATAAATAAAATTGAAAATATAATAATAATATAAAATTTCAGTTATTGAATGGTTAGAATGATTTGAATAGTATTAGAGCATCATTAGAAATATTTTTGAAGAAATTTTATAGATTTTGAACAAAATTTAAATGAAATAATAAAAATTGAAAATAGATGAGTAAAAAAAAAGTAAGTGAAAGTGTATTTGAAGAAGAGTGTAATGTGAGTTAATTGATTGGGTTATATAATAATCCATAACCCACATGTATATTTTTAAAATGTTAAAATGGGTTATATGGTTTATAATAACCCACTATAATTATAAAAAAAATTGGATTAAGTGGTTTGGATTAAATGGATTAAATGGGTTACCCCAAATTTGAACACCCCTACTTATAAATAGGTTTTTAAAGGTTGTAACCTTCAGATTTTGATAAAATTAAACATTGGAGATTTTATCTTATTGGCTTGGCCAAATTTCTTTAGAGAGAATAGTGAGGATGCTTGCTTTTCTTTTCTATTGGATGAAGAATTTGATTACTTATCAATTGTCTTAATTGTGGAATTTTCATCTTATTCTTTATCCTAATTACTTGTGTTTCCATTCATGTGTTGTTTGGAGGTTCAATAGGGAGAATTTTTATCTGATTTGTTCTTTGCCATCAAAGTGTATGTTCAAGGGATTTCGGGTTCTTTAACCTTGGGATTCCACATCATTTGGTATCAGAGCCAAATTTAAGGTAAATTCCTATTTATCTTAGTATTAGGTTTGTATTAGTGAGAATTCTGATTTTTATGTGTTAAATTTAGCCTTTTCTTTCATTACCTTTTGTTTTGATTCTTAGAAAAAAAAAAGCCTTAGAAAATTGAAACTTGAACCTTGAATCTTTGGCATAAAAACTGAATCCTAGTAGAAGTAGACTTAGATTAGTTGTTGATTAAGAAATAAAATTATGGTACTATTCATCATACTGTTCACAATACTGTTTACTATTGTTCACGGTACTGTTCATAAAAAAAGAAGAGAAAAAATATAAAAGATAAGAAAAATAGAAGAAGAAAAGAATTAAGGAGCAATTCGGCAAGGGTAGTTTATATAGCCAAAGAGAATCCAAATCCTTCAATAGGTGGAAGAAAGTTAATCCAAATTACTTAGTGATTAGAAATCCTTTAAAGGGGTGGAAAAATTAATCCATATTGCTTGGGAATTAGGAATCCTTTAACAGATAGGAAAATAATCCTTTTTTTTTTTTGCTTTGGGTCTAGGCTTTCAAAATTCTAATCCATACTTGAATTGGAATCACAATCCTAATCCAACTTAGATAAGAATTTACTTTATAATCATTGTACTACCATTTGTGCTATCCTTTTTGTTATTAGTCATTGCCACCATTTTATATCATTTGTTATCCATTTGTTTTACCATTTTTTGTATCATTTGCCATCATTTGTGCTACCACTTTGATATCATTTTGCCATCATTTTTTCCAATCATTTGCAACCATTTTGGCATCATTTGCTATCATTTTTGCCAACATTTTTTTTATCATTTTGCCACCATTTTGCACACAACTTGACACACTAATCAAACTTGTTACACCATTTGGCCTAGTGATAATTTTGGCTTCAAATTGAATTGTTTTGCATGCAATCTACTCTAATTAGTTCAATTAGGTCTCTTTGTAGATTTCTTGCTTTGTTGGGCAGAATAATTAGGTTCTATATTTGGTTTACTTTATAGTGGATCAAATTCATCTATTTTATCCATAATATCATTTTTTCTTGATTCTTGTTGCTTATTTCTTTATTTTAAACTTGCTTTTGTTTCGTTTACATTACTAAAGTATCTTTGCTCGTCTAATACTCTAAGTTGCTTATAATCAAATGGTACACCATTCTTGGTCATGTATCACCTCCATTGTATCTAGTGTCTTCTTTTCTAGTTTTTAAACTATCTTATATTGTTAACGCTTGCTCTTTGCTTTCTAAAATGTGTTCAAGATTTTGGATTGTGGAATGAATTCTGAACTGCAATTTTAAAGTTGCAAGCTTGAGTGCAAAAAGGTAAGAGAGTGTGAGGACATTAAAAGGGTAAAAGCCTTAATTGTGTAAAACACAAGAGGAGTGATATTCTTTGAGTGTAAACATGTGAGGGAGTGCTTGTGAGATTTTTATCTAACAATTTTTAGGTAATACACCATGACTGAACAAACTAGTGGGAAGGTGATATGGAACCCCAGCCTATATAACAAACTAAAACGCCGACATACCACAATATTTGAACATAAAAAAGAAATTAACCCCCAATCTAAAGAACCCCCAAACAATGTATGAATGGAAATGCTTATAATAGATTGATTAATCACAAGAAGAAATAGAATTCAACATACAAAATCATAAAACCTGCTAAAACTACTTCTTTATGCAACATCAAGAATAAATTAACAATTAATTCTTACAAGGGAAAATGGAAAAAACCACGAGGAAATCTCAATAATCAAAATAATTAATACCCTATGTTAGGTTAAACAAAACCTTACAATTGTTTAAATAGAAAAGAAAAAGACTCATATTGAAATAGAACTTCCTAAACTGATAAAACTTGAAATAATAAAAGAACAATCGTAACAGGACTCTTAAGCACTCGAAAGAGTGGAAATCTACTCCATCGAGTGACCATTGTTCATATAGTCACTTGGTGGAGTGAGATTTCACTCCACGAAGTTAGATTTTACTCCCCTGAGTGAGATTCCACTCCACAAAGTGGATGGCTCATGGAGTAAACAAATCTTCACTTTGCTTTACCCGAACTCCATCCTTCTTCCTCAATCCCATGCTTCCTCAAGTAAACACATATTATATAGAGAATAAGCATTAAATTGGTCTTCAAAGTTCAAGTCTGCCTCTTTAATATCTTGCATTTGTATTTTCTTCACAAAAGGCTTTATAAAAACTTGTAGAGCTTCTTTAAACTTATTTGTCCTGGATTTTGTAATTAGCCCTTAAGAAATGGCTAAGTTCTCCTTTTATTGCCATTATACTTGATCAAACTAGTTGCTCTCCCTCTTCAGAAGGATTCATCCTCGAATCTGAATCAAAGTCAAAAGGGGATAAATCAAAAACATTGAAAGTAGCACTAATATTATACTCACCTAGCAAATCAATCTTGTAGGCATTATCATTAATTCTTTCCAGCACTTGAAATGGTCCATCTCCTCTTGCATCCAGTTTAGATTTCTTTTGGTTAGGAAACCTCTCTTTATGCATATGGATCCAAACCTAATCTCCTGGTTCGAATATCACTTGTTTATGACCCTTATTAGCCTGCTTTGCATACATCTTGTTCTTCTTCTCAATGTGCTCATGTACCCTATTATGTATTGATTTAACTAACTCAACCTTAGCCTTGCCATCTAAATAAAAAAGTTCACCCAAAGGTAAAGGAATCAAATCCAGAATAGTTAATAGATTAAAACTATACACAATTTCAAAAGGTGAAAAACCTGTAGAAGTATGAACTGCAAGATTATAAGCAAACTCAACAAATGGCAAACATTCTTTCCAATTTTTGAAATTCTTACCAATTATAGCATGAAACATAATTTTTAGAGTTCTATTAACAACCTCAGTTCAGCCATCAATTTATGGGTGGCAAGTAGTAGAACATACAAATTTAGTACCAAGTTTATCCCACAAAACACGCCAAAAATGACTTAGGAACTTAGTATCCCTATCAGAAACAATAGTCATAGGTATTCCATGCAATCGAACTATTTCTTTAAAAAACAAATTAGCTATATTTGTTGCGTCATCAATTTTAATGAAATATGCCATTTTACTAAATCGATCTACTACAACAAACACATTATCCCTACCCCTTTTTGTCCTAGGTAAACCTATTATGAAATTCATAGAAATATCGGTCCAAGGTTTAGTAGGAATAGGCAACAGAGTATACAATCATTGATTTAAAGATTTAGACTTAGCTGTTTACATGCAAAACATTGGGCACACACTTTTTCAACAAATTTTCGCATATTAGGCTAGTAAAAATGTTTGTTAAGCATGTCTAAAGTCTTTTGCACACCAAAATGTCCCATCAATCCCCTACTATGCGATTCTTTCACAAGTAATTCCCTAATAGAACATGCAGGTATACATAGTTGTTTTCCTTTAAAAAGAAACCATCATGTCTATAGAACTTGTTAAACGCATAATGTACACATGCCTTATACACTTCACCAAAATCATAATCATTAGCATACATTTCTTTCAAATGCTCAAAACCTAAAAGTTTAGAACTAAGCATAGAAATCAATGCATATCTCCTAGAAAAGTGCATTAGCAACTACATTTTCCTTACCTTGCTTAAACTTAATCACGTATAGAAAAGTGTTAAGATACTCTACCCACTTACCATGCCTTCTATTCAATTTACCTTGTCCTTTTATATATTTAAGAGACTGGTGATCAGTGTGTATTACGAATTCTTTAGGCGAAAGGAAGTGTTTCCAAACCTCAAGAGCTCTTACCAAAGCATAGAACTCCTTGTCATAGGTAGAGTAATTCAGTTGTGCTCCACTCAGCTTCTCACTAAAATATGCTATTGGGCAATTTTTTTTGCATCAAAATAGCACCTATACCAATCCCAAAAGCATCACATTCAATCTCAAAATCATAGAAAAATCAAGTAATTTCAAAATAGGTGCAGTGCTAATTTATCTTTTAAAGTGTTAAAAGCATTTTCCTATTCTTTACCCCACTTAAAACCAACAGACTTTTTAATGATTTCATTGAGAAGTACAGCAATGGTAGAAAATTCTTTAACAAATCTCCCATAAAAAACTTGCTAAACCATGAAAGCTCCTCACTTCACTTGCACTCTTAAGTGTTGGGCATTCTTGGATAACCTTAACATTTTCGTTATCGACCTCGACTCTACATGCACTCATAACAAATCCCAAGAAAGCAACACTATCAACACAAAACATACATTTCTTCAAATTAGCATATAGTTATTGTTCTCTCAAAACTTTTAACACAAGGTCAACGTGCCTTAAATGTTCATATAGGTTTTTGATGTAAATTAGAATATCATCAAAATATACAATAACAAATTTAACCAAGAAGTCACGTAAAATATGGTTTATAAGTCTTATAAATGTGCTAGGTGCATTAGTTAAGCCAAAAGCCATAACCAGCCACTTATACAAACCATACTTTGTCTTAAAGGCAGTTTTCCACTCATCACCTAACTTCATTCTAATTTGATGATAACCACTTTTTAAGTCAATTTTAGTGAATACTACAGCACCATTTAACTCTTCAAATATATCATCTAACCTAGAAATGGGATGGCAATACTTTACTGTGATTTTGTTGACAGCTCGACAATCAACACACATACATATTATTTCATCTTTTTTTGGTACAAAACGAATAGGTATGACACAATGACTTAAGCTTTCTCTCACATGTCCTTTTGCTAAAAGCCCCTCCACTTATCTTTGCAACTCCTTTGTTTCCTTCGGATTACTTTGATAAGTTGGATGGTTTGGAATTTGGGCACCAGGAATAAAATCTATTTGATGTTCAATCCCTCTAATGGGTGGCAACCTAGGGGGCATCTCCTCAGAAAAGACATCCTTGTAATCTTGCAACATCTTGGAAAAAGAACTAGGCAAATTTGAGTCAAGGTTAATTTCAGAAAAATAATTTTCCTTAAACCTCAAAAACACTAAAGCTCTCTTACCTAAGTATGTACTCTTCAACTCTCTCTCTCTTTTGTAAAAAAGGAGTACTTACTAACTTTTTCACTCGACTTACTCATCTCTGCTTTTATCTCAGCACTCATGAACTTTTTCTCTCCTACATTTTTCTCTTTCTTCTTTTCACTGGTGCAGTCACTCACCAATGGGCCTTTATTCTTATTCTTTTCACTACTGGCCTCTTTTTTCTCTTTTTTCTTTTCTTTCTCACTTCCCTTCTCCTCTTTTACAGTTTGTTGCAATTTTACTTGATCTGCATATGTAGCTTTAGGTGCCATAAGGGGAAGTGTGTGTTTACATCCCTTAAACTAAAAAGTATACCTATTTCTAAATCCATCATGGGTTACACGCCTATCAAATTGCCAAGGTCTTCCTAGCAAAATATGACCAGCATGTATAGGTACCACATCACAAATGACCCTATCTTTATATTTTCCAATTGAAAATAATACTTTTACATGTTTGGTTACCTTAACTTCTCCACTATCATTCAGCCATTGAAGTCTATATGGATTAGAGTGTTTCATAGTTTTAAATCCTAATTTATCAACTAAGACTGTACTAGAAACATTAACATAGCTACCTCTATCGACTATCATGCTATAAACTTTCCCCCTATTAAACACCTCGTGTGAAAAATATTCTCCCTCTGTTCTAATCCCTCTTCTTTCACATTTACATTCAATGCTCGCAATATAATTAAGGACTCTCTCTGAACATGATACTCTACATTTTCATCTATATCGAAATAATCATCTAAAGGTGGCATATCATCACAATTATCATTAGATTCTGACTCAGTAACAATGTAATCCTCTCTTATTATCATGATCTTTTTATTTTCACATTCATTAGCATAATGACCACGACCCTTACATTTAAAATATTAAATGTCCCTATTTCTATTAGTCTTAGGGTTATTTCAGAAGTACCTTTTTGAGTAGCGATAATTTTTTCTTTGATACTTGACTTGTATTTGGAAGTGGATTCTTTCTTTGGATCACCCTTATCCCACTTTGAATTCCACTTGTTGTTGGAGTTCGAATAGAATTTAGATATCACCTTTCTGCTTCTTTATCTTTCTACTTTAATAGCAATGTTGACCAAGTAATCCATTTCCACATAATATTGTAATTTAACTATATCAGCAAGATCTCTATTCATACCTCCTAGAAAAACATGACATTGTTTGGTATTCATCTTCCACAATGCTTGCTTTAATCATGAGCATCTCCATCTCCTTATAATATTCTTTCACAGAGCTAGACCTTTGTGTTAGTCTTTGTAATTGATTATGGAGCTTCTTATGATAATACCTAAGCGCATACTTTTTCCTCATGATTCATTTCATTTCCTCCCAAGATGTAATAGGGAGATCCCGATTTCTCCTTCTACTTTTCAACAATTCATCCCACTAAATTAGTGCATAATCAAAAAATTCAATAGCTACAAGTTTTACCTTTTCTCTTTCGAATATTGTTGGTATGTAAAGATCATTTTTATCTTTCTTTCCCACTCGAGATAGACATCAACATCATTTTTGCCTTTGAATGATGGAATCTTCATCTTGATAGCATTAAGGTTGTTATCCCTATTCTTTATTCGGTTGTCATACCTCCTGACTCTTCTTGGAAAAAAAGAGCTTCATCTCCTCCATCATCATTGTATAATTAATCTACTTCCTCTTCCCTTATAGGTCTAGCCTTGGATGTTCTAAAGCTATCTTCCAAACTGTCAATCCTGAGAGTTAACTTCTACAGAATATCCATGCAAGCTTTATGCATAAACTTTTCGTCAAACATAACATAGTTTCCTCTTTAATGTTAATCCCCAACATCTTATCACTTAAAGTAAACAAATAAGAAGAAGTAATTCACTCAACCTCACGTGTTTGACTCTCAACTCACAAATTAATGTCTCATAGTTATACTTTAGAAATAGACTCAACAAGTAAACATAATTAAGTAAATTGAATAAAAAAAGCAATGAAAAACCTAACAAGGATAATAAGGTATCAACTCTAGAGGCAAATTGACCAAATTGAACAAATTTTAGAAATTAATACACAAGAAAAAGATGTCATTTACTGCTAATTTATATTGATGTTCAACAATGTGTAATATGTTAAACTAGTATAATTTGAACCAATAAACAACTTAGACACACAATTAGATAACTTTAGAATGAAAGAAATTTGACAAGATGGATGCACTTAAATACGATGTTAACTAAACCTAAGGTTTATTTTAAACAGATTTTGTGAAGACTCAACAAAAAAAAATAAAGATAGCATGCAATAAAACACAATCCCAAACTAAAATAAAGAATACCAACCTGGTACCATAAAGGCTTCACACCAATTGTGGAAGTTTTCAACTTACGAGGTTGCTGGACTAATTCACTTTAAGAGCCAAGCCTTTAAAATTGTAAGTTATATGCTCAAATTGATAATTGGCAATTTTTGGATTCAAAAAGAGCAACGACTTCACAAGTTGTTCAATTTTGAACTCAAATAAGATAGTAATCCAAATTTGATCACAAGGCTTTTTATTTTTTTATATACAGTACTCAACCACTTAATGCAAAGATTTTTTTTGAACTGTAATGAATTGATAGAATTCAAATAACTAAAAATAAAGGATAGTTAAGAGTTTATCCCTTAGCCTAAGCTCTGATACCAATTGGTGCGGAACCCCAGCCTATATAACAAACTAGAGCACCAACATACCATAGTATTTGAACATAAACAAAAAATTAACCCCCAAATAATGTATGAATGAAAACACTTATAATAAATTGATTAATCACAAAAAGAAATAGAATTCAGCATACAAAATCATGAAATCTGCTAAAACTACATCTTCATGCAACAACAAGAATCAATTAACAATTAATTCTTACAAGGGAAAGTGGTAAAACCACAAGAAAATCTCAATAATCAAAATAATTAATACTCTATGTTAGGTTAAACAAAACCTTACAATTGTTTAAATAGAAAAGAGAAGGACTCTTATTGAAATAGAACTTCCTAAATTTATAAAACTGGAAATAATAAAATAACAATTGTAGCAAGACTCTTAAGCACTTGGGAGAGTGGAAATCCACTCCATCGAGTAGCCATTCTTCATATAGTTACTCGATAGAGTGAGATTTCACTCCACGGAGTGTGAGCTTGTTGCCTTACTTGCCTAACTCTATAGAGTGGAAATCCACTACACGAAGTGAGATTTCACTCCACGGAGTGAGATTTCACTCCATGAAGTGGATGGCTCCTAGACTAAACAAATCTTCACTTTGCTTCACCCGAACTCCATCCTTCTTTCTCAATCACATGCTTCTCTAAGTAAACACATATTATATAGAGAATAAGCATTAAATTAGTCTTTAAATTTCAAGTCTGCCTCTTTAATATCTTGCATTTGCATTTTCTTCATAAAAGGCTTCATAAAATTTGTAGAGCTTCTTTAAATTTCTTTATTCTGGATTTTGTAATTAGCCCTTGAGAATTGCCCAAGTTCTCTTTTTTATTACCATTGTACTTGATCAAAATAGCTATGCTTATAACAGAAGGGAATATCCTAAGATGAAGATATAAACATCCTAGATAACAAGATGTTATATCAAGCATTCATTAGTGAGATCTGAAAGTTAAACTTTAGAATGGATGGGATGAAAGAGAGTCTTGAAGGAAGTACATCTAATATTCCTAGAAGGACAGCAAGGAGAGGCCGAATTATTAAACAACATATAGTGCATGACTTTGATGATGAAGAGGAAGAGAAAACTAGTGCAAAGATAGATGGAAACTTGGGCAACATCAAACTCAAGATTCCTCCATTCAAAGGCCAAAATAGTGCAGAAGAGTACTTAGAGTGGGAGAGGAAGGTGGAAATTATCTTTAAATGCAATAAATATTCAGAGAACAAAAAGGTAAAGATTGCAGCTGTAGAGTTCACTGATTATGCAATATTTTAATAGGAGCAACTCCACTTGAGTCGAAGGAAGGTAGGGAGGCATCCTATTAATAATTAGGAGGATATAAAGGAAGCTATAATAAAAAGGTTTATTCTTTCACACTATTTTAGAGAATTACATCAAAAATTGCATAGACTTGTGCAGGAAGGAAAATTAGTGGAGGATTACTATAAAGATATGGAAATATGCATCATCAGAGCAAACATTGAGGAAGATGAGGAGGTCATCATGGCTTGGTTCTTAGGTGGTCTAAACGGGGAGATTGCTGATGCCATTGAGTTATATAAATATGACTCTATTGAAGAGATGTTGTATATTACAATGAAGATTGAAAAGCAAAAGAGGAGTAAAAGCTTCAATAAGATCAGCATCAACTCAATCAACACTTTGGGGTCTAAATGGACCAAAAAGGAGGAGAAGAAGGATTTTAGGTAACTAAACCCTATGGGGCAGATTCGGGTTATTGGATTGATTTTGGGTCAACCCATAGATTTAATTTATAATTTCACTTAAATAATCATTTTCTATCATTAAAGTGCACCATATTATATTTAAATTTTTTATTGTGAATATGTCGTCGAATTTGTTGTATGTAGATTTGTAATTTTTCCTCTAAAATATTTAAAATATATTTTTTTATTTATTGATTAATCAAATTATTAATTAAACTATAAATTCGTGAAACAAACAACTTACTATAAGAAAATTTACCACTTACTTATATAGTTGATAATAAATTTAACATTTTTCATATAACAAAAAACTATATGAAGACCTTCCCAATAAAATTTCTTACCAAATGTCCCCATTTATCTGCCACGTGATTGGATGACAACGCTCAAGTGGGGCCAATCCAGATGCAAGGACTCCTTGTTAACGGAGAAAATAATTGGTCGGTCCAATCAAAATGTATCAGCTCGGTGAGCATATATAGTGTGACCAAATTATCAGGCCCTGCTGAGAAGAAACGCTGGTCTTGTATCGCAGCTCTGTTGGAATTAAGCACTATCGAAAATGCCAATATCGGTAATGAATTTTAGACAAACCCATTGGGTAATGATCTAATGGGTTGAAAAATATCATGGATCAATTTTTGGTTGATTTAATAGGTATTGGATTGAATTGGATTGGATTGAAAAATAAAATGGATCAATTTTGGGTTGACCCAGTGGGTATTTATTTAGATTTGATTGAATTTGAATTAATTTTTTGGATTAATTTGGATCGATATATGGGTTTGGGTTAAGTTTGACAAGTTTAATTGGCAATCTTCTTTAGTTGGATAATGATAGTTTTCTCGGGGGTGTCCGTGAAGCCTTAAATCTATCCTAATTTCTTAAAGAATGTTAAATACTGAACTAGTTCACTCTTTAGCCGTTCCAATTTGTTCCCATGACCTGCACACTTTTGGCTCGACCGTGCTCAAATATTTTACATTGATCATTGTTCTGTATGACGTATACTGCAGCTGTGCGGGTGTTGACAAACATCGGAATTTTGAATCATTGTATTGTACCCTTCCAAATATTTATGTTTATAATGCATAAGCATTTTATTATTTATTGTACCCTTTTCAAACTTGTTTGAATTCATTTTAACTTGTTAATCATTTTACCAATGAATGAATAATTTCAAAAATTATATCAACCATAAGGGAATAAATATTTAAAACATGTAACGTAAAAATAATATATATTTTTTTAAATTAAAAAAAAAAGAAAACAAGAAAATAATCTTTTTTAAGTAATAAAGGAAAGTTAGTTCTTGAAATTTGTTGTTCTTGAGATATGTGATTGCATATGATGATATGTTATGTCTCACTTAATAGTACAAAATCTGTTCCAAATGATTAATGGAGATATTTAATGAATTATAATACTAAATGCAGAATCACGAAATGAGGTATTTTAATTTTTTAATTGATGATGGTCTGTAACACTCTTACTGAACAGTTTAACTGAAACAAGTGATAAGAGGAAAATTTTTTTCTTGCAATCTTAACTAACCCAACGATTCCAAGCTTGTCCAAAAAGAAATACTTATAACTTAAGTAAGCCGATAAACTATAATTATCCAAGTGACTAATTACTAAATACAATCCGGCAATATAACGTCTAAAAACTTATCTAATTCACCTGAAACATCAGACAATTTTCTCAGCCCATCAGGGGCACATCAAAACAAAATAATTTCATCATGCATCTCATACATCAATTCTCATTATTAATCACATTTCCCGAGATAAGTCAATATTACAATTTACACTCTTAAGTCACTATAATACTCCAAAATAGAAATAATTTTACATTCAAAATCGCCTCGCTACATCTGTGAACCTTAAAAGATGAATTGCTCGAAACTAAATCTCTTCTTCTGATGGTTGAGCCGAAGCAGCTGTCTAACCAAAAATAAGTCTATCCCGCTACCTACACGGATAACAAAATCCGTGCGAAGCTATAAAGCTTAGTGGGGAACAAAGTAATTTAAAAAACATAATCTTTTAAACATGTAATATCAATTATACTAGTACAAAGTTGATAACACTCCTAATAAATACCTTTAATTACCTTGGATCCCAGTTCTTATATTAAACAATAAAACACAAGTATAAGCGACAGAACATCTTACTTACATGGACAATAAAACTTAATAACTCAGTAATCAATGCATCATTCATTATCACCACAAAAGACATCCGACATATTCCTTTCATATATTTACATCATTTAAAACACAGTATGCAATCAAAATTCACTTTCATGTAATCATTAAATACTCTTAACAAGGTGAACAATATAATACTTAACACTATAGTGTGCCATATGTTATGTACTTGATCGATAACAGAGTGATATACATACCTCTACATAAATATATAGATACATAATGCTTATATAGAATTAAAGAATCACATACTCATCAATATTATAACTTACAATTTATTATCCATTTAATGTACTTATACAAGAAGATAATTCTTATGCATGTTAGTTCTGAACTATAACATTTCTTATCTTTTATACTTTTTAACTTATTTTCATATTAATGCCCCTAGAACAGTACCGACAGAAATACTCAGACTTGATATACGGGATGTGGACCCCATGGGCCACCAACAGACTGAAAAATGATCTCAAAGACCATTTTTCCACGTAGCAGATACCAGATACAAACAGAAGTTATGGAGATCAGTGATCCTACCATAACTAAGCAAGTCGCCATGACTTGTACCGCGGTACAGAATCCCTATGGTCAGCCAATTATATCCTGAGCTAGTTTTTACTGCCAGACTATTTTCTAAGGGCGCAAAACATCACTTGTTTTCAGTACATTTATCAACTTTATCATCATTTCAATTCCTTTTCAATCCAGATAATACAGCTATTCAGAATATTCAAGATTTTTGTACAGTTTGTGAACCATCATTCACTTATGTCATGAACTATTTCACAATAATTCAGCAATTTCTCTTTAAATTACTCTTCAGTCATCAAAGGAATTTACTTAACATACATTCTTTCAAATTACTTTTAAACTTTCTAATAGCCATATACTAATAATACTTATACTTGTCATAATAGTTTATGCATTACTAGACTGCTTTCATGAAAATGAAATTATATATAATCACATCCACTATGAGCGTCTAAAACAACACATAAACATATAGTCATTTCAGAAAGACGTACCTGCATGGTTCATTATAGCCATCTCACCTGCTTTATAGTACTCAATTTAATCATCACATATATACTCAACTAATACCTCAAATACATATATTCAGTTACAAATCTGAGATCAATGTCTACCTATACCATTTCATATTATTTTAGCGCCTATAGATGCATATAAGTTCAATGTCATAATCACATATCTAAATACATAATCTTAAAACATCAATATATTAAAGCAAACACATGTAAGTGCATAGCATTTAATCGTCGATTTTCTCATGATACCATAAGAGCGTAAACATAAAACTATGTCTACTCCATTTATAATAATGAAATTCATATTTGTTATTCAAGTATCAAACAAAGATTCATAAAGAAATGAGTATTTTTCAATATTTCTCAATTCATTATATTTTAAGGTATTTCCATTCTTTACATGTTTGTATCACATTTATACTAATAGCCTACTACTATACTAGTTACATTCTCACTTGTTTTGTATTATGACATTATAATCTTCAATTACCGTATATTAAATTCCAAATAATCATCTTTTTACTCTATCATGATCTCTTACGTATCAAATAACTTCTTTGTTTAATATCTTAGCAAATTGCATCATGAAAGATAATAGCATATATGAAGTTAAAATACTTCCTAACCTGATACTTGTACAAGTTTTATAGTAAGAAATGAGAATAAAACTTAAGTTAATTTTAACTATCTCCAAAGAGTTATCTCTTATTCCTTTTTGTCTTAATCAAATACCGTACATGTAACTAATTTCTTAAAACGTTAACCCTCATTACCTAATCACCTTTCTTTTACTAAACTGGAAGTTATGCAATGATAGCAATAACGACTATTTGATATAATTTCTTATTATTATAACAGTCTTCTTACTATACTATAGTTGTATCAAATCATATATTCATAGAGTACATCTATCTATCATTTATATCTATCTATCATTATGCCATCATACTTCAAACTAAACTTATTTAAGAACAATCTTAATAATATTGATTCTTGAGCTATCTAAGTCCAATCATAAATCAACTAGCAAAAACTATACTTTTTATTGCTAAATTAATCATTAGCTTTTAAAATTTCTCTATTAACGTTTAATAGCATAACCTAGATTTTTATTTATACATCTTTCAAATAAACATGTTAGCTAAATTCTTAATTAAACTCAACAAATACATTAAACAAAGTAGCAACGTATAATTTCATTACCAAGGAATAATTTCAAAATCAATTGGTAAGGATCTGAAACATTTCTATTGAAAACTCAATCATGAATTCCCTTTATACTTTCCAACTAGGCAAAGCCTAGAACAGTGATTAGTAAACCAACACATTAAATTTAATAATGATATCAAAAATAAACCTTTAACACATAATTTAATTAACTTATTTAGTTTATAACCAAGGAACTGTAAGACTGCATTCTTTTTACAACTCATTTCACAAACTTCAAAGGATAACAGATATTCTATTTATATATATATCAATAGATTTTTCCCTTAGTTCCATGTTAACCAAGTTCAACGACACTTCTATTAATAATTATAATTCATTATTTATTCAATTATACCATTAACACTTAATTCAAATTGAACTCAAACTCTGTCTCGCCTAGTTCAGCCTAATTAAATTCACTGCAACTATTATACTTTCAATTTCGTATACAAATCTAAGTTCAGACAGAGCATAAAGTGACTAGCAGAAAACAACACACTGCCGAAATGCTTAATACATAATCATTTATCCCTTTCCCATGAAAAACTTCTTCGAAAAACTAGTGTTTGTTAGGTCCAATTATAATAATCAACCATGAACTGATTATTTCAATAGTAAACTATCTATAGATGATGTCATTATATAATTGATTTCTTAAGTATTTCCTTGACCAAATTAGATGCTTAATAATAACATAATTTGCTCACTAACGATACACTTTGCAGAATCTTCTAGTTTGGTTGTCAACTTGGCCATAACAATATAAAAACAATCTAATCAAATCTTACTTCAAAACTATACACAAAAATCAAATTATTAAAATAGTTCTCATACCGTAGTGTCGAAGCCCAGAATGCTCTCTCCAATTTGCTTATTCGGAGCCTCACCGGCGCCTCGCTGGCGCCTCACCGGAGACCCGTCGAAGCCTCCCACATGAAGCCAGAGTTGTCGGTAACTTCCCGGTGGTCTTCACGTGCCTCAAAACATCATGGTTTGGCCGAAAAACCACCTAGAACCGCCGGCTGCCACATGCTCCGATCTACACTTCGCCGGCGAGTGAGGACGATCGGAGCGCACCGGAAGATCTGCCTCAGCCTCGTGATCCCACCGGTGTTGTCACTCTCTTCCATCGCCGACCAGTTCACCGAAAAGAAGAGAAAAAGAGAAGAGTTTGAGATTTGGTGGTGATGAGCAAAACGGAAGGAAAAGAGCCACCGGAGGACGACACCGCTAACGGAGGACTGGAAGACGGTGGGCGGCGACTATCTGTGTCGCCTTCGCCGGCGTCGAGCAGCGGCGGCCAGACCAGGTGCCCCTTCGCGCTTCTCCCTTCCCCGATCTCACTCTTCTTCTTCTTTTTTTTATTCATTTCTTTTGCTTTTTAAAACCACACACAACCCTCTTTTGTTTTTATCCCCTAATCTCTTTTCTTTTCCTCTTTAAATTTAAACCACACATCCATATAAAACAAATATCAATAATTCTCTTTTCTTATTTTCAACCACACATTTCTTTTTTTTTTATTTAATTTTTCACAACATATTTTAATTAACAATTCTTAAATTAAAACCCAAAAATATAATCAATCCAAATTTCTTTTTGGGGCGTTACATGGTCGACCAATATAATTTGTCTGCTTTTATCTCTATAATAATGGGTTAATGAACTTTATCTTATTCTTTATCTACAGTTTGAAGAAAACCTTCGAGAGGTATCATGCACATAAAAGTAAGCAAGCTAAGGTCAACAACCGCACTGCCCCCAAGGTTAGTCAGTTAAATCTTTAGCCAATGTTATTAAAATCGGACCGGATAAAGAATTGGCGAGGCGGAAGTTCGTGGTTCGACCGATTCAATCAGATTTTTTTTATTTTAAAAATATTATAAATTATTATAATTTTATAAATATTATTGTATAAAAATTAAAAAAATAACCATTAAACATTAATATATATCACAAATATCCTAATAATAAGTTACAAAACATAATTTAAATTTTATTATTACAAGTAATTAATTATGAATTTTTGAATATTATATATTAGAAATATAAAAATACAATCATATTATGAAAAAAAATTCATTTTTAGATGGAGTACTAATGAAGCAAACACATAAAATATTAACCTTGCATATATGAGTATAATTATATTTAATTACAATAAATTCAAATAGATAATAAGTATATTAAATTATTAAGTTGCATTTTTAGAATTTAAAATACTAATTTTTTCAAAGAAATAAATTATGAAAATTTCATATATATATATATATATATATATATAATGAACCAAATAGATAATAAGTATATTAAATTATTAAGTGATATCTTAAACTTTAAAATACTATTTTTTTCAAATAAATAAATAATAAAAATTTAATATATATATACACACACAAATATTTGATTACAATGAACCAAATATATAATAAGTATATTAAATTATAAAGTGACATATTTAAAATTTAAAATACTAATTTTTTTAAATAAATAAATAATGAATATATATATATATATATATATATATATATATATATATATATATATATATATATATATATATATATATATGGGAGGTGAAAAAATACAAAAAAAATATATTTTTTTACAATTTTTAGTCAAAAATTCGGTTTTGTCATGTTTTCCGGTCCAATTCGGTTTTTTATTAATTGAATCAATCGGTTGACCTGTCGGTTCGCAATTCAACCGGTTCAACCGTCCGGTCCGGTTTTAATAACCATGCTTTTAGCTTTTTGCATCTTCTGCATGGTTGGGAAATATTTTTGTAATTGAGATACCAATGCCAAATAAAACAAGCCTTACTCAGACAACTAAGACTACTCACTGCTTAGCCTTCATTTTTGACCAAGGTGTGTTTAAGACAAGTGTAAAGTACAAACACAAATTATATTAACGACTAATATAACAATTGAGATATACAACTTAGAAAGAGATTTAAGAGCTCAAATGTATATATTTTCATATCCAAAATAATTTTATCTTGGAAGCATATGTGAAAATGCGATAGGTTAATGGTTCCTACTTGCACACATTTTGGCTTCTTTTGCTCAATGCCATGAGATTAACTTAGATGATTTGCGTCCGGATGGATGGTCGTCCAGGATTTTCGGCGAGATTTTCAACTGTAATTACAAGTCCGCCGTTTCGGAAGATCTGAAATACGGTCCAAAAAATCCACATCAAATGCAACTTGGATTTTTAATGTTGGGAAATCTGGAATCATGTCTCATATGTGAGTTAAGAGAAGAAAAAGATAAATGAGTTATCTCAAGTGATTTGTGTCCTGTGGGTTGAGATATTTATAAGCAATGGCTGTCCAGGATTTTCGGAAAGATTTTCAACTACAGTGACATGTTTGCCATTCCGTGGATTTGATGGACGGTCCAAAAAATCCACGTCAAATGTAACTTGGATTTGTCCTAATAGGAAATCCAGAACCATGGCTCTTATGCAAGCAATACTAAATTCAATTAATATAAAAATATAAATATTATTAAGTTTTGAAATTAATTACAAACTTTCTAAAATTATCAACAAAACCAATTTAGTCTATACAATGTACATGTGTCAATTTCATCCATGGTCACTCACCTTTAGTCAAATCACCCAAAAGTAACGGAATTATTTTTTGTGACATAAATGTCACTGAACTTATACATATTTGCATAAAAGTCACGATCACCGGATTCCGGCGATGACCCTTGCCGGATTGATGACATGGCGCGCCATATCATATGTCTGGACACACGTGACACGTTCCACGTTTGGGTCAATTTCATCTACGGTCACTGAACTTACAATTTATCACCCAAAAGTAACTGAATTATTTTTCATGACTTAAATGTCACTGAACTTGTCATCTTTTTTCAAAAAAGTCATCTTGACCGGATACTCATGATGATTGATTTATTATCACATTATAAGCTAATATTTCATATTTGACACGTCAGTAACCAAATCATTGTCATCAGTTAATGTGTTATATTTGACACATCAGCAATTTATGTGTGTCCATAGCTAATAACGTTCATAGCTAACGTGTCATAGTTGATGGACCGAATTTATAAAATAACCAAATTCAAACCGAACCAAAATTTTCGGTTAACCGAAAAACTAAAAATTAAAACTATTTTAAAAAAATTAAAAAATTGTGTCTAAAAATTATACAAAATTATAAACCATATTATACTAAAGTAAAAACATCTAAATTGTACAAAATAAAAGTTCAAATTAAAAATACAATCCCAAAATATATAATAAATAATACAAAAAAATAGTTAAATAATTTTTTTCATTTAATCGATTTTTAATTTAATAGTCAAAATTTCAAATTATCACATAAAAAATAGATATTAATAATTGATATATAATTTACAACTCAAAATAAGATAATTTACATGTACAAAATAATTATTCAATTAAAAAATTCAAAAAATTATATAATTATATACAATTTTGGTTCGGTTTGGTTTTTCTGCTGTTTTTCCTTCAAAAACCGAACCGAAAACCAAAAATTTTCAAAATTCAAAACCAAAACGAAAAATTAAAAATCGAACCAAATTAAAAAATCAGATTTGGTTCGATTTTTCGGTTTGAACCAAAATTTGCTCACCCCTATCTCCATTTGTGTCTGGTCAAAATGACTATTTTGAAAAAAGATGACAAGTTCAGTGACATTTAAGTTATGAAAAATAAGTCAGTTACTTTTGGGTGATAAATTGTAAGTTCAGTTACCGTAGATGAAATTGATCCAAACATGGAACGTGCCACGTGTGTCCAGGCATATGACGTGGCACGCTATGTCATCAATCCGGCGAAGGTCATCGCCGGAATCCGGTGATCGTGATTTTTATGCAAATATGTATAAGTTCAGTGACATTTATGTCACAAAAAATAATTCCGTTACTTTTGGGTGATTTGACTAAAATTGAATGACCGTGGGTGAAATTGACCCCAATGTACAGCCTACAAATTGATAGTAGTAGTTGTGGCACTAGATGATAATGATAATAACTGTAATAGTAATTTAGAAAGTAAAAATTTATCCCTAAAATTGTCAAAAAATACAATGTTTCCCAAGTTTCAATTGGTGCAATTTAAGTCTTAAAGTATCAAAATCGGCATAATTTTGTCATTTACTAAAAGGTCCGGTATCTTTGATTGAATTTTGTCCGTTGGCCTGCTGATGTGGATTAAAGAGTGATATGTGTTGCCATTCTAGAATTGAGCAATTTTGTCCCTAAATTTTGTTTAAAAAAGCTATTTTGCCCCCCTTGAGTTATAAAAATTTGAGCACATCAGCCCATTTCTAGTTAAATATTTAAATTCAACAATTTTCGGTATAATGAGACATGTAGTTGACATTATCTTGTATAGACAATAAATGCATATTGTCATATTGAATTTAAATAACTATTACATGACATGTTAAAAAAAAATTAAAAATTAATTTTTATTTCACGTGTCTTAAAAAACCAAACCCTTGTAAAATTTTTCTTTTTATAAAGACATTGCAATTATGTCTTCCTCCAATCAATCTACTCAATCTTTTTAGTGCCACTTATTTAAATGTCAATGGATAATCAACTTTCTTTTATAATGGCAAAAATGTATTGATTCTGGGTATAATTTTATATTGGTATGCAAGTTCGATTGATAAATATTGATCAAAATTAACTGTTTATTGTGCAAAGGCAATAGCAAAATCTGAGCAATTATGATTTAAAATATGAATTGTAAGAAAGTGGCATAGTAAAGATTGGATACAAGATTCATTGGAAGAAGTGATAATTGAAAAGTTATTGGAAGTATATGATTTCGTATTAAAATTTGATTTTAAGGTTAAAAGATAGGTTAAATATGGATTAATTTATAATTTTTACATCTTTTTTGCATATCATGCGAGAGTCACCTAGTCCAATATAGTAATATATATTTATTGTGTATACAATATAATGTTAGCTACATGGCTCAATACACGAAAAATAGTCAAATTTAAATATTTGATCAGATGCTGGTGAATTTACTCTAATTGTGTAACTTAAGAGGGCAAAATTGCTATTAGAAGCAAAGTTTGAGGGAAAGATTGCTCTTTTGAGCAAAGTTAAGGAAAAAATTGCTCTCAGTAATTGCAGCAGGGCGACATGTGTCACTCTTTATCCATGTTAGCAAGTTAATAAATAGAATTTAGTAAAAAATAATGGACAATTTAGTTGTTGTGGGGGACTTGTATCGATTTTGATACTTTAGGAGTAACATTACTTCAATTGACACTTTAAAGACAACATTGCACTTTTTGATAAATTTTGGAGGCAATTTCAGCCTAATAATTAATAACCATGGTGGGTTCTTTCAATAATGATTGAAAAATATAAAATTAATGTAATCTAATTAATTTGTTTATAAAATATCTAAATATATGCAGAAAATTAATTTATGATATAATTATCTTATACATATTATTAAAGGAAAAAAAGGGGCAAATTTGCCCTTAAAGTATTAAAAATGGTGCATTACCATGGTTTGTTCTTTTCAATAATGATTGAAAAATATAAAATTAATGTAATCTAATTAATTTATTTATAAAATATCTAAATATATGTAGAAAATTAATTTATGATATAATTATATTATACATATTACTAAAGAAAAAAAAGGGCAAATTTGTCCTTAAAGTATTAAAAATGGTACATATTTATCGTTTAAGTATGTGTATGGATAAATTTACTTACTAATGCAGCTAGCAGTGATGACAATTTTGGTCTAAAGACATACTTAAGGGGCAATTATATATACCAGTTTTAATATTTTATGGGCAAATTTAACCCAAAACATACCTAAAGAACAAATATGCAATATTTTCAATATTTTAGGAGCAAATTTAGCTCTTATTCCATTATTAAAACTATAAATAGATTATTTACTCATCTTATTCAAAATAAAATCAGATTTGTAATCTTAATTTTAGTCAACACAGTTCTATATAATTTTGATTCGATTCTCCATTATAGCTAAAAATTCAAAGCTGTGCCAAATTAAAGTGTAACTGTTTAATTCAAATTAATTATAGTCAAATAGTATCATTAAGCGCTAATCTTTTATGTATCTCCAAACTCCATGTTTACTTGTAGTCACAACAAGAATCCAACCTCATTTGATGCAATAAGAATTTAATTTTGTGACAAACAGATCTCCAGTACTTCTTATTGTAAGGCTTGCAGCCATTAAAGCATATATTAAGCATGTTTGCTCTACTGGCAGAGCAGCTTTTTTTATCGGGTAAAACTACAGTGCACATGAAGAATTTGGATTGATTCTTGAGGAAACTGGGAATTTCCAAACATTTTTTGTAACTTTAATCCTAGATTTCTTGGAAAATTCTTACATGTGACTTCGAGTTTTTTATATGTTAATCCCGCAGAAGCATCAAGCAGGAGGTGAGGCTCTCCCTACGGCCACTATCCAGCTGGAAATGCTCCAAAGGTGACAACACATACAATTTCTGAAACAAACATCGCATTTCATTAAGCAAAGTCTTGTGAGATTTTTTTTGCACTTTTGCAGGCATCTCGAAGAAGAAAGCCTAAAGAAGCTAAACACTACACAGCTAATACAGCTACAGGAACAAATGGTTTCCATGTTAAGACTGACCAAACTGAGAAAGGTTCTTTCCAACACACTTCTTGGAGTTTTTTCAGTTTGATTGGTGTGAAAGACTTCCTTTTCTTCACCTTCGTTTATTTTATATTTTCTTTCTGTCATGTGCAGACACAGTTAATGATGGAAACTCTTCCAAACGTCCATCAAAAGGTAATGCCAAACTCCCTTTTAATGTAAATTCTGTAAAATTACAGATCTCTCAGCCTTTTGTTACTCAATGGTTCTCAAGGCTGCTAAACCATAGCTAGCACTGTATGAGAATCTAGCTTCTGATGAGAAAACATCCGAAGCATAAGGATCCTTAGTTGGCAAGATGATGAGTTAATTGCCATAATTTGTATTTGGAAGAAGATGGCAGAGAGGTGATGATCCGTGTCGCATTACAGAAACTATACAGTCACTGACGTATGGATTCAAGCATACAATAGTTGCATCTATTGGCACGTCCATTATCCATAGAACCTATTTACCTAGGTGGCCGTATGAAGTAATCTGTATAGTTTGAGAGGAGAGGGAAACAATGGATGTGCTGGCTTGTTTTTGATACAATATCCAAGGAAGATATAGAATCTAATTGCGGTAGCTTTGGGACTACTTTGTTGCCATTCCTACGGAGAAATTACCTTGCACATCTGCTAAATCATAGTTTGTGATCAGAACTAAGATAAGTTTTAGGCAGAATTTTGGTTTGAAGCCTGGGGAAAGTGGGAAAAAATTCACACAATTTAGCAACACTGAAAAGCTATTGAACACTCCTGAAATACCCTACTTCTGAGCATTCAAAAGGGAAGCACTAATAGTTTTCTAACAAGTGGTAATTGTGGAAATTCGTTTGCTTGGCATGGAAATAGAATAGTGACAGCTGCTAACAGAAACAAGGGCTCAGTTTCAGGGAAACAAAAACAAAAGAACAAAGCCTGCATGCTTTCATCTCTTCACAACTTAATTAGGCCTTCAACATATAATAATAATAATCCTTAGACTACTCCGATGAAAGCTATTGTGTTTATTATTATGTAATATCTTCACTTAACATGAGCAGGAAAAAAAGCTGGAAGAAGAAAATAGTGTGTTGGGAGAGGAGGTAAGCCAGCACTTATTAATTTAATTTTCTTTCAGAAGAAAAAAGAAATCACCTGATGAATCAACTGAAATGATGTGGTTTCCTTGTGTTGTGTGTGTCAAGATCCCTCTGACAACAGCAATTCTTAATGATCAAAATCAGTCCAATCTGCAGAACCATGATGATTTGAATCAACCACAAGGAATTATTAATTTCTTCTAATGAAAAAAATGGCAATTTTATATTGCTATTAAAATAATCATAAACAGCTTGTTGATCTAGTAGATCAACAATTAATGTATCATTTTCGAAGTCAGAATATGTGTGTCTTTGCCTAGTGGTAGTTCATTAGCATTACACGTTTCCACCCACTAGACTCGCGCCTCCCATGTTATGTAACATAACATACACATTTACCGAGCTAACCCCTCCCCTGTCCAGTGCCTGGCAGAGCCAAGGGGATTTATTTTGAATGTTTAAAGCCTAATGAGCCAACTTTATTATTATCAATTAATATTAGATATTATTATATGGTCAGATATTATTTGTCTCGCGAGGGTTTGGGTCCAGATCAGATTCTTCTGTCCGGATTTTTTGGGTTATATTTAGGTCGAATCACTTATTATTATTATTATTTAATAGATTTAGAATAGTTCTTAGATCACAGTTAGTATTGAAAAATCCAGTAAAAATCGAAAATCAAACCAAAAGTTATTTCAATTTCAGTTTTTTATTTAATCGATTCTATTTTAACTTTTTCACTGCTTCGGATTAATATTTGCTTTTTTTTTTAATTTCTCTATTTAAAATATATAATTGATATTATATAATACTCAATTTATCATATTTGGATTTGGCCCAACAATTACAAATCCAAGGAGGTTAAAGCCTAATTGGTATCTATTAGTCCATCAATCACTTGCATTGACATGTGCCAGAATAATTTGATCGGACTTGTTGTTCGATTTATCAAAACCACTTCGTTTGTCACATCACGCAGTCCATGTTCTGCAAGCCGTTATATCAGATATCTAAATCTGCTAATTGTAGATAGTTATGGTTCGATACTCAAGTACTCTAGTCTCGTAGGTTTTAACTACCTAAAAATTATATATATAGGAAGAGATTTCAGAAATAAGGTATTGCTCACATTGCTACTCTTTTAATATGCTTTCTCTGTCTACATCCTCTGATTTAAACATTGAAGTGCTAATTTTCTGCACTCTAGGGGTTTAGTTCTTGTCTATTTGGTAGATCGGCTTACCTCGACCAGTAGATCGACATAGCCGACTTTCAATTCATCTCCCTTTACTTATAAGTTCTCACAATTTAGGGCTTATCATTGGTCAATTTTACTTTTTCGATATCTCGGATCAATTTGACCATCGATCAAATATGTCATTATTCATTACGAAATCATAACCCGTATTATAATTTTAATTTTAAACAACTTAAATGAATTTATTTTTATCCAAAATTTTTCTCAAATAGTACTATATATAATTCGAAAAGTACTATTCTTATCCTAGAAAGATTTGAAATACAATGATTTCATTAAAAAAAATGAAAAAAGTAAAAATAAGTAGCAACGGCCATACAAAATGATGAATGAATAGTGAGTAATAAAATAATAATAAATTATGACATGAAGCAAAAAACGAAAAAAATATGTAAAAAATAGAAATATTGAAATATAGTGAATTGTATGCCATTTAATTATTATTTTCAGTTTGGAAAGATTAATTAAATCATATATATATATATATAGAAGAAAATTGGGTTATGGGTTTGAATAGAATTTTATGTATTTTTGGATAAATTTTTTAGATTTAAATTGATTTGATTTACATTTTTTAAATCATATATTTTTTTAGATTCAGGTAGGAGTCAATATTCTCGAAACGAATTTGAATTAGGTGAAAATTTATCAGTATAACTAGGGATCAACAAAAAAAACCGAAATTTAGGTTAAACGAATCTAAAATCGAATCGATTTTTAAATTAATCAATCCGAAAATTTAGGTTTATAGTTTACACTTTTAAAAATTAACGGTTAATCATTGACTATCAGTTAATTGATTTATATATATTTTATATATTATATTTTAAATTTTACTCTTAAATTTTTCAATATTTTTATAAGTTATAATTATTATGATGTATAATTTCTTAAAATATTATTATAATATGTATTTTTAGTAAATACACATTGAAATTATCTTTTTATTACTATTATTCATTTATTACATATACATAATTAGCACTCTGTTATTAGTTTCATATTAAATATATTTAATTCTTACAATTAATTACGAAAATTTTATTTTTATTTTGATTTTTTAATGGATATTATATTTAATTTGTATTTTTCCATTCCTAAAGCATTTTTAACTATTAAAAAAATATTACAAATTGTATAATTTATAAAATTTATATGTTAAATTTTTTTAGTGGTTAACTAATAAATCAATCTGAAAAAATTGGTTAAAAATTAAAACTATTATAGCGGTTAATCGAAATTAATATATTAATTGATAAAATTATTGCTGGATCAGTTAACCGATCTATGCTAAAGCGAAATATACGTATAACCTTATAATTCTCATTTTTCTTTTTGTTAGCTTAATTTTTGTTTGGGTATTACCAAATGCTTGATATAAGGCTGCTGCTAGTGTCCGCCTGTGAGGAGCACAACTCTTAATTTTGGGCCATTGATGAAAAATGAATCACTATGAACCGTTAATACTAAAATGCAGCTGGTTAGAGGAGTGTAAATTAAGGGTGTTCAAATACGGATTGGATAGGTTACAATTGATTTTTCATCCAACCCATCTAAAATTTTAAATAGATAGAATCCAATCCAGATGGATTATAAATTAAAATTTTGGGATTTTTTCACAATGCCACACAAGAGAAAAAAATTTTAATATTTGCACTTTCACATTTTCTATCTTTCATAAATGTTATTTTTAAAATTTGTTCTTTCTTAATTGCCATTTTTATATTTCAACTTTTAAAAATATCCCACTGTTTTATTAGACTTCAAATATACATGCATGCATATTGTCACGAAATTTCTTCTACACAAACTCATCTTGCATGCACTAGCAAAGGAGTTGACACAGGTCATGCATATACCTTTGGTGTGCTCTATTTTGTTGAGGTTGATATTGAACTTCTAGAAACTTTGCCTCTAAAGGAATCATATGCGATCAAAAAATCATTACAGATAAAGATTGAAGAACTGCTTGAAGTGGATTTAGGCCTTCTTGAACTTGGAGTCTGAAGAGGCCGCCATAAAAGCTGCTAAAAACAGTCCACAAGCATATAACAGATAAAATTAAAAGATAAGAAAACTATAAAACTAAGTTAAAAATTTTAATCGCGTGCAAATTAAATTGAGGTTAACCTTAAATTTGCAGGATCCTCGTAATTGATGATGAACAATGCTAAACATACGAAAAAACAAAGAACGAAACTGGCAGATATAAATAATAAATGAAAAATAATTAAGAAATGAAGAAATACTTTCACTGTAAGGCCCCATATTTCACCCTAGGAGTAATCGGGTATGGTTGAGGTATATACCGGAGTTAAATGCGAGGAAATATATATTGGAAATGTAGGAAAGGGCACAAAAGAAATTAAATTAAAAGAGTAAGGACAAAATGGTAATTTTACACTAAGACATAAGTGTGTAAATTAAAAAGAATGTGACATTGAGGGTTTAATAGAAAAGATAAAGTAAAAGAATTGTGGCAAACATAGAAATAAAGTAGAGGGAGTAAATTGCAAGGCTAGGGAAAGGACCAATAGAAGCAAGGCATGTGGCATTCTAGAAAACTCATGAAATCCATGAGAAATAACGAGATCTCATGGTATTAAAGGGCAATAAGGTGGCCGGCCAAAAAGAGAGTCCCTAAACTCAGAAATTTTGCTCTCTTTCCCTCATATCCTCTCCCTCAAAACATATGCTTATGGTGTCTTAAAGAAGGTAGAGAGAGAATTTAGGGTTTGTCTCTTTTAAGGTAACAATCTTTCCTCCTTTAAATCAATTATTTCATATATGTATTAGGGATTAAGATTGTTGAGTTATATGGATATTTAGGTGTGTGATTGATTTTATGAAAAGGGAGATAGTGGTAGAAAAAAGAAGAGAAGGAAGAGAGAGATTGAAAGAGCATTTAAAGGTATGGGGACCATTTTATATATGTATGTTTGATTTTAGATATCAAATTCATGTTTTTGGATGTATTAGATGTGTTACACATGAAAAATTAGGCTGGACGGGGTGTGAAAACCGAGCTATACATGAACACTTTGAGAACTTGAAATTCTGTTTAGGACTCATATGAATAGTCTATACTTTTTTAAGGATATCTTGAGTTCCAATAACTCAAATTGAGAAATTCAAATTTGACATGAAACTAGACTCATAGATCTTCATTTCATATGAAGAACACGGAACTGGAATAAATTTGTATGGTAGAGAAAATTTGGCTTGAATTCGGGTTAAGACTGCTGCCCTATCACTAGGAGTAGTCGGTGGGTTTTATAAGATATCTTGCGATTTATAGATTGGATTTGAGTGATTCTTGATGTTTTGGCAACTAGAAACATATATCTATAACATTTGAGAAGGAATTTTTCCCTAAAAATGATGTTTTATAAGTTAAAAATGGCATAGAACTTGAGACTGGAAATTTAGCTTTGGGCAGTTTGGGCCTCACGGTTACTATGATTTTGATAATAGCTGTGAGGTACCCTAGTTTTCAGTCCACAGCTTAAAGAAGACCTACCTCACTATTACTATGTATTTTTTAGTAACTTTGACCCCTTTAAAAAGCATAGGTCACAGTGATTACTCTTTAGGTAATGACCGTGAGGTAGTTCGGCTCAGTCCAGAGCCAAAATGCATCCTATGTCACGGTTACTAGGTATTTCATAGTAACCGTAACCCTCTATTTTTCTTACTCTAAGTTAAGGATAGCTCCCAAATGATTACTAAAGCTAGTGTAAACCCTTCTAAGCATAAACCAGAGCATTGTTGTTATAGAAACAAAGATAAATAGTGGTTTTAAATATAAAATAATAAAATAACATATAAAGACATGTAAAACAAGGGGTAAATGTGTTAGGATATTATTTGACTAAGACATATGGTAACATGATCAACTATGAAGGAAATGCAAACATATATAAAGATCTTTAAAAGTATTAGAATTAAAGAATACAAACTTACATGAAGATTAAATTGTAATAATGCATTAATATTTTGTAATATGTTTTTCTAAATATAGAAGATGTTGGTACGTATATATATAAATTTATATATTAAATAATTAAAGTATATGAAATTACCAATGAGTATTCAAAGGTGAGTACAAACATGGAAAGGAATTTAATTATGTTTCCAATAAACTCTACAATTATATGCTATTGTAAGTGAATAAAAGAGTTAAATGACAATATATAAGTATGATCTTGTCATGCTATGAAAAGATCTTGATAATATAATATATGAACATAATTACAGTTATCTCATTGATTCCTAGACATTAAAATAAGACACAGGGGCCATAAAAGATATACCGAAATAATTAAATGTGTATATGACCCTTGTTCATAGACATGTTCATATGAATATGTTATAGACATATAAGTATAAAGAAGTTAAATATAAAGAAATACAGTTACCTGTGTCTATGTCTAAGTTGTGGATAGATAGGCATGCTTATAGGGTTACAGTCGCAGCTGCTACAGGTTTGACCCCGTTTGGGTCTATATTTATCCTCGTTTGGGACCACAAGCTTGACCCCAGTTGGGTCCACATGTCTGATACCTTCGAGTATCCACAGGAATTATACCTTCGGGTATTTATATATTTGATACATACGGGTATCCACAGCATCCGTTATCCATACCCTTAGAAAAGATGCGAGCTTAATACGAGATATACGCAAATTGTTATAAGTATTTACATGATAAAGATGGCATGATATTCAATAATAATATTTTCATGCAATTATACATTAAAAGGATGTAGCATAAGATTAATTAAAAGCTCACTTGAACCCGAAATGTACAGAGTTATAATATAATTATCCTTGAATATGTATAATTATGTAATGAACCGTTAATGATTATGTTATGAATACATATGTTCCTTAATATCACTTATTACTTGTTTAACACTGGAACTCCAATTTATGAAATATGTTTAATATAATATTTTAATTAATCAAAATGAGGATAAACCTTTCAAATACAAGTTCATGATTTATATACCTATATGTTGACATAAATATACATATATGCCTATAATTCTTATACGGGCCTAATATAAGCTATTATGCTAATTTATTAACAATTAGAAGATAATTAAACAATATAAGATTAATTTAGCAGTGATAAGTGAACTCGGACTAATAATAAGCACCTTATCATATGTATTAATGATAACCAAGTAATGGGTATGTTTAGACCCATAATTAGCTATATAGATGCGTAGGGGATTGGCTAACTAAGTTTAATAAGTTAGAAAATTAGTACTAAGGTGTAATCTCAAAGTTAGTTTATAAATACACATATATATAAATACTTCGTATATGATTAAAGCTGACTTCGAACAATAATTGTAGATCGGGTCAACTTGATAAGAGAATATGCATTGAAAGTTACCTGAATGTCTTAAACCTATATGAGCTAAAGCAACTACGCATAGGAATATTATAAAGTACTAATTAAGTACCCTTATTAAGTGTAGCAAAGAGAAAAGAGATTATAAAATATACCGAGCTAAAGTATAGCTTATAATAAATTTAATATAAGTGTTAGCTACTAAAATAAGTAAACGCATCCAATCTATGTATAAGTTTATATATATATATATATATATATATATATATATATATATATATATATACATGACTAAAGCTAAATCAAAGAATAAAGGTAAACCATATCAAATTGATAAAAGTATATAATATGCATTGAAAGTTACATGAAGGCTTTAATGATAAAGTAGAATATAGTAATTAATCACATGGGTATTATAGTGTACTACATAAATATTTTCATTGATTACGAAAATGTTAAAAAGATTGTGAGATGCCCAAATTCAATATAGTTTGCATGACCTTATATAGTAAATAAGTAACTAAATAAATAAGCAAATGAAATAGGTATGTGATACATAAAAAGGAATTAAATATTTTAGTTAAGCGTAACAATTAAATATAATTATGTGAATCACATAACACGTATCATGATAAAGAATAGATTATGTGTTATATATGATTATTATTATTATTATATGTCTAATTGCATGCCATAAGTATGTTTGCTACCGACGACTTTTGTGAAAGGTTGTCTTCATAGTTTATGTTCCCCACTAAGCTGCATAGCTTAGCATGGGTGTTTATCCGTGTAGGTAAACATGTTTGAGTCTCTTCAAGGACAAGGACTTATAGCTACAAGGCCAACACTGGTAGTAAAAAGAGTGAATTAAAGTATTTATTTTATGTTGTAGTTAATATAATGATGTATTGTGCTAAATATAAGACCTTGTAATGAATAAAAATGTTATTAATATAAGTTAGTTGAGTATTTTCCTTTATATGGACCAAATATGACATGTTAATGTACAATTAATTACATGAAAATAGTGTGTATAGTAATAACTGATAGGATTACTAGGGTAGTCCTTACATTTGTTGTATAAGACCGTCTTGGTTTAGGCGGTTCTGACTGATAAGAGTTTACAAAGAAGAGATAGTTATAGAAAGTTGGAGTGTGTTGGCCTTCTGCAGATGTCCTTGCTAACAAATAGCTTTAGCTAGTATAATTTGGAGAGATCTTACATGGACCATCGTAGGAAACAGTGTATAAGAAGGAAGATTCTTGAGAACAATACAATATACCTAGAGAGCTATAGTTGGAATTCTTCCTATCTTGACTAACGATATGTGCACAGTGATAATGGTGATTTATATGATGTTTTTATTATGTTTTTAGGTATTTAATTAAATTAATTTTGTGTTAATTAGGTTGAATTTGAGTTTAATTGGTTAATTTTATGTTTTTGGAATTAATTATAAGTTTTGGCATTTTTCAGGGATATTTTACAAGAAAAAGGACTTAATTGCAAAAAGGCAAAAAGATTTAGGCCAAAACTGTAAATTTGGAAAAGTTATGTTAGCAAAAGATACGTGAAGTCTAGTAAGTGCTTAAGTGGCCGTGTGACTATATGCTTAGAATGATGAGTGGCCGTGCATCTTCGCCAAAGGAGAATGAGTGGCCATGTGAATTATTTCAAAGAAACATAAGTGGCCATGTATCAATTTTGTTGGAAGGAAGAAGTGAGTGGCCGTGTGACTCTTTACAAAGAAAATTAAGTGGCCGTGTATCCCAACATAAAGGATACATGGCAATGCATGTTTGCAAGAAGAAAATCAAGTGGCCACGTGTGTTTTGTTTTCCATATAGCAAAGGATTTTCCAATTTCCCGATTAAGAAGAATTTACTTCCTACTTTAATTCTTGAAGTTTGGAAGGATTCTACCATTAAATTTGCCTATAAATAGAAGACTCTAACACCAAAGATCAATCAATCAATCATGAAGTAGATTCAATTAGGAGAATTCAATAGTTTTAGTTTTTTACGTAGTTTTTCTTCTGTTTTTATTCTTTGATTTTATTTTAAACTTTGTTTTAGTTTTAAAAATGTTTAGTGAGTAGTTTTTTTCTTCTTTTGCTAAAAGGATACTTGAATCCTTAACTTTTATTGTTATGAAGCTTGTGCTTCAATTTAATGCAAGTTTGATTATTTCTTAGTTCTTAAACACGATCTTATCTTTATTTAACTAAAAATTGATTGTTAACTTAATTAAGCATTGGTTAGTAATTGGTTTTTGGTTGGATCATTGATATACATGTTCTTAGGTTAAATTATTTGGATTAATGCATGATTATAATCTGAATAAGTTATAGTTTTGTGTTAATTGAAGTAAGTTGAGATTAAGAAGGATGTAACTAAGAGTAGGTGAAAGTTGAATTACTTGAGAAAGGATTTAATAGACATCTAGGAGGATTAATTTAGATCTTTATGCTAAATGTTGGATTGTTCTGAATAAGAGAATTTTAATGCTTGGAATGATAATCTTGAGTAAAGTTATCTGGTTTTATTAATCTGAATTCTTCATAATCACTTGTGTTTCTTTTTTAATTAAGTCATAATAATATTAGTTAAGGTGGATAGTCTTTTAGTGGAAGTTGCTTTTTAATATTGATTTTTTTTACTTCAATGAATTGCTTGCTTTTGTTTTACATTCAATCTTTTCAACTCTTTCAACTATTTTACTTTATTTTAAGTATTAAAGATTCATTTTTTTTAGTTTTTAACATCTACAACCATCACAACTTTGGGATTTCTCTTCTTTCTTCTTCACACAAATTCTGTTTTAAAATTAAAATCACTCACAAACACAAGTTTTCCTTGGGTTCGATATTAGAGGGTCATAATTATATTTCCCTATATTACTAGCCTAAGCTGAGCTAGTTTTTGAAGATCAATTTAAGGGAGTTTTCTTACCTTGCCCATTTTCTTACTCATGAATTGTGTTAGTTATTTTGTTTTAGTTGGTTTGTTTTTGTTTTAGTTGTTTTGTTTTGTTTTTTAGTTTGCATGTTTGTTTTTTTATTTTGCATATTAGTTTAGTTAATTCATTTATCATTTATTGTACATTGAGCTTAGTTTGCCCCAATTTTTTTCTCAAATTTTGAACATATTGAACTTTAATTTAGAATATGCAATGTTTAAAATTCTTATTTAGCATTAGAACAAGCATGTTGTTTAATGAATGTTTGGCTAGTTTAATATTCAACTTGGCTTATATTTGTTAGTTTCTATCTTTTTGAGCACTTAAGATCAGTTTTTGAACTTAGAAAAAATAATGCATTAAAATAGTTGAGTAAGAAATTTTAGAACACTAGAATCTTCCTCATCACTGTTCAAAGCATACAAGCAACTCAATTCAACTTGGAAAGTGATCTAGGCAATGTTTTTATTGTTAAGCCATATCTTAACTTATTTCCTATCCCATATGCATATTTATCCTTTGTTAGCCATTTTGAGCCTAATGAGGTATGCTTAATACGTGCCATATTTATTTTTCTTATTACACTTATTTATTTTACCATATATCCTAAAAAGCTTTTATCTTCCCTTCTAGAATTGGCCACTCTAGGATTGGATGGATTAATAGAAATTGAGTATTTTGATGGGTGTGATAAGATATTTTTGATTTTATTGTTAATGGCTATTGTTGAAATCAAGTACATAGTGAAATGATACCTTGTTATTACCCATGTTATTATTGTATTGCCAACATTAGAGCTAGTGGAAAAAAAAAATAAAAAAGAAAAAAGTGAAAAAAAGAAAAAAAAGAAAGAAAAAAAAAGAGAAGAAAAATATTAAAAATAAAGCTAGCATGTATGGCAAAATTTTAAGTGTGAGGTAGTTACAAGGAAAAATAGTTATGACTTCTAAAAGAGGGTATGGATAGTGAAATTAAGAGACTTTCAAGTTGTGTTTTCTCTCATAAGAGTTTTGAATTGTGAAGGGTTGAGAAATTTTGGCTAAATTCTTTATTATTTAAGTTCATGGGATAAATTTGTGAATTGTTAGTATATTTTATCTTAGAGTGGTTATTCTTATTATTGATCTTTTATCCATTCTTTGATAACCAATACCTTAGCCCCATTACAACCTTTCAAAGACTTATGTGATTCTAAGTTTTATTTTTGAGTTGTTTAGCAGAGATAACCTTCGAGTTCCGGTTCTAAAGGAGAGGCCTATGGTATTTCTAGAGTTTCAAGCGTGAAACCATTTGTATACTCAGGTATACAATCATTCTAAGCTTTACTATGAATTTGCATTGGTATTTTGGATTTTGAAAATGCTTAAAATATTTTGGTCTTGCACACACACAAGAAAACTAACTTATATTGTCTTATTTGAATTTATTCTAGTTGAAAATTTTATTGAGTGCTCTTGTTAATTGCTAAACTTGATTTTAAAATGCATGATTCTTTATTTAAGTTTGATTATTTTGAGGAGTTGGATTGTTCTAATTTGCTTGAGGGTGAGCAAAGTCTAAGTGTGGGGTATTTGATAATGGTGATTTATATGATGTTTTTAGTATGTTTTTAGGTATTTAATTAAATTAATTATGTTAATTAGGTTGAATTTGAGTTTAATTGGTTAATTTTATGTTTTTGGAGTTAATTGTAAGTTTTTGTATTTTTTAGGGATATTTTGCAAGAAAAAGGATTTAATTGCAAAAAAGCAAGAAGATTTGGGCCAAAATTATGAATTTGAAAAAGTTATGTTAACAAAAGATATATGAAGTCCAGTAAGTGCTTAAGTGGTCGTGTGACTATATGCCTAGAATGATGAGTGGCCGTGCATCTTCACCAAAGGAGAATGAGTGGCCATGTGAATTATTTCAAAGAAACATAAGTGGCCGTGTATCAATTTTGCTGGAAGGAAGAAGTGAGTGGTTGTGTGACTCTTTGCAAAGAAAATTAAGTGGCCGTGTATCCCAACATAAAGGATAAGGACAGTGCATGTTTGCAAGAAAAAAATCAAGTGGCCACGTGTGTTTAGTTTCCCATACAGCGAAGGATTTTTCAATTTCCCGATTAAGAAGAATTTATTTCCTACTTTAATTCTGGAAGTTTGGAAGGGTTCTACCATTAATTTTGCCTATAAATATAAGATTCTAACACCAAAGATCAATCAATCAATCATGAAGTATAATCAATTAGGAGAATTCAATAGTTTTAGTTTTTACGTAGTTTTTCTTATGTTTTTATTATTTGATTTTATTTTAAACTTTGCTTTAGTTTTAAACATGTTTAGTGAGTAGTTTTTTTTTCTTTTGCTAATGAATTTTTGTAAACTTATATTTTCATTGTTATGACTTTATTTTGAGCTTTAATTTCAATATCGATTGATTATTTCTTGGTTTTAAGCATATTCTTATCTTGGATTGTGTTAAGATTAATTATTGATTTATTGAATAAATAACTAAAAATTGGTTTTGACATAGTTAATGATTTGCATGTTCTTGGGTTAACTCTTTAATATTTATGTATGATTTTTATCCGAAATATGAGATAATTATGTGTTAATTTTATTGATTAATACTAAGAGAGGAGGAACTAAGAATAAATTGGAATTGAATTACTTGAAAAGAGTTCAATGAAAGTTTAGGAAGTTAAAACTAATTTTTTATGCTGAGTATTAGATTTGTCTATGAATTTAATACTAAGAATGATATGCTTGAATAAAGATATCTGGCTTTATTACTAGTTTTTCCATAATCACTGGTATTCCTATTAAAATTAAGTCATTCCAATGAAAGTTAAGATGGATAGTTCCTTTAGCAAGAGAATTTCAGTTATTGTTTTGTATTTAATTCATGTTAGTTTAATTTTAGTTTTTATTTTGTTTAATTATTTATTTAGTTTAATTTTTGCCTTTAAATCAAAAACATTTGGGAAACTATCTCGGATTAATTTAATTCATATATAGATATTCTTCTTAGCAATCCATGTTTTCTTGGATACGATATTTGGGGTCTTAATCTATATTTTCCTGTATTACTAGCCGATCTAGTACATTTACTAGATGCCAATCACACAGTAATGGTAAAGGTTTCCAACTGCTACATGTAAGGGTAGCGAGGTATCAGTTATAGGCTAAGGAGGTTTTTGACATGTTTGAGGTTAGTTATTTGGACCATGGTTTATGTTTATAGATTAAGCATATGGGATCGTCTTGATATGAAATAGAAAGAAGAATTTTATAAGAATGTGACAAGACTATTCTTATATAATGATGGTAAAGTGTTAGACTTAGATTAGCTAGAGCATTTTGGATTCTTGTCAGTAACTCCTTAACAGTATGGGCAAATGATTATACATATCATGACATGGGTTGGGGACAGACATTTACAATCCACACGAACATTCATTTATATCATTTGCATACATGGAAGCATAATTTTTCAACATTACATTAACATCATTTGATGAGACATGCAAAACATTACATCATATGTCATTTATTACATGCCCCAACTGACAAAGGAAAACTGAAAGGATATAGAATATATATAGGTAATGATAAGATAACGAGAAGAGAGTATCGTTATACGAAGATGTTACTAGATGAAACTTAAGTATGATAAAGTAAAGGACAATGAGACATAGAGAGAGATAAGATTGTACAAGGATTGTTAAAAATAAAGCAAAAGAATATATAAAGGATAAGATGAGATCTGATGAACATCGTGGACATAAATTTTGAGGACGAAATTCTTTTAAGGGAGAGAGAAATGTAAGGCCCCACATTTACCCTTAGGAGTAATCGGGTATGGTTGAGGTATATAGTGGAGTTAAATATAATGAAATGTATATTAAAAATGTAGAAAAGGACACAAAATGAATTAAATTAAAAGAGTAAGGACAAAATGTTAATTTTACACTAAGATATAAGTGTGTAAATTAAAAAGAATGTGACATTGAGGGTTTAATTGAAAAGATAAAGTAAAATAATTGTGGCAAAAATAGAAATAAAGGAAGTAGAGGGAGTAAATTGCAAGGCTAGGCAAAGGACCAATAGAAGCAAGGCAAGTGGCATTCTAGAAAACTCATGAAATTTCATGAGAAATAAAGAGATCTCAAGGTATTAAGGGGCAATAAAGTGGCTGGCCAAAAAGAGAGTCCCTAAACTCAGAAATTTTGCTCTATTTCCCTCATATCCTTTCTCTCAAAACACGTGCCTATGGTGTCTTAAAGAAGGTAGAGAGAGAATTTAGGGTTTGTCTCTTTTAAGGTAACAATCTTTCCTCCTTTAAATCAATTATTTCATATATGTATTAGGGATTAAGACTGTTGAGTTATATGGATATTTAAGTGTGTGATTGATTTTATGAAAAGGGACATAGTGGTAGAAAGAATAAGAGAAGGAAGAGATAGATTGAAGGAGCATTTAAAGGTATGTGAACAATTTTATATGTGTATGTTTGATTTTAGATATCAAATGCATGTTTTTGGATGTTATTAGATGTGTTACATATGAAAAATTAGGCTGAATGGGGTGTGAAAACCGAGCTATACATGAACACTTTGAGAACTTGAAATTTTGTTTAGGACTCATATGAACAGTCTATACTATTTTGATGATATCTTGAGTTTCAATAAACTCAAATTGAGAAATTAAAATTGTATATGAAACTAGACTCATAGATCTTCATTTCATATGAAGAACACAGAACTTGAATCAATTTTTATGATATAGAAAATTTGGCTTGAATTCGAGTTAAGACTGCTACCCTGTCACTGGGAGCAGTGGGTGGTTTTTATGAGATATCTTGAGATTTATAAATCATATTTGAGTTATTCTTGATGTTTTGGAAACTAGAAATATATATCTATAACTTTGTAGAAGGAAGTTTTCCCTAAAAATGATGTTTTATAGGCTAAAAATGGCATAGAATTTGAGACTAGAAATTTGTCTTTGGGTGGTTTGGGCCTCACGGTTACTATGATTTTGATAGTAACCGTGAGGTACCCCAGTTTTAAGTCTAGAGCTTAAAAAATACCTACCTCACGATTACTATGTATTTTTTTGGTAACCATGACCCCTTTAAAAAGCATAGATCACGGCCATTAATCTGTAGGTAATGACCGTGAGGTAGTTCGGCTCAATCCAGAGTCGGAATGCATCCTATGTCATGATTACTAGGTATTTCATAGTAACCGTGACCCCCTATTTTTCTTACTCTAAGTTAAAGATAGCTCCCAAATGATTACTAAAGCTAGTGTAAACCCTTCGAAGCATAAACCAGAGCGTTCTTGTTATAGGAACAAAGATAAATAGTGGTTTTAAATATATAATAATAAAATGACATATAAAGACATGTAAAGCAAGGGGTAAATATGTTAGGGTATTATTTGACTAAGACATATGGTAACATGATTAACAATAAAGGAAATGCGAACATATATAAAGATCTTTAAAAGTATTAGAATTAAAGAATGCAAACTTACATGAAGGTTAAATTGTAGTAATGCATTAATATTTTGTAATATGTTATTCCAAATATAGAAGATGTTGGTACGTATATATAAATGTATATCTTAAATAATTAAAGTATATGAAATTATCAATGAGTATTCAAAGGTGAATACAAAGATGGAAAGGAATTTAATTATGTTTCCAATAAACTCTACAATTATATGCTATTGTACGTGAATAAAAGAGTTGAATGACAATATATAAGTATGATCTTGTCATGCTATGAAAAGATCTTGATAATATAATATATGAACATAATTATAATTATCTCATTGATTCCTATACATGAAAATAAGACATAGGGGCCATAAAAGATATACCAAAATAATTAAATGTGTATATGACCCTTGTTTATAGATATGTTCATATGAATATGTTATAGACAGATAAGTATAAAGAAGTTAAATATAAAAAAATACAGTTGCTTGCATCTATGTCTAAGTTGTGGATAGATAGGCATGTCTATAGGGTTACAATCACAGCTACTACAGGTTTGTCCCCGTTTGGGGCCACAGGCTTAATCTCGATTGGGTCCACATGTCTGATACCTTCGGGTATCCACAGGAACAATACTTTCGGGTATTTATATATTTGATACCTACGGGTATCCACAGCATCCGTTATCCATACCCTTAGGGAAGATGCGGGCTTAATATGAGATATAAGCAAATTGTCATAAGTATTTACATGATAAAGATGGCATGATATTCAATAATATTATTTTCATACAATTATACATTAAAAAGGTGTAACATAGGATTAATTAAAAGCTCACTTGAACCCGAAATGTACAGAGTTATAATATAGTTATCCTTGAATATGTATAATTATGTAATGAACCATTAATGATTATGTTATGAATACATATGTTCCTTAATATCACTTATTACTTGTTTAACACCAGAACTCCAATTTATGAAATATATTTAATATAAGATTATAATTAATCAAAATGAGGATAAACCTTTCAAATACAAGTTCATGATTTATATACCTATATGTTGACATAAATATACATATATGCCTATAATTATTATAAGGACCTAATATAAGCTACTATGTTGATGTATTAACAATTAGAAATAAGTAAGGAGTATAAGATTAATTTAGCAGTGATAAGTGAAATCAGACTAACAATAAGCATCTTATCATATATATTAATGATAACCAAGTAATGGGTATGTTTAGACCCATAATTAGCTAAATAGATGCACAGGGGATTGGTTAACTAAGTTTAATAAGTTAGAAAATTAGTACTAAGATGCAATGTCAAAGTTAGTTTATAAATACACATACATATAAAGACTCCATATATGATTAAAGCTGACTTCGAACAATAATTGTAAACCAGGTCAACTTGATAAGAGAATATGGATTGAAAGTTACCCGAATGTCTTAAACCTATATGAGCTAAAGCAACTAAGCATAGGAATATTATAAAGTACTAATTAAGTACCCTTATTAAGTGTAACAATGAGAAAAGAGATTATAAAATATACCGAGCTAAAGTATAGCTTATAATAAATTTAATATAAGTGTTAGCTACTAAAATAAGTAAACACATAAAATAAGATTTAATTTCAAATCCAATCTATGTATAAGTTTATATATATATATATATAAACTACATACATGACTAAAGCTAAATCAAAGAATAAAGGTAAACCATATCAAATTGATAAAAGTATATAATATACATTGGAAGTTACATGAAGGCTTTAATGATAAAGTAGAATATAGTAAATAATCACATAGGTATTATAGTGTACTACATAAATATTTTCATTGATTACGAAAATGTTAAAAAGATTGTGAGACGCCCAAACTCAATGCAGTTTGCATGACCTTATATAGTAAATAAGTACCTAAATAAATAAGCGAATGAAATAGGTATGTGATACATAAAGAGGAATTAAATATTTTAGTTAAGCGTAACAACTAAATATAATTGTGTGAATTACATAACATGTATCATGATAAAGAATAGATGATGTGTTATAAATTATTATTATTATTATTATTATTATTATTATTATTATTATTATTATTATTGCATGCCATAAGTATGTTTGCTATCGATGACTTTTGTGAAAGGTTGTCTTCATAGTTTATTTTTCCCACTAAGTTGTATAGCTTAGCACGGGTGTTTATCCGTGTAGGTAAACATGTTTGAGTCTCTTCAGGGACAAGGACTAGGGGTGAGCATTTGGTCGGTTCGGTTCGGTTTTGGACCGAACTGATTGAACCGAAAATCGAACTTCAAGAAATTTAAGAACCGAACCGAAACCGAAGTATATAGAACCGAGAACCGAATGGACCGAAATAATTTTGGTCGGTTCGGTTCGGTTCTATCGGTTCTGGGTCAATGTGGGCTTTTTTTAATTGGGCTTTTAACCTATATGGGTCTATAAATTAAATTAATTTATATTCAACAAAATAAATTCATTTAAAATAACTAAAATTAAAATAATATACATAAATTTATTATATTATATCTATAATAAATTTCTCAATAATTTATCAATTTGAATTTCATTTTTTTATTTATCAATTTCTCAATAATTTATCAATTTGAATTCTTTTTTTGTTTATATATTATTATTTATTTTTTTAAGCTACACATATACAGTAGATGTTAACCTAATATTATTAGCAAAATTAACCAATTATAATACTTTGACTTGCTAATTCATAATTATCAAACTATTGTTCACTCGAACACAAACAAATGTATGTTTATCGAATATTATACGATAATATTTTTTATAAGTTTTATTTAGTCATGAAAATTTTTTAATTTATCGTAAATAATTTATTCAATACTAATTATATTTTTAATAATTGATGTTTATATTATCAATTAAAAAAATAATCAATTACTCACTGTCAAATTAAAAAATTTAATTTATTAATTAAAATTTGATATTCAATAATCTACTATATATATATATATATATATATATATATATATATATATATATATATATATATATATATATATATATATACAACTGTGCCAGTGCCCACGCTGCCAAATATTTGGCTTAAGAAAAATTTAATAGCCATGATGCATGCAGTGGGATTTGAACCTTGGACCTCCAGGGGTTATTTTTGTTTCCTAAACCATCAAGCCAACTTATGTTAGTTGAAATTTTAATACTATAAAATATATATATATATAAATTTCGGTCGGTTCGGTTCCTTCGGTTTTTCAATTTTAAGAACCGAACCGAATCGATAAAACCGAAATTTTTTTTCGGTTCTAAACCGAACTAACCGAAAACCGAACAAACCAAACCGAACAAACCAAAATCAATTCGGTTCGGTTCGGTTTTCGATTCCGGTTCGGTTTTGCACACCCCTAACAAGGACTTATAGCTACAAGGCCAACACTGGTAGTAAAAAGAGTGAATTAAAGTATTTATTTTATGTTGTAGTTAATATAATGATGTATTGTGCTAAATGTAAGACCATGTAATGAATAAAAATGTTATTAATAAAAGTTAATTGAGTATTTTCCTTTATATGGATCAAATATGATATGTTAATGTACAGTTAATTATATGCAAATAGTGTGTATAGTAATAACTAATAGGATTACTAGGGTAGTCCTTACATTCACCAACTATGAAGGAAGTGGAAAATGATAAAATTATGTTGCTTGTAAATGTCCCCAACGTCAAAGGAAAGAAAGTGCAATCCTTTATTATCTTATAATAATTCTCAAGGTGATAATTTAGGAATCCTCTATTTAAAACTATAAAGAAATCTTAAAAAAAAAAGCTTATTGTATATTTATTATTTATATATTCATCATTCTTTAATAATTTATATAGTTTGTAGAATTGAGTCCAAACATAAAATGAATAGATTCTCAACTTCAGAGGCAACAATTTTATTTACAAAAAATCATACATTATATTTTTTTTATTTGTAAAAGATCATATATCGTATTTTTTATTTGTAGAAGAAAATACACTATATTTTTTATGTACACAAGATTATATACTATATTTTTTATATATAGAAGATTATACACTGTATTTTTTATGTATAAAATATCATACACAATATTTTTTTTATGTACAAAAGATTATATATTATATTTTTTATATACAAAAGAAAATATACTATAGTTTTTATATACAAAAGAAAATATATTGTATTTTTATGTATAAAAGATTATACATTATTTTTTTATTTGCGAAAGAAAATACATTGTATTTTTTTATATACAAAAGATTATACACTGTATTTTTATGTATAAAAGAAAATATATTATATTTTTTATGCACAAAAGATCATATACTATATTTTCTTATGTATAAAAGATCATACACTGTATTTTTATTTACAAAAAATCATACACTGTATTTTTTTAAATACAAAAAAAATAATATATGTTTTATATATTAAAAAAATACTATATTTTTTATATACAAAAGATTATATATTGTATTTTTTTATGTATAAAAGATCATACACTATATTTTTTTATTTACAAAAATTATACATTGTATTTTTTTTTATTTGCATGCCAAAACTACACTGTATTTTTTATAGTAGAAAGATCATATACTATATTTTTGTATGTACAAAGATTATACATTATATTTTTTTACAAAAGATAATATATTGTATTTTTTATGTACAAAAAAATATACTGTATTTTTTATGTACAAAAGATTATATACTGTATTTTATTTATGTATAAAAAATATACTATATTTTTTATATACAAAAAAATATACTGTATTTTTTATGTGCAAAAGAAAATATATTGTATTGTTAAGTAGTACAATTAATTATTAAGTGTAATCTTTTATACTTCTGAAGATTGAAGTAGTGCTGCTATGGAATTAATCTTTTATCAGCAGTAAAAAAACAAAACTATGACAAAAATGTCCAAATTACTGAGCCAATTTTAACAAATTAGAATTTTAAGATAAGAATTTTAAGTGCAGAGAATGTAATACAATATTGGTTCTTAATAAGAAAGCATCTTGATCCCTTTCTACTGCCCAACCATTGACGTAAACTAGTCTTCAATGGATTCTCTTCGCATAAGCATTTGTAGTGATGGCTTATTCCACTAATCCTATCCAAAAACTTACCAATGTAAGGAATAAAATCAGAAAAGAAATAACTAGTAAACATGCCCTGAGTTTCACTAAGAATCCAAAACAGCCCATCTTCAATGCCAAAAGTCTTGCCAGTAGCAGCTATCAATGCTACATTATTAGAGAGTTCAATAGTTCATATTAGTGATAAATTAGTCACAAAGCCAAGCAATGCCTGATATAACAACCAGAATTGATACTAAGAATCACTGTATGAGATTAAAGATTTTATTAAATAATAAAATGTAAAATAAAAATCATCATTGATAGAATTGGCAAATAGTTGATGCTGTGACAATGGAGCAACAACTTAGGGGAAAACAGAGGATCAAAAATTTGTAGACATCATTTAATTGGAAAACAATTAATAGAAAGTAAATTGCATAATAGTAAAGATTAACCAAAAAATACATTGACAAAAATTTTTCGAATTCATGTTACAAAATTCACAAAATAAAAGTCAAAAAAAGAAAAAAGAAAGAAACAAAAAGAAAAAAGATATCACAAGCTTAAAATCACAAAATCAAACTTGCGCAATGGATAGCTGCAATTGCACCACCATTGGGAAGAATTGAATCAGCAGAACCTACACCAAATCAAAGTAATAAAAAGATAAATTAGCAAACACTTTTCAAAACCAACAATTGTTTCTAGAAGCAAGGATTAAAAATCACCTGGTTGTTCTTCCACTTTAGGCCACAAAAAATCAACCTTGGTGGAGAGGCAAGCACCGGAGGCAACAGCAAAAGCAATGACTGCGACCTGATTGATAGCAGAAGTAACGGCGCCACGGACGGCAGGGGGACCGGAGGAGGTAGTGGCAGCAATGGCGATGATGTTAGCAGAGGTGATCGAGAACCTAGGAGAGGGAGGAGGAGACTGCGAATTTGGGGCCAATTTGGTCAAGAAGGCAACGGAATTTATAGGAATTAGCATTAGTACGACGGAAATAATAGGGATAGAGATGAAATTTGCAGAGAAAGGGTGAGGTTTTATTGGAAAACATAGTGGAAATTGGGGTTTGGCACAAGGAAGAAGAAGATGACATTGAAATTTGGAAACGGTGAAATGAATTTTTGAGTGCTTGGCCGTTTCAGGCATATTTGAAATAATTGTTTTTGTTTAAACAAATTTTGTTCTATAAGTACCAGACTTTTATTTTTTATTGTACATGAAGTCCGGTGCTTTATATTACTTTGAAAAGTGAAACTTTATAAATACCTGCTAGTATAGGCGGCAAGCAAAAAGGCTGTGTAACAAATTATATTTATAGCAGGGCTGAGCAAAACCGATCCGGAATCGAAAACCGAACCGAATTGAATGGATTTTGATCTGTTTGTTTCGGGTTTTTCGGTTCATTCGGTTTGGAACCGAAAAAATAAATCGGTTTTATCGATTCGGTTCGATTCTTGAAATTGAAAAATCGAAGGAACCGAACCGACCGAAGTTTTATACATATATATTTTTATAGTATTTATATTTTAAAGGACACGATTTGGACTGATGGTGATTGATGGCCGGGAAAATAAGGTAAACTCTCCAAGGTTGCAGGTTCGAAACCCACAAACAGCAGGAATGCTAGTTTTGGGCAGTTTTTGATCCAATTAATCAATGATTTTTATAATAAAATATCTACATACTAATAATTATCGTTATTTATATTAATACAATATTCATGTTTTAATGGAGAACAAAATTCAAATATAATGATATTTAAATTATGATTCATAAAAAGTTAATATATATATATATATATATATATATATATATATATATATATATATATATATATATATATATATATAACACACGAAGATATACATGTAAATTTAAATTATATTCATTATATTTAAATATATTTACAGTTTAATTATATTCGAATATTTATTTACCATGAGTTAATGAGTAATTATAAATATATTTATCATAAAATTGTGAAATTAAATAATATATCTTGTTTCATATGCTTTTCATATTTGGACTTCAACATCAATTTGATGTGTTGTATTATTAACTCTAATCAATTTGAAATTCAGATACTAATTGAGAATATAGATACTAACGGTGTGTCAAACGGAATGCGCAATTTAATTTATATTATATTTTTCGTTCATTGAGTGCTTAACGTATAAAAAATAAAAATTTGAGAGTTCATGGTTATCAAATAAAAGTATGGAGGTTTAAAAGTAAAAATTTTGGAAGTTGAGGACCTTAAAAATGTATTTTGTCTAGATTAAATTTTTACAACTTTCTATTATTATATATCCTTTATGCTTCAAATTGATAGACACAATTTTATTTTATTTATTTTTTGTTAATTTCAAATTATAGTCTACTTAACCACTTATGATTTTAATAAGTTAGTTAATATATTAAATTTTTATTATATCCATGCTTAAGGTTACTTTTCAAAAATAACTTTTCTATTTTTTCGATGAATTATTTATTACCATCACTTTGAAAATTAAAATTTTAATTTTACATTTACTGAGTTTGTCGATTTTCAATAATTAATAATGCATTCTATATTTCAATTTTTTATTTGAATGTTTAAAATTTGTATGTGATAAATGTTTAGGATATTTTGGAATTTATTATTGGGATATTTATAATTTATATTTGATTTTGATGAATGATTTTTGTAATTGAATTTTTATATTTTTATATAGTGATATTTACAAAATTATATAAATAATATTATTTTTAAAAAAATATTAAAAAACTTGGTTCGGTTATTATAGACATAATATAATAAATTTTTGTATATTATTTTAATTTTAGTTATTTTAAATGAATTTATTTTGTTGAATATAAATTAATTTAATTTATGGATCCATATAGGTTAAAAGCCCAATTAAAAAAACCCAAACATGGCCCAGAACCGGTAGAACCGAACCGAACTGACCGAAATTATTTCGGTCCATTCGGTTTTCGGTTCTATATACTTCGGTTTCGGTTCGGTTCCAAAAATTTCCGAAGTTCGGTTTTCGATTTAATCGGTTCGGTTCAAAACCGAACCGAACCGACCAAATGCTCACCCTTAATTTATAGGACAAATGGAGTATTAGTTTATAAATATATTCATGGGTGTGAAAATAATATTGTATTTTTTCAATAATTTTTATCTTAATATATGTATTTGGTAAAAGAAATTTCCATGGATATTGAAATTTGATGATTGCTACATGTATTTATACCCCGTGATATTTTTAAATTTAATTAGTAATTAATTCAAAATTTATTTAATATCACATATTAATTTATTTAATATATGTAAGAGAAACGGCGACAGAGTAGGAGAAAGAGGAACTGAGACATGTGGAGAATTTAGATTTGGGCTATTAGAAAAAATAGATTAGATGATTGGATTATATAATAACCCATAACCCTTCTATATATTTTTAAAATTTTATAATGGGTTATATAGGTTATAATAACCCAATAAAATTATAAAAAAAGGAGTTTGTACCCAAATACCAATATATATATATATATAGAAAAATCAACATAAACAAAAATTAACGCAACAACGATCAATAGAACATAAATAATCACCGACAAAAAATCAATACAACCATAAAAAAAACTAAAAAGATTGTAAATATTAATATAAAAAATAAAGAAAAATTAATCAAGTGAAAAATATAGAACTATTTACTTACCAGTAATAAATCAAAGATGAATACACTTCTGAAAATAAATACTTGATGAATCATGATAACTCTCCAATACGGTGATGATACCAACCAAAAATCTTAAAGATGAATAATGAAGTTAAACATAAGAATTTTTGAAGATAAGAAGAAAACCCTCAGAGAAAGAGGAAAAATCATCAGAGATTAGAATAAAAAACTGCCTTCAAAAGTTAAGAGGGAACACAATACTGAAATAAGTAGGTATATTTGATATACAAAATTTTTTAAATTAAAAATGGGTATACTTGAGAATGAAAATGGAAATATGAAAGGTGTAAAAAAATCTTATGGCAATTTTGAAAATAAAACAAAAAATAAGGGTATTTCATGTAATTTTCTCTAAAAATGGATTAGATGGGTTAGATTAAATGGATTAGATGCATTACACCATTTTTGAACAAGCCTAATGCAAATGATGCCACGTAACGGGATTGATGAGGTAAAAACTGGTCAGGATCAATTAGACTAAGGGTATCTAATATGAGCAAATTAAATTTTCTTTTGGAAAGTTAAATAAAATATGACTTTCATTTAGATAGTTACATTTCCATCGATAATTTTTTCTTTTATGTTTTGTTTCATAAAATCTCACTATCATTTTTTTCTCCTTTTCAATTCATTTGAAATCTTTTCTCATTTTTTCTTGTCATTTTTTTAAATTATCGAGCTCTTTTTTTTTTTTAATCAAGTTCTAAAATTTGAAATTATAAAATGATGTTATAAATTAAATAACATTAACTATGTACAAGTTAAAATTGCCTAACACAGAAAAAAATCATGTAAGATAAAATTAAATAAGGCATGATAATATTTTTATTGAACTATTTTGCGTAATTGAGCAAATTTGTATGGAATCGTTATCGTATTAGTCATTAGTTTAATATCACTATCGGATAGGATCATTCTCAAATTCAAGTCACATTGGAATTTTGGATCATTATTATATTATATATTTTGCAACATCATATCAATCCACTATTTTCTAAATCATAAATTAAATTTTAATTTCATCTTATTTTTTAAAATATTAATATATTACAATTAATTTTAAATTTTAGTAACTTTTATAAGTTAAAAAAATGACATATATATAATTTAAATAAATTTCAATTTTTTATTATTTAAATATTTAATTGCTCTTTGAAAAATTTAAAATATTATTTGGGTAATGAAAGTTGCTGGGTAGTAATTCATGTGTTAGCCGATGGATAGGCATTTAGGATAGTAAATCCTTTTGCAAGTTTGTCCAGATAAGAAATAATAATTTTTTAAAAATTAATTAAAATTTTAAATTATAGATATTTTATTTTGTAGAGCTACTTTTTTATCTAGTTCTTCTACCTCAAACTCTGCAGGTCAATATTAACAAAAATTAAATATCGTCAATAGTGAGGATGTAATACCCCTAATGGTACCCTAAGAGGGATAGATGGTCATTTCTCTTGAGAAAGAGATTTATTTTGTGATTAATTAAAAGAAAATTTCAATGTAGGGACTTAATTGAAAAGACAAAGTAAAAGAATTGTGGTAAAACTAGAAATAAGAAAAGATGAGAGATTAAAGTAAGAGATATAAGTTTAAAGAGGGACTAAAGTGAACTTTTGTAAGATTTTTTTATTGAGCAGCCATTGGGATTTAGACAAGTGAAAGGCTATGAAAGAAAGAAGTAAAAATCTGATTTTTATTGATTGAGTTGGCTGACCATATTTGGCCACAAAACAAAACACAAAGTTTTGTTCATTTTCCTTGGTTTTTCTTCTTCTTTTCTCTTCAAGCTTGCGTGGATGCTGTTCCAAGTAGAGAAAAGTTTTTAGATGGTAGAGATGAAAAGCAAGAGTAAAGAAGAAAATATAAGGAGGAGGAAAGAACAAGTTAAAGCTTAATAGAGGTTTGGGAGTTTTTCATTTTCTTTGCTAGCTAATTTATTGATTTAAGTTGATGTATGTGTTATAGATGTTCTGTTATTGATGTTAGAGTTCTATAGTGATGAATGGATGCATGAGAAATGTGATTTATGTCTTAAAGAATCCTATAGTGAAAAATTTGCATAAGGATTATATGAACCAGTCTTAGTAAAAATGGCATAACTCGTTTTGTAGACATCTGATTGATGTGATTCTAGTTGTATATGAAATATAAGACCTATATATACAACTTTGTAGAAGAAATCGGGATCTAAATCTGTCTATCGAGTGTCCTAAAATGAGCTTGAAGTGGACAGACCCCTGCTGTTCGTCCCATGAGAGCAGTCTGCTGTTTTTAGTGAATAACGGAAGATTTAGAAGTTAGATTTGAGGATTTGTGATGTTTTAAAAACTAGAGACATAGTGGAACAACTTTGTAGAAGACAACTTTCCTTGAAAATGACGTTTTTTGGGTCAAAAATGGTATATAAGTCGAGACATAAATTCTGTCTTTGAGCGATTTAGGCATCACGGTTACTATGATTTTCATAGTAACTGTGAGGCAGTCTAGAATCAAAATGCACCCTATCTCACGATTACTAAGCTTTTCATAGTAATCGTGACCCCTTTAAAAGGTATAGAACACGGTTATTACTCATGTAGTAATGATCGTGAGGTAGTCTGGTGCAGTCCAGATTCGAAAGTGTAACTAGGTCACGATTACCATAAATTTGGTAGTAACCGTGACCCTGTCCTGTCTTTCTTGAACTTGATTTTTAAAACCTCAAATTATTATTAAAGCATGTTTAAGCCTTCCTAAATGTTTTTAACGTGTTTTAAGTGTAAAAATAAGAATAATAAGTGATGTGAAATGAGTGAGAAGCATAATGAATTAATGAAGTAGAGTTAAACATACACTAAGTCTAAATGCATAAGAATTTGTACAATAAATGAATATGAATGAACATGAACATGAGTGACATGGTATAGTAAAATGATTGCATAATCTATTGAATATGCTAATGTTATGTTTCTAAAAGTATGTAATAAAATGTACAAGCAATGAATGTGAATGAACATGATAAATGGTAAGCATAATGTTATAGGTTGCATGACAAATAATAATTATACTAATGTTAATGTTAAGTGTAATTGAAGTTATTGTTTAGTGATTTTGTTGCATTCTCTAATTGATGTGTTATCTCTTTGAATTTATGATTATAAATGTATCAAGTGTGATAACCTTGAGTGACTAAAAACTATTTGTAAGCCTAAATTTCATATAGTAGTGGATAGATAGACATGCCTATAAAGGGGATAGTGATCGCAGCTGTAAGTGTTGTCATAGAAAGTTGGCTAGTGTAGTGTTTGATACCTTTTGGTATCTAGTAAATCGAGTCTTTTATGTCTCTAGTGCAATATCTAGTGTTTGTACCCGTATTCACCATTTATGAGAATTTAGGCAATGAAAGTGATTTGACTATTGAATAATGATAAGTGACCAATAGTTAAGTATTACTATGCCTCATGATAATGTTAGTGCTTTTCAGTGAATATTGAAGTGTACTATTATACTTAATGATAATGTTAATGCTTGACATTGAATAATGAAATGTGAGTGTAAAACTAATATTAAAATGTAAGTGAAAAAAACTATATTGTGATTGTTACTGAGTGTATAATTGCTATTGAGTGTGATTAATTGCATGTATTGAATAAGAATGACATGAAATTATTGTTATGTATTGGCATGCTACATTGATTGCATTTACGACTTCGATAAGAAGTTAATTGTACTATTTACTCCCCACTGAGCCATTGCTCAGCACGGGTGTTTTTTCGTATAGGTACTCGAGTGTGAGAAAGTAATTTTGCTAGAGTCAACATCTGCAGGCCACTAGAAGGGAGGTGAGTCAAGGCTAATACTGCTAGTGTATTATATTGTTGTAAATGTATAATGTAAAAGATTTGAACTGTATGTAATGAGCTAAGTTGTAATTGTACTTTAAGTATATTATGTGTATTAAATGTTGTGTATATATGTATTTTTGTGCAAGTAATTTAATAAAATAATAAGTATATAAAATGATTTTAAGAGCGGGCATTACAGAGGAAATCACTATTAAAGATTTTCAAAAATCAATAAATAATTGAAAATTTCGAAAAATCAAAAGAGATCAAATTTATGAGAATATTATTTTTTTTTCAAAATCTCATAAAAACTGATTTCATAATCAAAACAAAAGGGAAAGGTGTTCAAATCTCAAAATCATTTGAAACCATTCACTTTCTCTCACAAAAAAACTCTGCAAAAATATCGAGATAGAAAATACGAGTACATACACATAGGTTTTATCTAGGTAGGAATAAAACCTCTAACAAGAGAAGGATTAAACACCTCCATTCTCTATGTTTTAAGGGATGCAAGATTTTTAGATTTCTTTGATTCAATCATAAGCTCAGTGGAGTCAAGTCTTTTTCAAGAACCAATCTATTTTGAATGCTTACCAAATATTTCGTTAACTTTTGTAGATCCAAAAATTTTGAAATCTTTAGTTTTACAAATTAAGACTCATAATTACAAAATACTGGAAGGATTTATTACAGTAGCCATCATTTTTAGAATACATTATAAAGCAATGTTTTATGCTTTTACATTAGTAAAAAATGTAACAAAAAAAGGGTAAAATCCTTTACAAACAGATTTATCTAGAGCAAATACGGTAATTCTAAAAACCATCATTTGAAAAGTATTGATCTTCCTGAAAAATGAATTTTAGAGGTTGTTGTAAAACCTAAATCTCTAGAAAAATCTAAACCAAATATTCATTTGAAGGAAATCACACAGTACAATAATGGAAGGGTAAAATTAAGTTTTTTAAGAACTTCCAGTTATCAATATTCAGATGCTAGTTTCTCCACAAGTACTATAGATTTAGGGAGAGCCTCAAATCTACCTTCAGTGATTCACCTTCTAGATAAGGAAGAAAGTTTTCAAAAATCCAGTTTTTTTGTTCTAGTATTCCAAGTGATTCTTTTCAAACGTTGATTATTCAACAATTGTCCCTCACCAGATTTATACGAAGCCTCAAGTTTCTAGTGAGGAACAATAAAATGTTTCACCTCCAACTTCATCGTCTTCTTCAATAGTAATGAAAAATGTTATTAATGAATTAAATGTCATAGAAAAAGATTTTGAAGTTAACAAAACTTTTCTACATAAGGATTTTTATGCACCTAAAAATATATAAAAAAGGACATGGCTCTTTAAAAATTTTCTAGAAAAAAGAAAAGAAATTCAAAATAAATATTATGAATTTGTTTTCGAAAATAAAACATAAATTTTATTCTTTGACTGATTTGAAAATTATGCATCACAAAATAAAATTTCATATCCATTTGAACAAATAAAACTATTAACCCTATAACTTCTAGAAATAAGATTATAAAATGGAAATGCCTGATGGTAGGAAAATTCAATCAGAACATCCACCTTTAAGACATATAAAATTAACACATCTAAGTCAAATGGTAGATGTTAGTCCTTATAAAACTTCGAGTGATAAAATGGATAAGGATATTGAAAATATCATTCAACAAAATAATTTCACAAACACTAACCTTATTACAATTGCAAAACAGTTAACTAGGATAGAGGAACACCAAAAAAAATTTATAATTTCCCCTGTTGAAATAACATAATCAAAATTCAAAAATCCTAATTTTAAACCTTTTCAGGTTTCTAAAACAAGTTAAAAATTATTCAAGGAGGGCAGACCTGAGTTTACCCAAGTCTATTTTTAGGCAAAAAAATAGCCAAGTGTGGCTAAATTTTTGGTTTTGGAGTAGAAATACATTATACCAAGCTTGTTAGTAATCCCAGTAAGTGTATATCCTACAGTGATTTAGGGTTGTTTGAAAGTTAACTGGAAAGTATTTGGGGGTATGAAGAGCCGATTCCCATTCAAGTGGAGAAATGATTTTAACAGTAGAATATAGGATTTCAAGGCTGTTTTGGAGGTCATGATTAACTATTATAGAACCTGTAAATTCCAATATTGCCAAGTAATAAGGCTAGGGTTTTGTTAAATCTCAAGGTTTAAAATACCAACCTTTTGGAAAAACTTGAGATATGGTGATATGAGCACGACCAAGCACAATGGCAACAAAAAAGATGAACTAGTATTTCCTCAAGGACCAATAACAAGAGCAAGGTCAAAAAAGCTTAAAGAAGTCTTACAAGCATTCATGAAACCTTATGTGGAGAAGATCCAAGTTCAAAAAGAGAAAGAAGCTAAATTGGATTGTGAAGACAAGTGTAGGCCGAATGGTTGAATGGGCCTTCAAGTTACTTTATTTAGTTTCTATTATTTATTTAACATTTAATTAAGTATATTTAAGTAGCCTAGAACCTAGAAAAATGAATTGGGCTTTATTAGAATAGGTTTATTTTATTTTGGGCTTATTTTACTGTTTTGGGTAGTTTAAGTGGGTAGGCTAAAGTTGGGCTTATCTCTTCTAAAGAGTTAGGCCAAAATAACTATTTGAGACTTAGAATACCTAAGGGGGCCGAATTTTACATGGGAGAGTTGAATTTCAATGGGTTTGGGTCAGATTTGGGTTTAGGCCTACATTGGTAAACTTAGGATCCTAAATTTTAGGAATGGATTTTTCTTAATAAATACTTATTATTTTGGGATATTATTAAGTAGATTTTGAGGGAGAAATAATATCTTGACCATATCTTTAAAGGAATGGACGAAATTCACTTTTAGCCAACATTAAGTCTACATTCATTCCTTCATTTTCTTAAGATAATCATGCATATTTATCACCAGCTTTTAGGATTATTTTCAGATTGTATTTATCTTTATTTCTTTATGTACTTAGTCCATATTATGGCTAAATACATGTAGATAAAGGTTAGGAATTATCTTTGATATTTATTTCATTATTTATCTTTTAGAGTTAGTGTTTGATTTTAATTCATCTAGGGAGGGGTGGCTGCCTAGCCTATATAAAGGGCTGAATTCTTTATTTGTAACATACTTGAATTTTGATTAATGAGAATTTTCTTTGGCTTGGCCGAATTTGTGAGAGTTAATTTATTATTGATTCTTGTTATTGCATGAACAATTAGACTTAGGCTATTTGCATGATTAATGTATGCTTGATTCTTCTTCTTCTTCTTGTTTTTTCTAAATCAATCTATCATAAGTGTTTCCAATCAATCTTGTTTGGGGGTTCTTTAGATTGGGGGTTTATTATCTTATTTATGTTCAATATGTATGGTATGTTGGCGTTCTAGTTTGGCATATAGGCTGGGGTTTCGCATCATATGGCCTGTTAAGGATTTTGGAAATAAAAACCGTTCTCAATAGTCCATATATATTGAAATTTAGATTTTACAAAATATTTTGCTTTTGGTAGTTTTGATTGAGACAAAACTAATTCAGAATCATTTTGGGATAAAACTATTTGTGAGGGTTTTGAAATGATTTCTTCACAAAAGTTTTTTAAAATAATAATTTTATTTCAAGATGATTCTTGCAATATTTTTGAAGAAATTTGAGAAAGGGTTTTAGGAGTTGAAGACTCTCTTTTCTTGATTTTTGCAACAGAGTTTAGATTTTTACCTATAAAGGCCTCTTTTTTTTGTAATTTTTGTCTTTAAGGCCTCAATTTCTGAGAAAGCCTTTAGAGCTTAAAGCCTTTCCTCTTTTTGGGGTTTTAGGGCTTCTTCATCCTCTAGGGCCTTTTGAAACCAACACTTTAGTTCTAGATCCTTTTGAACAGTTTGGATCTAATTTTGGATTGTTTGGGCCTGCTGTTTGGCCTTTTCTTCATCTTTTTCGACCGCATGGGCCCAAGATTTTATTGGAATAGCAGTAGAGACTGCTGGTTTTGTCTCTTTCTTATCAGGGTCCTTTTGGACCTCTTTTCCTTTTTTCGATTTTCTGGGCATTTGTGGGTTCACTCAAGACCTGTTTTGGAGGAACTATCTGGTTAGAAAATCTAAAATTGAGTTTTTATCTCCTCGAATAAATTCGATTTCAAAATCAAATACACTAAGTATTATAGCACGTAATATTTCTAACTGTTGTTGCTGGATAATAGCTACTGGAATAGATCCTTCCAGCATTTTATAATTATGAGTTTTAATTTGTAAAACCAAAGATTTCAAAATGTTTGGATCTGCAAGAGATGATGAAATATTTGGTGAGCATTCAAATAAGATCGGTCCTTGAAAAAGACTTGACTCAACTGAGCTTATAATGGAATCGTGAAAATCCAAAAACCTTGCATCTCTTAAAACACTAACCTTTACGCAGATAATATTTTCAAAAATATTTTCAGAAAATAATTAATTTTAAAAATATGAACAAGTTACTGTATAGATCTACCACCCCCTAGGCTCTGATACCAAATGGTACCATTTGAGCTCTGATACCAAATGACGCTTGGGATCTCAAGGGATGTTTATTAAAGATCTATGAACATGAATGCAGAAAATGAAGGTACATGGTGTAATAACCCACTATACTATTCAGTATAGCTCTCAAAGAAGGGCTATATATTCCAGCCTATATACCTATTTAATGCAACACGAGCATTATGCAAATAGAGTTTTTGATGCACAAGAGCAGCCTAAGCCGCAGGTACAGAGCATACTTATGAATGCAACAACACTTGAACACAGATATGGAAAATATAATTTTATAAATGAAAATAAATTACAAGAAAGCAAAGGTTAATACATGAGCATACTTACGTTTTCTGAAAACAAAATAAAATTTACAAATTTATTTTTAGAGATAATACTCTAAGCTTTCAAAAGATTACAGGTGTGCTCAAAAAATGAGCTCCTTAGTATTCTAAGCTTGAAAGGTTTTTGTGCCTAAAGAAGAGTCTGCCTTGAATGGAGATGGAGAGTCCCTTTTATAGAAGAAAATCTCTGTCTGTTTAGCGTTAATTAGTGGGAGCTTGGACCCACTATAGTTGGATGCAACTACTTTTATCAATTAGTGGGAGCTTGGACTCACTTATTGGTATCCGTGAAGTAGTCTTTTGACCTATTTTGGAGTTGGTGGATACACTGCATGTGGGGAGCAGATATCTGTTGAAGATAAGAAAATAATCTAATCATTTTCCTTTTTCTTTTACTTTTACTTTTACTTTTTTTTTATGGATCTGTTTAGGCTTTGGGCCAAGCCCGCTTACAGAGTATGGATCTTAAAATGAATCCATATTAAAATAAAGGTCCACTAAGGTGGAGGGAAAATACCAAAACAATCATCCTCATTATCACCCCTTAAGTCGATAATGGGCTCAGAATCTGAAGATGAGGCTTTTGAAGGAACTAAGGAAGCTTTTGAAGATGAGGCATCACTTTGGAAAAATTAAGAATCTGGAAGTATTCTTCCTTAGTTTTTGCTGCTACTAATTGGGTTTGTGCAAAGGACTTCTGGGCCAAACATTGAGACTTCCGGGCATGGTTTGGTGAGTCTTTATGCTTGAAGCCATTTCATGACACAAGTTTTTTGATGCTGTCTGGGACTGCAAACTTAGTCCACCAGCGAATTTTAAATCTTCGAACCAATGTCGTTTGGGCCTTTTTTTGTTGATATTCAAAATACCATGCTATTATCCATGGCAGATAGAATTTTGTGATGAAAAGCATCAAGTGATGGAATTATCTTTCCCTGTTTGAAGGTTTATAAGTATTTTTGAATAGTTGATAGCCTTCCTGAACTGAAGGTTTTAAGATTTCAGGAGAGGCTCCGTATAATTTCCACCAATGGTTGAACCAAAACAGAATTTTTGAGGGGTCTATTTTTATGAAGAAAAATAGCCAAGCGTGGGTAAATTTTTGGTTTTGGAGTAGGAATGCATTATACCAAGCTTGTTGGTAATCCCAGTAAGTGTATGTCCTACAGTGATTTAGGATTGTTTGAAAGTTAACTGGGATGTGTTTGGGGGTATGAAGAGCCGATCCCCATTCAAATTGAGAAAGGATTTTATGGATTTTGACAGTGAAATATAGGATTTTAGGACTATTTATGGGGTTATGAGTAACCCTTACAGAACCTGTAGATTTTAATATTGCCAAGTAATAAGGCTAGGGTTTTGTTAAATCCCAAGATTTAAAATACCAGCCTTTTGGAAAAACCTGAGATATGGCCTGTTGAGAATTTTAAAAATAAAAACCATCCTCAATAGTCCATATATATTGAAATTCAGATTTTACAAAATATTCTGCTTTTTGTAGTTTTGATTGAGACAAAACTAATTTAGAATCATTTTGGGATAAAACTATTTGTGAGGGTTTTGAAATGATTTCTTCACAAGAGTATTTTGAAATAATAATTTTATTGCAAGATGATTCTTGCAATGTTTTTGAAGAACTTTGAGAAAGGGTTTTAGGAGTTAAAGACTCTCCTTTCTCGATTTTTGCAACAGAGTTTAGATTTTTACCTATGAAGGCCTCATTTTCTGTAATTTTTGCCTTTAAGGCCTCAATTTCTGTTAAGCCTTTAGAGCTTGAAGCCTTTCCACTTTTTGGGGCTTTAGGGCTTTTCATCTAGGGCCTTTTGGAACCAAAACTTTATTTTCGGATCCTTTTGAACAATTTGGATCCAATTTTGGATCGTTTGGGCTTGCTGTTTGACCTTTTCTTCATCTTCTTCGACCTCTTGGGCCCAAGATTTTATTGGAACAACAATAAAGACTGCTGGTTTTGACTCTTTCTTATCTGGGTCCTTTTGGACCTCTTTTCCCTTTTTTTGATTTTCTGGGCATTTGTGGGTTCACTCAAGACCTATTTTGGAGGAACTCTCTAGTCAGAAAATCTGAAATTGATTTTTTATCTCTTCGAATAAATTCGATTTCAAAATCAAATACACTAAGTATTGCTCGCCATTTGGCAATAATATATTTTGATGCAATATTTTGAACATCTTTTTGTAAAATTTCTTTAGCAGATTTACAATCAATGCGAAGTAAAAATTTTTGATTTAGTAAATCACTTTGAAGTTTTTGAATGCACATGACAATCAAAATAATTTCTTTTTTGATGGTTGGATAATTATTTTGGTAGTCATTTCAGTGTGCAGATGTGTATTGGACAATGCATTCTTTGCCATTGACATTTTGTTTTAATATTCCCCTATATTCTATGTTTGAAGCATCTGTTTCTACGATTTTAAATGCTGAAGGGTCAGCAAGATGTAAAAATGGCATTTCTTTTACCTGTTTTTTGGTTTGTTGAACAATCTTAGTGTGTTCATCAGACTAAGGCACTGGATTTTTCTTTAACCTATCATGCAAGGGTTTTGCAAGAATTTTAATGTTTGGAAAAAAATCTAAAACATAATTTAAACTTCCTAAAAATCTTTGGAGTTGGGTTTTGTCCAAAATTTTATCAGAAAATTTTTCTGCAAAAATTAAAGATCTCTCGATTGGAGCAATTGTTCCTTGGGTAATATAATGACCTAAGAAACGAATTTTTATTTGAAAAAGAGAGATTTTTTATTTAGAAACTACTAAGCCATTTCTTCTTGCTACCATGAATAAAGTTTTTAAGTCTTTGAAATGTTGTTCTAAAGAGTTTGAAAAAATCAAAATATCATCTATATATACTATGCAAAATTTTGAAAAAGGTGCGAAAATATCGTTCATTATTCTTTGAAATTCTGAGGGAGCATTGTTTAATCCAAATGACATTACTGTCCATTCATATTGAACAAAGGGAACAGTGAAAGCAATTTTATAACAATCTTTTGGTTCAATTTGGATTTGCCAAAATCTTGATTTTAAATCAAATTTTGAAAAGACTAAGGCAAAATGTAAACCTTGTAAAAGATCTTTTTTATTTGGAATCGGATATTGAATCCATTTCAAAGCTTTATTTAAAGGTTTGTAATTGATCACAAGTTTGGGTGTATCTTTTTCTATTTCTAAATTTTTATTGATACAGAAAGTGCACAACTCCAAGGAGACCTAGATTTTACAATTAATTTTTTAGAAAGTATTTCACGAATCTCATTTTTACAGTGATTTTTGAGTTCGTGATTCATTTGAATTGGCCTAGCTTTTGTTGGGATTAATTTTTCTGAAAAATCATTTTCATATGGTAAATCTACCATACGTTGTTTTCTTTCCTAAAAAGCGTTTGGTAAATCTGAATAAATTTTATTTTCAATTTTATTTCTAAAATCCTGAATTTTTTATTGAATGAGTTTATTCTCTAAATTCTTTTGGATTCTAGAGATTGAAACATCATGTCTTAAAAATTGAAGATGTTTTTGTTTTTCCTGAATTAAAATATTTAATTCATTTTTGTAAATAGAACAAGCTTTTAAAAGATTTAAATTTCTTGTTTTAGGTTTTTCAATAAAAGGAAAAATAATTTTATTTCCATTAGATTTAAAAGAAATACTATCATAGTTTACAAAATAGTGAGTTATCATATTGATAAACGGAGTCCCTAAAATAACACTATGATTTACATTTTCTAACAAAATGAAAGGAGTTTTAATTAAAACGGAACCATTTTTTATGGTGGCTTCAACTTCAATTTTGCTTTTAATAATCATTTTCGAGTTATTTGCTGCAGAAAGTTTTTCATTTGTTTCTTTAGCAAATCTTTTTGGAACAATATCGTTTTTTAAGCAATTTAAATCTGCATCGATATCAAAAAGAGAAATATTTTAAATTTGAAAATTATCTGAAAAAACAAGTGTTATTTTAATCAAATATTTTCTACTAGTAACAGTTCTTAAAACAAACAAGAAATCCTCTGGAATTGTGTCCAGGTTTTCAATTTCTTTTCTTGTTTTCTCAAAATCTTCTTCTTCTTCTTCTTTTTCTTCTTCTTCTTCTTCTTCTTCTTCTTTAGAAGAGTGTTCTTCAGTTTCATTTTGTTCAGTATATTTTGAAACTAACTATTGAAGAAGATAAGAGTTAGATTGTTGTTTTTGTTTGAGAATTTTCAACTCTTATTTTACTATTCCAATTTCTTCTTGAAGTGACTTGATAGTAACATGAGGTTTTTTCTTAGATTTTGCTCCTAAGATTTTTGTTAAATCTTAAGGGTTTGTTTTAACTGAAGCTGAGTTGGAAGGTGAAGGGGATTTAGGTGTTTTTCCTTCAAAAGATTTTAAGAGTTTCTCTATAATTTCTTTTTGAAGTTTTTTATCTTCTATTTGTTTTACGATAACAAGCATTAACTCTTGATCTTTTGTTAAAACATTAATAGATTTCTATGATTCTGAATCAGAATCATTTTGTGTTAAACTAGCTAGATGTAGTTAAATGATCAAATTCAATAAAATTATCTTCTTCGGATAAATATGTTTGAGTTTTTTCTTCTAAAGTTTCAACTAAAAGTAATGAATTTTTTTATTTCATCTTCTAATTGCAATTCATGAAGTTTTTATTTATCCTACAATATCTTGAAATATGTTCAGGTTGATTACATTTGTAGCAAATAACTTATTTTTTTTTATCATATTTCTTAAAAGATTTTTTAATTGGATTTTATTTTCTATAGGTTTTTCTAGGTTTAGATTTTCTATTGAACTTTTCTTTATTTGGTTTAGGGGAAAATATTTTTATAGGTTTTTGTGAAATTTATTGTGGGATTTTGAGTAAGAACCTTCTTAATCTTTAGTTTGGTTTCCTGTAGGAATTTCAAACTGTTTACAAAACGACCCTAGTTTTTGTTGTGTTTTCTTTATTTTCATTTTCAAATGTTTTTGAAGTTTTAAATCCTGGCAGATTTTAAAACCTTCTTTTTGTGTAAAGCTAATTAATTCTCCATATGTTAAATGACTATATGGAATTTGATTTATTTCGAACTCTTCTTTTATTCTATTTCTAAACTTTTCTCCAAAGAGAGTTGGTAAACCAGCTAAAAATGTTTCTTTCCAAAATGGTTGGTTGGAATCTTCTCTAAGCATGATTCTAGTTAGAAACATGTTTTTATAGTTTTGGAATTCAGATAGACTTTTACACCTAAGGTTTGACAACAATTTTGCGTTTTTTTCTTTTAAATGAGATGGATCTCCTATGAAGTGCAAACTAATTGTATGGATTGGTGTTGCTACTGCATCTGGAATAGGATTTTCTAACTCATCGAGGATGGGAATTCCTTCCTCAGTTGTTTGAATAGCACCTAATATTTCTAACTATTGTTGTTGGGCAAGATGAAAATCCCACCAGCCTTTTAATTGACCTGAAAAACTTGTTATAAGCAATTCAGCTATGGCTCTATCAGGGGTATTTATTTGGGTTTCAGATGCATTGGACGCCATAGTTATCTGTTGTAGAAGAATAAGAATATTATACTCAGACATACCATCTATGTTCCATTCATAGACAATAGAGGCATTGAATTAAGACTGAGATAATACGTTTAATCTATTTTCTATTCCTAAGTCTGAAGCAGTTACCATGGCCAAAGGTGAAGGTGAACTTCGTGGCCAATGGAGTCTGGATAACTCCTATTTTTGGCTTTCTTCAGAGTCAGAGATATGATCTAAGATGCTGAACGTTTTATTTTTATCTAAGGTGTCCTGTGCAACCATGGGAGCAAAAGTAGAAGATGACTCTATCCTACTTAATTGGTCTTTCAAGGCTTGAGTAAATTCTGATTTACCCTCTTTAAATAATTTTTGACTTGTCTTGGATACCTGAAAAGGTTTAAAGATCGAATTTTTTAACTTAGATTCTGTGGTTTCAATAGGAGAAACTACATAAGTTTTTTGATGCTCCTCTATCCTAGTTAATTGTTTTGCAATTGTACTAAGATGAGTATTTGTAAAATTATTCTGTTGAATAATATTTTTAATATCTTTATCCATATTTTCATTTGGAGTTTTGTAAGGACTAGCTTCTACTGTTTGGTTTAAATGTGTTATTTTTATATGTCTTAATGGCGGATGTGTTGATTGTATTTTTCTACCATCAGATATTTCCCACTCTGTATCCTTACTTCTAAAAGTTATAGGATTAAAAATTTTTTGTTGAAATGGATATGAATTTTTTTCTTGCAAAGCATAAATTTCAAACCAATCAAAGAACATAATTGGCGTTTTATTTTCAAAAACAAATTCATAATATTATTTTTTGAATTTCTTTTATTTTTTCTAAAAAATTTTTGAAGAAGCATGTTCTTTTTTTAGATTTTCTTTTGAACAAAAATCCTTATGTAACTATATTTTGTCTACCTAGATCTTTTACAGGGTTTACATTCTGTCTTAGTCTTTTCAAAATTTGATTTAAAATCATGATTTTGGCAAATCCAAATTGAACCAAAAGATCGTTATAAAATGACTTTCAAAACATATTTACATAAGGATTTCTATTCAAAAGAAAATCTAGAAAAAAGAACATAGTTTTTAAAAAATTTTCTAGAAAAAAGAAAAGAAATTCAAGAAAAATATTATGAATTTTTTTTTGAAAATAAAACGCAAATTTTGTTCTTTGATTGGTTTGAAATTTAGGCTTTACAAGAAAAAATTCCATATCCATTTCAACAAAAAACTGTTAATCCTATAACTTCTAGAAGTAAGGATACAGAGTGGAAAATGTCTGATGGTAGAAAAATACAGTCAACACATCAGCCATTAAGACATATAAAAATAACACATTTAAACCATCGCGGTAGAAGCTAGTCCTTACAAAACTCCGAATGAAAATACGGATAAAGATATTAAAAATATTATTCAACAGAATAATTTTACAAATACTCATCTTAGTACAATTGCAAAACAATTAACTAGGATAGAGGAGCATTAAAAAACTTATGTAGTTTCCCTTATTGAAACCATAAAATCTATGTTAAAAAACCCAATTTTTAAACCTTTTCAGGTATCTAAGACTAGTAAAAAATTATTTAAGGAGGGTAAATTAGAATTTACTCAAGCCTTGAAAGACCAGTTAAGTAGGATAGAGTCATCCTCTACCTCTGCTCCCATGATTGCACAGGACACCTTAGATAAAAATAAAACGGTCAGCATCTTAGATCAGATCTCTGACTCTGAAGAAAGCCAAAAATAGGAGTTATCCAGACTCCATTGGCAACGAAGTTCACCTTCACCTTTGGCCACGGTAACTGCTCCATACTTAGGAATAGAAAATAGACCAAACGTATTATCTCAGTCCAAATTCAATACCTCTACTGTCTATGAATGGAACATTGATGGTATGTCTGAGTATAATATTCTTAGTCTTCTACAACAGATTACTATGGCATCCAATGCATATAAAACCCAAACAAATAACCCTAATAGAGCCATAGTTGAATTGCTTATAGTAGGTTTTTCAAGTCAATTAAAAGGTTGGTGGAATTTTCATCTTACCCAGCAACAACAGTTAGAAATATTAGGTGTTATTCAAACAATTGAGAATAGAATTCCCATCCTCGATGAGTTAGGAAATCCTATTCCAGACGTAGTAGCAACACTAATCCATATAATTAGTTTGCACTTCATAGGAGATCCATCTCATTTAAAAGAAACAAAACGCAGAATTGCTGTCAAACCTTAGGTGTAAAAGTTTATCTGAATTCCAAAACTATAAAAACATGTTTCTAACTAGAATCATGCTTAGAGAAGATTCCAACCAACCGTTTTGGAAAGAAAATTCTTAGCTGGTTTACCAACTCTCTTAGGAGAAAAGGTTAGAAATAGAATAAAAGAAGTTTTCAGAATAAATCAAATCCCATATAATCATTTAACATATGGAGAATTGATTAGCTTTACGCAAAAAGAAGGTTTGAAAATCTGTTAGGATTTAAAACTTCAAAAACATTTGAAAATGGAAATGAAGAAAACACAACAAGAACTAGGGTCATTGATATGCTTTTTCTAGAAGCTTAAATACCGCAAGTATACGGTGTACCGATTATAGTACTTCAGATATCGATCCCATGAGGAATGTTGATTAACATTGTACACTATTACTACTTGATTTTAATCTTATTTACAATGCTCATTAATTTACAAATTAAAATTATTATTAAAACTACATTACACTAAATTAAATATTTTTTTACTTTAATGATAATCCGAGAAGACTTATGAATATGATGAATATAACATATACATAATTATGGAATTTGATCTTTTTCTCTTATTTATAATTCAATCTTTATCATGCAAGCCAAGTTGGAATAATGTTCTATGTCGTAGCTCTCGCATCTAGACAAGAATTACATAAACACACATTCAAAGAATAAAAACCAACCTATAACAACTATCTCCACATGAGATTTCTCAAACTATGTTTGATAATGAATTTTCTATTAACTTTCAATAAGACGTTGCTCTCGCTAACTCCCTTATTTATGATCATTATGATGATTTTCAGAAAAGGAATTGCCATCTAAGGTCGTCTTCCTTAACTTATAATGATACTAATAAACTTTTAATAGCAAATCCCACATATAAAGATAAATGAAAGAGAAATGAATAAATATGATTATTGACATTCAATTCCTAAAATGAATTCATAATAATAACAAAGAAGAAGTAAAGATTAGAAATAAAAGAAAGGGATCTCTTAACCCTTCTTCCTTTCACCAAGTGTAGTCTTCTTCATTGTATTTGCCTTCTCTTTAAGCCATAAAACTAAAACTAAAACTACAACTATTGCTCTCTAATTACACTTTCAAAAAAAATAATAAAAATGATAGATCTCTCTAATTCTATATCCTCATTGAAATAACTTTCAGGGTATATATAATTTTCCAAGCATCAAGTCCCTTCAAGTGCCCCTCCATATGGTTGCAGCCTTTGATGAAACTTGGTGATTTTTTAAATGACTCTTCAAGCTCAACTGCATTTAACCGCCTCCTGTCGCACTCGCGACAGGACACGCTTCCTTCTTTGCACCTTTCTTTTCCTCATCTCTTGCCCTAGACCTGCGTTCCTTGTCGCGCTCGCTACACTTGTCGCCTTCGCGACACTTGTCGCGCTCGCGGCATGGCTTCTTCTTCACACCTTCATTAGTGTTTCCAAATTTGCCCATTTAAGCTCCCAATTGATTCCTTAACTCCTATAAAACAAATAAAATAACCAAGAACACACAAAACACATAAAAGTAACAAAATACACATAAAATACCAAAATATTAAATACTATACTTAATAAAACTAAACACACACACACACTATTTATGAGATTTTCAAGCTCATATCAGTAATTTTGTAAACAATTTGAAATTCCTACAGGAAACCAATCTAAAGATTGTGGAGGTTCCTGCTCAAAATTCCACAATAAATTTTACAAAAAATCTCGAAAAAGATTTTCTCCAAAATCAAATAGAGAAAACTTCTATAGGAAATCTAAACCTAGAAAAACCTATAGAAAACAAAATCCAATTAAAAAATCTTTTAAGAAATATGATAAAAAGTAAGTTGTTTGCTACAAATGTAATCAACCTAAACATATTTCAAGATATTGTAGCATAAATAAAAAAAATTCATGAATTGGAATTAGAAGATGAAATAAAACAAAAAATTTCATTACTTTTAGTTGAAACTTCAGAAGAAGAAACTCAAACAGATTTATTTGAAGAAGATAATTCTATTGAATTTGATGATTTAACAACATCTAGTTCAACAGAAAATGATTCTGATTAAGAATCACAGAAATCTATTAATGTTTTAACAAAAGATCAAGAGTTAATACTTGATATCATAAAACAAATAGAAGATAAAAAAACATCAAAAAGAAATTATAGAGAAACTCTTAAAATCTTCTGAAGGAAAAACACCTAAATCCCCTTCACCTTCCAACTCAGCTTTAGTTAAAACGAACCCTTACGATTTAACAAAAATCTTAGGAGCAAAATATCAGAAAAAACCTCATTTTACTATCCAGACACTTCAAGAAGAAATTGGAATAGTAAAATAAGAGTTGAAAATTCTCAAACAAAAACAACAATCTAACTCTGATCTTCTTCAACAGTTAGTTTCAAAATATACTGAACAAAATAAAACTGAAGAACACTCTTCTGAAGAAGAAGAAGAAGAAGAAGAAGAAGAAGAAGAAGATTTTGAAAACACAAGAAAAGAAATTAAAAATCTGGAGACAATTCCAGAGGATTTCTTATTTATTTTAAGAACTGTTACTAGTAGAAAATATCTTATTAAAATAACACTTGTTTTTTTAGATAATTTTCAAATTGAAACAATTGCTCTTTTTTTATATCAATGCAGATTTAAATTTCTTAAAAAATGGTATTGTTCCAAAAAGATTTGCTAAAAAAACAAATGAAAAACTTTCTACAGCAAATAACTCGAAAATGATTATTGAAAGCAAAACTGAAGCCACCATAAAAATGGTTCCATTTCAATTAAAACTCCTTTTATTTTGTTAGAAAATATAAATTATAGTGTTATTTTAGGGACTCCATTTATCAATATCATAACTCCCTATTCTGTAAACTATGATATTATTTCTTTTAAATCTAAAGGACATAAAATTATTTTCCCTTTTATTGAAAAACCTAAAACAAGAAATTTAAATCTTTTAAAAGCTTGTTCAGTTTACAAAAATGAATTAAATCTTTTAATTCAGGAAAAACAAAAGCATCTTCAATTTTTAAAACAGGATGTTTCATTCTGTAATGTCCCTGGATGGTCGCTTGCTGATATTGTTTGCTTTGGGCCTTGGCCCTCACGGTTTTATTTTTGGGTCTCCCCAAAAGGCCTTGACAAAGGAGAGGTATCCATAGCCTTATAAGGACTACTTTGTTCTCCTCTCCAACTGATGTGGGATCCTTTGACTGAATCCACCTGTATGTGGGAGCTTTTGACTGACTCCACCTCCCTAAGGAGACTTAGTGCCCTCGCTGACACATCAGGCCCAGCCCCATGGCCAACACACCGATCCGGCACCGGCTCTAATACCAACCGTAACGTCCCCGGATGGTCGCTTGCTGATATTGTCCGCTTTGGGCCTTAGCCCTCATGGTTTTATTTTTGAGTCTCCCCAAAAGGCCTCGACAAGGGAGAGGTATCCATAGCCTTATAAGGACTACTTCATTCTCCTCTCCAATCGATGTGGGATCCTTTGACTGAATCCAGCTGTATGTGGGAGCCTTTGACTGACTCTGATTCTAATTAATTTCTTTCACTTCTCAACTTCAAATCACTTCAAAAATGATTTCATAATTTTTATCACCCAGAAAATAGGTTGCATGCAAATATTTGTGAATAAATTATGTGAATATTTTTAGAATATTTATTGAATATGTAAGTAAGGAAAAATTGGAAAAATGTATGTATATTGAAATTTTCCTTAATATAATGCAATTGAACCTTAATTAAGCTTAAATGTAAGATCAATTAAATTGAAATAAATATTTAAGGAGAAATTCCTTAAGGGCCAAAATTCATTGTTAAAGAAAAAGAATGTGTACGATAAGCAATTTGATGAAATTAAGCCATAAATTAAGGTACAACATAAAATATAATGTCCATGAATTTTTAGAAAATTTGTGAAATTTATTTAATAATTTTGAAGCTAAGGACAAATATAAGTATATAATGTAAATGATGAATTATGATGAAATAATTCATAAAATGAGTAAAAATGATAATAATTGAAGAATATTGTTCACATAATTTTTTATAGAATTTATGTGTTTTATGAGACTATTTTTGAAATATAAATATTGAATATGCTTAAGTGAAAATATTGAATTATTGAAAAATAATTTAATAAATAAGAAAAAGTTAGTAAATTAATTTATATTGCGTATAAAAAGAATAAAAAAGTCAAATGACAGATTTAAGGAAATTAAAAAGTATAGTAAGTTAAGTAATTATATTGAATTATTATCAAATAATTCATAATTCGAATAAAATGGTGAATTATTATAAATAATTCACAATCCATATAAAAGTTCTCCGAATTCTAAATAATCGCAAATTAGACCAAAAAAGTAAAAGATTAGTGAAAAGTCAAAAAGTAAATTAAATGACTGTAAAAGTAAATTTTTGAGTTATAAATAAATAATTCAAAAAGTGCCAAGAAAGAAAAAGAGTGAATTATCCTGACATAATTCACAAAATATGGAAAAAAAATAATGATAATGTTGATGAACTGAAAATACTATTCTGATAAGGATGTTACACATTCTCTATAATCCAGAAGAATTTAGAGACTAAACTCATTCAACAAAAAATTCAAGATTTTAGAAATAAAATTGAAAATGAAATTTATTCAGATTTACCAAAGGCTTTTTGGGAAAGAAAACAACATATGGTAGATTTATCATATGAAAATGATTTTTCAGAAAAATTAATCCCAACAAAAGCTAGTCCAATTCAAATGAACCACGAACTCAAAAAGCACTGTAAAAATGAGATTCGTGAATTATTTTCTAAAAAATTAATTGTACAATCCAGGTCTCCTTGGAGTTGTGCAGATTTCTATGTCAATAAAAATTCAGAAATAGAAAGAGGTACACCCAGACTTGAGATCAATTACAAACCTTTAAACAAAGCTTTGAAATTGATACGATATCCAATTCCAAATAAAAAAGATCTTTTACATGGTTTACATTCTGCCTTAGTCTTTTCAAAATTTGATTTAAAATAAGGATTTTAGCAAATCCAAATTGAACCAAAAGATCATTATAAAATGGCTTTCACTGTTCCCTTCAGTTAATATGAATGGACAGAAATGCTATTTGGATTAAAAAATTCTTCCTCAGAATTTCAAAGAATAATGAACGATATTTTCGCCCCTTATTCAAAATTCTGCATAGTATATATAGATGATATTTTGATTTTTTCAAACTCTTTGGAACAACATTTCAAAGACTTAAAAACTTTCTTCTGAAGGAATATGACATGGTATGTATATGATAATCACGCAGCGAAAAAATAATAAAATCGATCATACATACCACGCAATCCATAAATAAGATCGAAAACATGCAATTTTAGGGTTTTAAAACTTACAACTTTAGATGCACTTTAAGATTTGATTTTGATGATGACTAGCAACTAAGAAGGACTTATTCACCTTAGATCTTCACCACCAATGCCAAAGGAATAGCCTTTATGCTACTCCTTTCTATGTTCACACACACAATTGCAAGTAAGGCTTAAAATCAAGATTGCTAGCTCTATATTTAAATATTGTGTGATGGTAATGGATTGAAGCTACAAGATTTGATCTTGTACTTCCTTTTAATTGCTATTGCTGCCCAAGAACACAAGAAAAACAAGGAAGAATCCTTTCTCTTTGTGAAATTCGGCCAAGAGTGTGAGAGAGAGAGAGAGAGAGTTCACACCTTAGGGTTTCTTTTTGTTTTCTAATCTCTCATTTTATTTTTGGCAAGTGTTTTTATCCCAATTTTACTACCTCAAGATAGTTAATTCAACCTCAATCACTTCCTAAAATCAAGTGAATTATATTAATTCAAACTCTTTTGAATTTTAAATTCAAATTAATTTGATATATACATAATACATTTAATCAAAATAAATCACTTAATTTAGAAATAAGCATGTGCCGAAATTCCCTTGTTTTTTAATCTTAGAATTTCACTTACTTCATCACCTTTTTAAGTGTTTTAATTTGATTTAAATGTCATTAGGATTTAATACTCAATTAACTTAATTAACCCAAGATAATTAATTAATTAAAATTAATCCTATTGGGCCGAATCTCTCTCTCTAATGGACCAAGGTCCATTTAGCAATTTTAATACCCATTACATACGTTAATTTTACTTTAATTAAAAGCCCAAATTAATGTCCAATACTTTATTTATATATATTCTCTAGCAAGATATTATAGCATTCCAAATTAAATGAAAATGCAAATGGCATTTAGTGACCTAATGCAATTTTTCATAGTCCCATACCTATAAATATCAGAATTAATATAAGGCATGGATCTAGTCATCCTTATATATATTAATTCCTTTCTTGATATTCCAGTGACACTAAACTCTCAGATAAATAATGATTACACATTATTTCATCTCAGTATGGCCATACACTTCTCAGTTCACTAATCAAGTGGCCGATGATATTTTCTCTTTTATTGAGAGGGGTAATCCCTTCACTTCTCTCATGCTCTCTAACATGAATCAATGCATACCCAAGCATACCCATACTTGTCACTCTGTTATGAGCACGTTAGGTGTATGTCAAAGTACATAGTAATCCATAAAGAGTTTCATAGAGATTTTAGGTCTAAGAACTTCGATAAAAAACTTGCATATGAGAAACACTTATGACTTGTACCATGTAGTGTTCTCATGAATGGATCGAATCCAGAAACCATGTTCTAAACATGTATCTATGATCTCTGATTGACACTCTTGTCCTTATGATCCATAAGACAGAACTTATCTTATCAGAGAGAGCATACTACTCTTAATTCATTTGTTATTCCCATAACAATGACTGACTAGGGATATTTAGAATGAAGTCTCATTTGTTTCAAGGTTTTACAACCATGTGCCTCACACATGATAACTTAAACTGAAACAACAATCTTGGATAGTTCTATCAATTGATATGCACAGGAATACAATAGATAAAACAAAAGCCTCATTTATTAACTAAAGTTTTTTATTACAATGCATTGGGGCTAGGGCTTATACTAACAATCTCCCACCAGCAATAGTCCTAATTGGGCATAGCCCTAAGACCAAATGCTCTCAAATGAGCTTCGTGCAGATTTGGACGCAACTGTTTTGTCAAAGGATCTGTTACATTATCTTCACTTGCTATCTTGCTAACCTTAATGTCCCCACGATCAATGATCTCTCTAATCAGGTGGTACCTCCTGAGTATGTGTTTGGATTTCTGGTGTGATCGAGGCTCCTTTGCCTGTGCGATGGCCCCGTTGTTATCACAGAAAATTTCTAATGGATCTAGGATGCTTGGGACCACTCCTAATCCATAAATGAAATTTCTAATCCAAACAGCCTCTTTTGCAGCCTCACTCACTGTAATATACTCAGATTCTATAGTTGAGTCGGCAATGGTCTCTTGCTTTGAGCTTCTTTAGCTGATAGTACCACCATTCAAAATAAAAACAAACCCAGATTGTGATCTTGAATCCTGTGTGCTGGTCTGAAAAGTAGCATCGGCATAACCTTGTATGACAAGCTCTTCTTGACCACCATACACCAAGAAGTGATCCTTAGTCCTTTGAAGGTACTTTAGAATTCCCTTTATAGCAGACCAGTGCTTCTCACTAGGGTCTTGCTGAAACCTACTAGTTATACTCAGTGCATGAGCAACATCCAACCTAGTACATAACATAGCGTACATGATAGATCCAATAGCATATGCATATGGGATTCTACTCATGTTGTCCCTTTCTTCTTTGGTTTTAGGGCACTGTTCTTTAGTTAAAGGAACTCCCAAAGCCAAAGGTATGTACCCTTTCTTTAAGTCTCCCATACTAAAATGCTTTAGTACTTTGTCTATGTACTTTTCTTGACTTAGTCCCAAAAGTCGATTCGATCTATCTCTATAGATCCGAATACCAAGTATTGTCTCGGCTTTACCTAAGTCTTTCATTGAAAAACATTTCCCCAACAATTGCTTAACCTTTTGCAATGTTGGAATGTCATTCCCAATGAGAAGGATGTCATCCGCATATAGGACCATAAATACTATTATGCTCCCACTAACCTTCTTGTATACACAAGGCTCATCTTCGTTTTTGATGAAGTCAAATTCTTTAACTGCCTCATCAAAACGAAGATTCCAACTTCGGGATGCTTGCTTTAATCCATAAATGGATTTTTGAAGCTTACAAACCTTCTTAGGATGCTTGGGATTGACAAAACCCTTAGGCTGTGTCATATACACATCCTCAAGTAAATTTTCATTGAGGAAAGCAGTTTTGACATCCATTTGCCATATCTCATAATCATGATATGCAGCTATGGCAAGCAAGATCCTAATGGACTTGAGCATGACTACAGGTGAAAAGGTCTCATCATAGTCTACACCATGAGTTTGTCGAAAACCTTTTGCTACTAGTCTACTTTTATAGGTCTTATCAGCTTTGAGTTTAAATAGCCACTTGCATTCAATTACCTTAGCACCTTTCGGTGGATCAACCAAGGTACAAACTTGATTATCGTACATTGATTGCATCTTGAATTTCATGGCTTCAAGCCAATTTTTCGAATTTGGGCTCTCAATACCTTCTTGGTAGGTAGTTGGATCCTCATGATCTACTAACTCAATAGTGTCACTGTCAGTGATTAGAAATCCGTATCTCTAAATCTCCTGACGTACCCTACCGGACCTTCTAGGTTCTTGTGTAATGGGTTCTTGTTCCACAACTGGATATGAACTTGATCTCATTTCCAACTCATCCTCTATAGGAGTTTGTGGTGCTTGAATTTCTCCAAGTTCTACTTTACTCCCACTATCTTTCTTGAGAAGGAACTCCTTTTTTAAGAAAATAGCTTTGAGAGTAACAAATACTTTATTCTCGGCTTATGAGTAAAAGTAGTATCCCTTTGTTTCTTTGGGATAACCCACAAACAAGCAAATAGTGGATTTGGACTCTAGTTTGTCAGATGTTAATTTCTTAACATGTGCTTCAATACCCCAAATCCTGAGAAATGACATATTGGGTTCTTTCCCAGTCCATACTTCATATGGTGTCTTCTCAACTGCTTTAGTTGGAGTACGGTTTAGTAGAAATGCAACAGTTTCTAATGCATAACTCCAAAAAGAGACAGGAAGATTTGCTTGACTCATCATTGATCGAACCATGTCCAACAGAGTTCGATTTCTCCTCTCAGATACACCATTTCATTGTGGTGTTCCAGGAGGAGTGAACTGTGAAATAATACCACACTCCTTCAGATGACTGTCAAACTCTTGGCTTAAGTATTCGCCACCTCGATATGATCAAATGGCTTTTATGCTTTGGCCAAGTTGTTTCTCTACTTCGTTCTTAAACTCTTCGAATTTCTCAAAAGTTTCAGACTTTTACTTCATTAGATAGACGTAGCCATATCCACTGAAGTCATTTGTGAACGTCACGAATTACCTGAAACCACCTCTAGCTTGTGTACTTAATGGTCCATATACATCGGTATGTATTAGCTCCAATAAGTCATTAGTCCTCTCGCCTTTTTTGTTAAAAGGACTCTTTGTCATTTTCCATGCAAACATGGCTCGCATGTGTCATAAGACTCTAAGTCAAATGAGCCAAGCACTCCAGATTTATAGAGTCTTGAAATGCATTTTTCATTTGCATGCCCTAAACGACAATGCCAGAAGTAAGTAGTGTTCAATTCATTTGATTTAACCCTCTTTGTATTAATGTTGTATATGAACTCTTTATTTTGTAGATCAAGGATATAAATGCCATTTTGCAACAAGGCATTGCCATATGAAATGCCTTGGCGATGAATATGAGCATTGCCATTTCTAATAACAAAATCAAATTCATCCAAATCCAAACAAGAAATTGAAATAATGTTTCTGCTCATAGCAGGCATATAATAACAATTTTTCAAAACTAAACAAAGTCCAGAATGTAAAGTGAGTTGATAGTCGCCTATCTCCATGGCAGAAACTCGTGCTCCATTCCCCACACGAAGGTCCACTTTATTCTTCCTAAGTAACCGCCTATTTCTTAGCCCCTGCACATTTGAACAAATATAAGAACCACAACCGGTATCCAATACCCAAGTGGTAGAAATAAAAAGGTTAATTTCAACAACAAAAATACCAGAACTGGATGCCTTGGCTCCATTCTTCTTTTGTTTTTCCTTGAAGAGAGTGCAATTCTTCCTCCAATGCCCTATCTTGTTGCAATAGAAGCATGTGCTCTTGCTCTCCTTGAGCTTTTGCACCTTGGGCTTGGATTGGGCTTGAGGTGCACTCCCATTTGACTTGAATCGAGCCAGGTCATTCTTGGGTTTTGCCTTTCCCTTTACCTTTCCCTTAGCGGGTCCCTTCTTAATGCCCCCTTGAATCATCAGTACGGGATTGGTCTTTCAAATGTTCTCTTCAGCATTCTTAAGCATCCCATGAAACTCAGTGACTGTCTTGTTCATTGTATGCATGTTATAATTCATAACAAATGGATCATAATCATCAGTCAATGAACCTAAGATCAAGTCAGTGGCCAATTCCTTCGGGACTTATACCTCAAGCTTCTCAAGAGTATCAAGATACCCTTTCATCTTGAGTACATGGGTACTAACAGGAGTACTCGCAGCCATTTTACAAGAAATTAAGGCCTTTGTTGTCATGAACCTCTTGTGATAAGCTTGCTCTTGGAACATCTCTTTGAGGTGCACCATGATCGTATAAGTCTCTTGGTCCATGAATTGCTTTTGCAAGTCCGGAACCATAGTGGCCAACATCAAATAGGTCACATCATTGGAGTTGCTCTTCTTGGTCTCAAAAGTTTCCTTTTGAACCATATAAGCATTCCTACCAAGTTCTTCGGGCAAGGATGCATCCAAAACATACGACTTTTTCTCTTGCTTAAGAACAATTCTTAAGTTTCGAGACCAGTCTATGAAATTGGTACCATTTAGTTTGTCCTTTTCCAGGACCGATCGCAATGAAAAGTTGTTGTTTGAAGAAGCCATTTTCAATCTACAATAAAACTTAGAAAGATTAAATGAGGTCTTATTATAATCCCACAAACCGGATTAATATCCCTTTAAATAATTCGCGTTAGTGATTTTAATGTGGGCCAAGATCCACTTTTCACAACAACTTATTAGTCAATCTAAGCTTGTACACCTAACAAGTTAAGTTACTTAGGTAGAAAAACTCCAATCATGTCTCATACATGACTCTTAGATCAAATGGGCTAACATCTTAAGATGTTATAGCACAAACCCATTTATTAGTTGCCTAGGTCCAAACATCCCTTTCCATGTTAAGTCTAACCTACATTCACAACCCATGCCTCACAAAGATAATCGGGCGCATCTAGGACTCCTAGTCTACGTGATCGATGATCGATGCCTTGACATGTTTCGAATTAGGAAGGCAACTTTGTGACTTACTATTTTAGGGATTCATTTTATTACGGCTTACATGGCATACGCTTTGTCATCCATTCATAGTATGCATATATATATAATTGTATAAAGTAAAGCGTGACAAATATGGGCCCAAAAAACCTACAACTAAGATTCTATACTATTACATAAGAATCTTCGAGTTGGGCTTCTCCACTCCGGTGGGCTTCGTCTTGATTTACAAAGTCTTCAAATAAATTTTATTCTAAGAAATAAATGAACTTTTACAATAATACATGATGGCATGCATGCCATATTTAATTACAAAAACTCAGGGCCCATGAATGCACCATGCATATCCATTCATCACACAAAACAAGCAAATAAATATACATAACATTCATGGATAAAATAAAGTCCAATTTTAATTAATTTAGCTAAGCCCATTAATGGAAATTATGTACTTGAACTTTTAAGAGATGACCCCATGATGGGCCTAAGCCGAAGCCCAATGGACTAAATCCTCTTATTGAATAAGTTCTCTTAAAAGCCCAAAACACAAACTAGTTAGATTTGTGCCATAAATCAACTCTAGTATAATTTCCAATTTTGCCATTATTAATTTTATGTCATACAGCCCATAAACATTAAAAATAAATATAATATGTACCAACATGAATTAAAACATAAAATCATGAAGAACATATATATCATACATGGCATTTATACGAAACAAACAAACAACAATGAAATAAGTTGTTTAATGCTCTTATAATGCCACAAAAATGCACAAACACTTAAATCAATTTTATGAGTCATTTAATAATTTAAATAAGGTCATAAATATTGAGTTAATTTTCTGTACCGATCTAATCTATATGTGTTTTTACCATTTTAATCAAAACAAAACAAACAATGTTGATTAAACATGTAACAAACACAAATTAGCCATAGTTTTAAGTGATTTTAAAATTAATCAATTAAATTGTCATGGACCAGAATTAAAACCAAATTTAAAATATGTATAGACCTGATATTTAATCTTTAAAAATCACTAACAAACATGCCAAAAACGTTTTTACATTTAATTTTGAAAACTAGTTGTTAAACAAACACTTAACATGCCAACTAGCACCTAGTTTCAAGATTAACATGTACCATTAGGTATTTACAATTAAATCCGACCATGAACAGCTCTAAGAACATCTTAGGAAAGTATATTAACATGTCATATTAATTATAATACCTATATAATCATTTAAAATCATTTTTACATCAAAACAATGCAAAAAACTCAAAACAGAAAATTTCATCATTGCATGTTATAACACTAATGATTTTTGAATAATTATTTCATGCATCTAAAGCACTAAAATAAGCATGTTTAGGCTCTGATACAACTGAAGGAATATGACATGATATGTACATGATAATCATGTAGAGGAAAAATAATAAAATTGATCATACATACCACGTAATCCATAAACAAGAATCGAAAACATGCAATTTTAAGGTTTTAAAACTTAGAACTTTAGATGCACTTCAAGATTTGATTTTGATGATGACCAGCAACTAAGAAGGACTTATTCACCTTAGATCTTCACTGCCAATGCCAAAGGAATAGCCTTTACGCCACTCCTCTCTATGTTCACACACACAATTGCAAGCAAGGCTTAAAATCAAAATTGCTAGCTCTATATTTAAATATTGTGTAATGGTAATGGATTGAAGCTACAAGATTTGATCTTGTACTTCCTTTTAATTGCTATTGCTTCCCAAGAACACAAGAAAAACAAGGAAGAATCCTTTCTCCTTGTGAAATTCGACCAAGAGTGTGAGAGAGAGAGAGTTCATGCCTTAAGGTTTCTTTTTGTTTTCTAATCTCTCATTTTATTTTTGGCAAGTGTTTTTATCCCAATTTTACTACCTCAAGATAGTTAATTCAGCCTCAATCACTTCCTAAAATCAAATGAATTATATTAATTCAAACTCTTTTGATTTTTAAATTCAAATTAATTTGATATATACATAAGACATTTAATCAAAATAAATCACTTAATTTAGAAATAAGCATGTGCCGAAATTCCCTTATTTTTTTTATCTTAGAATTTTGGTTACTTCATCTCCTTTTTAAATGTTTTAATTTGATTTAAATGTCATTAGGGTTTAATACTCAATTAACTTAACTAACCCAAGATAATTAATTAATTGAAATTAATCCTATTGGGCCGAATCTCTCTCTCTAATGGACCAAGGTCCATTTAGTAATTTTAATGCCCATTACATACATTAATTTGACTTTAATTAAAAGCCCAAATTAATGCCCCATACTTTATTTAAATATTTTAAATTCAATGCTTTGTGTGTGATCCTATAGGTCCATTTAATATTGGCAATGAATTAATGAATTAATTCAAAGGCTATATATATTCTCTAGCAAGATATTATAGCATTCCAAATTAAATGAAAATGTAAATGGCATTTAGTGACCTAATGCAATTTTGCATAGTCCCTTACCCATAAATATCAGAATTAATATAAGGCATAGATCTAGTCATACTTATATATATTAATTCTTTTTTTGATATTCCAGTGACACTGAACTCTCAGATAAATAATGATTACTCATTATTTCATCTCGGTATAGCCATACACTTCTCAGTTCACTGGTCAAGTGGCCGATGATATTTTCTCTCTTATTGAGAGGGGTAATCTCTTCACTTCTCTCATGCTTTCTAACATGAATCAATGTATACCCAAGCATACCCATACTTGTCACTCTGTTACAAGCACGTTAGGTGTATGTCAAAGTACACAGTAATTCATAAAGAGTTTCATAGAGATTTTAGGTCTAAGAACTCCGAACTTGCATATGAGAAACACTTATAACTTATACAATATAGTATTCTTATGAATGGATCGAATCGAGATACCATGTTCTAAACATGTATCTATGATCTTTGATTGACACTCTTGTCCTTATGATCCGTAAGACAGAACTCATCTTATCAGAGAGAGCATACTACTCTTAATTCATTTGTTATTTCCATAACAATGACTGACTAGGGATATTTAGAATGAAGTCTCATTTGTTTCAAGGTCTTACAATCATGCGCCTCACACATGATAACTTAAACTGAAACAACAATCTTGGATAGATCTATCAATTGATATACACAAGAATACAATAGATAAAACAAATGCCTTATTTATTAACTAAAGTATTTTATTACAATGCATTGGGGCTAGGGCTTACACTAACATCTTCATGGTAGCAAGAAGAAATGGCTTAGTAGTTTCTAAATAAAAAATCTTTCTTTTTCAAACAAAAATTCGTTTCTTAGGTCATTATATTATCCAAGGAAAAATTACTACAATCGAGAGATCTTTAGTTTTTGCAGAAAAATTTCCTGATAAAATTTTGGACAAAACCCAACTCCAAAGATTTTTAGGATGTTTAAATTATGTTTTAGATTTTTGTCCAAACATTAACCTTCTTGCAAAACCCTTGCATGATAGGTTAAAGAAAAATCTAGTGCCTTGGTCTGATGAACACACTAGGGTTGTTCAACAAATCAAAAAATAGGTAAAAGAAATCCCATGTTTGCATCTTTCTGACCTTTCAGCATTTAAAATCGTAGAAATAGATGCTTCAGACATAAGATATGGGGGAATATTAAAACAAAAGTCAATGGCAAAGAATGCATTGTCCAATGCACATTTGCACACTGGAATAACTGCCAAAAGAATTATCCAACCATCAAAAAAGAAATTCTTTCGATTGTCATGTGCATTCAGAAATTTCAAAGTGATTTACTAAATCAAAAGTTTTTACTTCGCATTAATTATAAACCTGCTAAAGAAATTTTACAAAAAGATGTTCAAAATATTGCATAAAAATAGATTTTTGCTAGATGGCAAGCAATACTTAGTGTATTTGATTTTGAAATCGAATTTATTCGAGGAGATAAAAACTCAATTTCAGATTTTCTGACCGGAGAGTTCCTCCAAAATAGGTCTTGAGTGAACCCATAAATGCCCAGAAAATCGAAAAAAGGAAAAGAGGTCCAAAAGGAACCAGATAAGAAAGAGAAAAAACAAGCAGTCTCTACTGCTATTCCAATAAAATCTTGGGCTCAAGCGGTCGAAGAAGATGAAGAAAAGACCAAATAGTAGGCCCAAACGATCCAAAATTGGATCCAAACTGTTTAAAAGGATCCAGAACTAAATTTTTGGTTCCAAAAGGCCCTAGAGGATGAAGAAGCCTTAAAACCCCCAAAATAGGAAAGGCTTCAAGCTCTAAAGGCTTTCTCAGAAATTGAGGCCTTAAAGGCAAAAATTGCAGAAAATGAGGCCTTCATAGGTAAAAATCTAAACTCTATTGCAAAAACCAAGAAAGAAGAGTCTTCAACTCCTAAAACCCTTTCTCAAAGTTCTTCAAAAATATTGCAAGATTTATCTTGCAATAAAATCATTATTTCAAAAAACTCTTATGAAGAAATCATTTCAAAACCCTTACAAATAGTTTTATCCCAAAATGATTCTGAATTAGTTTTGTCTCAATCAAAACTACCAAAAGAAGAATATTTTATAAAATTTGAATTTCAATATGTATGGACTATTGAGGATGATTTTCATTTTCAAAATCCTCAATAGGCTATATCTCAGGTTTTTCCAAAATGATGGTATTTTAAACCTTGAGATTTAACAAAATCCCAGCCTTATTACTTGGTAATATTGGAATCTACAGGTTCTGTAATGGTTACTTATAACCCCAAAAATAGCCCTAAAATCCTATATTCCACTATCAAAATCCATAAAATCCTTTCTCCACTTGAATGGGGATTTGCTCTTCATACCCCCAAACACTTCTCAGTTAACTTTCAAACAACCCTAAATCACTGTAGGACATACACTTATTAGGATTACCAACAAGCCTGGTATAATGCATTCCTACTCCAAAACCAAAAATTTAGCCACACTTGGCTATTTTTCTTCCTAAAAATAGACCCCTTAAAAATTTCATTTTGGTTCAACCATTGGTGGAAATTATACAAAGCCTCTCCTAACATCTTAAAACCTTCAGTCCAAGAAGGCTATCAACTATTCAAAAATACTTATAAACCTTCAAATAGGGAAAGAAAATTCCATCCCTTGATGCTTTTCACCACAAAATTCTATCTGTCATAGATAACAGTATAGTATTTAGAATATCAACAAAAGGAGGCCTAAACGACATTGATCCGAAGATTCAAACTTTGCTGGTGGACTAAGTTTGCAATCCTAGACAGCATCAAAAAACCTGGTGTCATGAAATGGCTCCAAGCACAAAGACTCACCAAACCAGGCCTAGAAGTCTCTCAATTTTTGGCCCAAAAGTCCTTTTTACAAAACCAACTGGCAGCAGCAAAAATTAAGGAAGCCAGATTATGGCCCAACTTCTCCAAAGGGAGGCCTCATCTTTAAAAGCTTCCTTAGTTCCTTCAAAAGCCTCATCTTCAGATTCTGAGCCCATTATCGACTTAGGAGATGATAATGAGGATGATTGTTTTGGTATTTTCCCTCTACCTAGTGGACCTTTATTTTAATATGGATTCATTTTAAGATCCACACTCTGTAAGCAGGCCTGGCCCAAAGCCTAAACATGCCCATAACAAAAGTAAAAGTAAAAGAAAAAAGAAAATGATTAGATTCTTTTCTTATCTTCGACAGACATCTGCTCCCCACATGCAGTGTCTCCACCAATACAAAATGGGTCAAAAGACTACTTCACGGATACCAATAAGTGGGTCCAAGCTCCCACTAATTGATAAAATTAGCTGTATCTAACTGTAGTGGGTTCAAACTCCCACTAATTAAGGCTCAACAAATGGAGATTTTCTTTTATAAAAGGGAATCTCCATCTCCATTCAAGGTAGACTCTTCTTTAGGCATAAAAACCTCTTAAACTTAGAATACTAAGGAGCTCATATGTTGAGCACACCTGTAATCTTTTGAAAGCTTAGAGTATTATCTCTAAAAATAAACTTGTAAATTTTATTTTTTTCAAAAAATGTAAGTATGTTCATGTGTTGAGCTTTACTTTCTTGTTATTTATTTTCATTTATAAAATTATATTTTCCATATCTATGTTCAAGTGTTGTTCATTCATAAGTATGCTCTGCACCTGCGGCTTAGACTAATCTTATGCATTAGAAACTCTGTTTGCATAATGCTTGTGTTGCATTAAACAGGTATATAGGTTAGAATATATAGCCCTTCTTCGAGAGCTATACTGAATAGTATAGTGGGTTGTTACGCCACGTACCGTACATTTTCTGTATTCATGTTCATAAATCTTTAATAAACATCCCTTAAGATCCCGAGCGTCATTTGGTATATATATATATATATTAATTCGAGAATCCAACTCAACTTGAATTCGAGAATGATACTATCTAATAATGATTTTTTCCTATATTAAGAGACTTTAACTTATAAGCCGCTAAAATGATATGTTATGCAACATTTTGATTTGTCATACAAATCGGAGGAAAAGGGTCGAAGTGATTGATGCTTGGAAGAATCCTTTCAATTACCTTAAAAATGATAGCATTTTTAAAAGGTGTACATTGTACATTTACTATCTATAACTTTCTGATTTGTTAGAAGATTGCAGGAGAGGGAAGCGATTAGCCTGGAAATTTGCCATCTATAACGTTCCTATCTATCAAAAGATCAAATGAAAGGGAGCTTAGGTGACTAACATCTAAAAATTTGCTATTCGTAACATTTCGGTCTATCAAAAGATTAAAAGAAAGGGAACTTAGGTGACTGGCACTTGGAAATTTTCTATTTGTAACATTTTAATATATTAAAAGATCAAAATAAAGGGAACTTAGGTGACCGGTGCCTTGATACTTATTTTGAGTTTTGATTATGTTTAAAATGAAAACATTTTTGCAATTTTATTACCCATAATGCTTCGATCCACTTAAAAGATCGGTGGAAAGTTAAGGCTTAAATTAGTCTTTTCATGTTCTGAGATCCTCAAAAGCGGAGACATCACATTAAATGCAACGTCACATGATAAGTGTGAATTATATATAGTTTTTTTTATATGTGTTTAGTTTTGTTATTTAGTTATTTTGATTTTATTTAGGTTAGATTAGAGTTAATTTGTTAAAGTTTATGTTTTTGAGGTTAATTTTATGTTTTGTTTGGTTTTTAGGTTAGAATTGATATAAAAAGGCTTGAATTGTAAAAAGGGAAAAGTTTAGGGCCAAAAATGCAATTATGAAGAATTGATGCGAGACAATTGAGCTTTCAGTCTAGAGCCTTCACACGTGACCATGTGAAATTACTGAAGAATTTCACCCGTGGCCACGTGAAGGTTTGATGCTTAGAATCCATGGCCACGTGAAAGACCAAAAGGAGAAACCAAGCATGAATGTGTGACCACGTGATTCCAAGTGAAGGACCACATGTGGCCACGTGTGAAGGAAGACTTAATGTACCCGCGCCCACGTATTCAAATACAAAAGAGAAGGGCGTGGCCACGTTTTGGCAATTCCCACTTCGCGAAGGATTTTTAAACTTCCTATTTTGGGCAGAAATTACTTCCTATTTGATTCTAAGAGTTTGAGAAGGAATCCACGTCTTTTTTTTCCTATAAATAGCTATCTGAAACATAGAAAAGGGAAAGGAACCTGAGAATTAAGCATTATTTTCTTTAGTTTGTTTTTAAATTACTTAGCTTTCACTGTTTTCTTCAAACTTTGTTTTTATCTTTAAGAATGTCTCATGAGTAGTTTTCTTTAACTTTTGCTAAAGGATACTTGAATCCTTAACTTGTATTGTTATGACTTGAGTTTGTTCTTCAATTCAATACAAGTTGGTTATTTCTTAGTTCTTAAATATAGTCTTGTCTTTACTCAATTTTAAGTTGATTTTTAACTTGATTAAGCATTGGTTAACTAATTGATTTAAGTTGATTATTGACTTGCATGCTCTTAGGTTAATTTATTTGGATTAATACATGATTATAACCTGAATAAGCTATAATTGTGAGTTGATTTGAGTAAGTTAAGATTGAGAAAAGGGTAACTAAGAATAGGTGGAAGTTAAATCTCTTGAGAAAGGCTTCAATAGATATCTAGGAGACTTAATTCAGTTCTTTATGCTAAGTGTTAAGTTTATCTGAATAAGAAAATTTTGATGCTTGAAATGATAATCTTGAATAAAGTTATATGGTTTTATTAAACTGAATTCTCCATAATCACTTGTATGTTTTCTTTTATTTAAGTCATAGAAATACTTGTTAAGGTGGATAGTCCTTTAGTGAAAGTTATTTTTAATATTGATTTTTACCTCATTCAATTTACTTGTTTTCATTAGATTTTTATTTATTTTTAACTCTTTATTTTGTTTTAGTTTTGAAACTTCAATCATCACAACTTTGGGATTTCTTTTCTTTCTTTTACACACAAAAATTAGTTTTGAAATTGAAATAGCACATACAAGCACAAGTTTCCCTTGGGTTTGATATTTTGGGTCATAATCTTATTTCCCTATATTACTAGTCGATCTAGTACACTTGCTAGACACCGGTCAAGTTTTTTGGCACCGTTGTCGGGGATACATTGGCATTTGTTTATCTATTTTGATTTTAAAGTTATTTTTGTGTGTTTTTCTTCTCTTCTTCATCTATTTTCTTATTTTCTTTTTGGGTGACTAGTGGTTTATGGTGAGAGACAACCCCATCTTACCATTAAACCCTAAAATTGAAAGGACATTCCATAGGATTAGAAGGTTAAGAGGCAATATGAATGACCCAGAAATAGAACAACCTATGAATGATCCACCACCTAGGATCGAAGAGCAACACATACCCCACCAAGCTCTCGGAAATGGGTATAGACCTAGAACCATTAAGGATTATGCTATCCCTGGGTGGAATGAAGAACATAGAACTATTAGAATTCCTCACCGCTAACCCTTTGAGATTAAACCCGCTACCATCACTATGGTACAAAGAAATCAATTTTTGGGTTCGAACATAGAGGATCCTGCACAACATTTGGATATGTTCTTAGAAGTGAGTGACACTGTGCAAATTTCTAATGTATCGACTGATGCAATTAGGTTGAAACTCTTCCCATTTACCCTTATAGGAAAAGCTAGGAATTGGCTACAAATGCTACCAAACCAATCCATCCATTCTTGGCAACAAATATAAAAAAAATTTCTTTGCAAGTTCTTCCCACCAACTAAGACTGCCCTCATTAGAAAACAAATTAGTGACTTCCAGCAATTTTATGAGGAGCCATTCCATGAAGCATAGAAAAGATTTAGGAGACTTTTAAAAAGTTATCCACATCATGAAGTTCCTATTTTTCAACTAATGCATATCTTCTATGCAGGTGCCCATTCCTTAACAAGATCTTTGCTAGATGCAGCCTTAAATGGTAGTTTCATGAACCAAATTCCCGAAGATGCATTTTTGCTTCTTGATGAGATGGCTACCAATGATGCTCAATGGGCAACCTCTAGAGCAACTCAAAAGAAATAGGGAGTTCATAATATTGATGAAGTAGCCATGTTAAAAGCTCAATTAGAATTAATGGAAAAAAGAAATTTAAAAGAAATAAATGAGCTTAAAGCTAAAAATGTTTCTATACTATCTAATGAAGTTGATTCTTATGCAAGAATTTTAGGACCTTTGGGAATGAAGAATAATGAAGGAATGGTAAAAGAAGTAAATGCCTTGAATCCGTATAGCAACAATTATAATCCGGGATGGAGAAGCCATCCAAATTTTTCATGGAGGGAAGGTAATCAAGGTTCTTCTTCTAACCCTAATCCTAGACCTCAATTTAACCATAATCAACCTCCCAATAATCAACTTCCATACCAAAACCAAGTTCCACCACATTACCCAAACCAATACCCATCACAATCATACTACCAACCACCCGATTTTCAAAAATCTCAACCTCCCCCTCCTCAAGAAAAGAAATTGAATATTGAAGAAATGATTGCAAACTTTATGACCTCCCAAAATTCAATTTTAGCTAGCCAAGATGCTAGATGAAAATAGCAAGATATTTGGATGAGGAACCAAGAGGCATCCATTAGAAATCTAGAAAACCAAATGGAGCAACTTGCTAGTTCTTTATCTAACCGAATTCAAGGGACATTTCCATCCAATGTAGACCGAAATTCAAAGGAGGAAGCCAAAGCAATCACCTTAAGGAATGGGAAAGAGCTAGAGAAGATTGAAATTGGTAAGAATTCTTCCCCAAGGATGGAACCGACAATGGAGGTAAGTAATTCTAACTCAGAAAATACTGAAAAAGTGTCTCCTACGATTGAGAATGGTAAAGGTAAGGACAAACTTGTTTCTACTATTCTTGATGAATCTCAATTACCATTTCCTGTTCTAGTTAGAAAAGAGAAACAAAATGAACAATTGAGTAGATTTTTAGACATGTTTAAGAAGCTACATATAAATTTACCATTTTCTGAAGCTTTGTTACACATGCCTAAATATGCTAAATTTATGAAAGAATTGTGCACTAATAAGAAAAAGCTAGAAGGCATAGGAACGATTCAATTATCCGGTAATTGTAGTGCCATATTAACCAATAAAATTCCTGAAAAATTAGAAGATCCTGGTAGTTTTACATTGCCTTGTGAACTAGGAGGAAATTTTGTTGGGCATGCTTTATGTGATTTAGGTGCTAGTATTAACTTGATGCCTTATTCAATTTGCAGGAAATTGAATCTAGGTGATTTGAAGGAAACCCGAATGACACTCCAATTGGCGGATAGATCGGTAAAAAGGCCAAAAGGAATCATTGAGGACTTATTAGTAAAAGTCGGAAATTTCATCTTTCCAGATGATTTTGTGGTCATGGACATGGAAGAAGATAGGAAGGTACCATTAATTATGGGGAGGCCATTCTTGAACACAGCAAGAGCACTAATCGATGTTCATCGACAAATGGTCACTTTAAGATTCAACGAGGAGGAAATGATTTTCAATGTTAATAAAATTTTAAAACATCCTTCATATGATTTTGAAGAATCCATTTACTTTGTTGATGAAGTTCAAGAATGTGCCAACACAAAACAAGAGGATATCATTCTCAATGATGAACTTCAAAGTTGCTTAATGCATCCCAAGACAATGGAAGAGTTGGATACAAAGGAGAAAGAGTTGATACAAAATCTGGAACAAGAGCATAGTGAAGATAAGGAATAGAGGATGAACCATCCCCTCCTAAGGGAGATTCTGAACTTAAAATACTTCCATCTCATTTGAAGTATGTATTTTTAAGTGATAATGCTGATCCGGTAATTATCTCATCTTCATTAACAGATTTGAAAGAAGAAATGCTCATCGGAGTCCTCAAAAAGCACAAAGGAGCAATTGGTTGGGCAACATCCGACTTGAATTAGCCCCAGCTATTGTACACATCGTATACCCATGGAGGATAATTTTAAACCGGTGGTGCAACCTCAACGAAGGCTCAACCCAACTATACAAGGGGTAGTGAAAAAGGAGGTATTGAAACTACTTGATGCAGGTATTATCTATCCTATCTCTGATAGTAATTGGGTAAGTCCTGTTCAATGTGTGCCTAAAAAGAGGAGAATGACTGTAGTGATCAATGAAAATAATGAATTAATTCCTACGCGCACGGTAACGGGATGGAGGGTATGTATTGACTATTGGAGGCTGAATAATGCCACTAGAAAAGACCATTTTCCATTGCCCTTTATTGACCAAATGTTAGAAAGACTGGTAGGAAATAAATTTTATTATTTCTTAGATGGATATTCGGGATACATGCAAATACCTATAGCCCCGAAAGACTAAGAAAAGACCACATTCACATGTCTATATGGAACATTTGCATATAGGAGAATGCCTTTTTGTCTTTGTAATGCACCTGCCACATTTCAACATTGCATGATGGCCATATTTCATGACTTTATTGAAAAATTTATGGAGGTTTTCATGGATGATTTCACTATTTATGGTCATGATTTTGAATCTTGTTTGCATAATCTAGCATTGGTTTTGAAAAGGTGTCAAGAAACTAATCTTGTGATAAATTGGGAAAAATGTCATTTCATGGTTAGAGAAGGCATTGTTTTAGGGCATAAAATTTCTGAAAAAGGCATTGAGGTTGATAAAGCAAAAGTTGATGTAATAGAAAAATTACCTCCACCAACTAGTGTAAAGGGCATTAGAAGTTTCCTTGGTCATGCCGGGTTTTATCATCGGTTTATCAAGGACTTTTCTAAAGTTGCCAAACCACTTTCTAATTTATTGCTTAAAGATGCTGCATTTAACTTTAATGCTAAATGTTTGCAAGCTTTTAACCTATTGAAGCAAAAATTAGTTAGTGCACCGGTCATTGCATCACCCGATTGGAGCTTACCATTTGAAATTATGTGTGATGCAAGTGATTATGTAGTTGGAGCAATCTTAGGATAGCGGAAGGAGAAGATTTTCTACACCATCTATTATGCAAGCCATACACTCACCGGAGCCCAAGTAAATTACACTACTACTGAGAAGGAGCTCTTGGCAATAGTCTTTTCGTTTGAAAAATTCAGGTCCTACCTCTTAGGATCCAAAATTATAGTGTGGTCGGACCATGCTGCATTGAGACATCTTTTCGCCAAGAAGGATTCCAAACAAAGACTTATCCGATGGGTATTACTACTCCAAGAGTTTGATGTTGAAATCAAAGATAAGAAAGGAGCAGAAAATTTTGTAGCTGACCATCTATCTAGATTGGATCATGCTAGCATTGAAAAGGGAGAAATTTTTGACTTATTTCCCAATGAACATATTTGTGCTTGTTATACTTATGAAAAATCGATTCCATGGTATGCTAATATAGCCAAATTTCTTACAAGTGGTTATCTTCCTAAGGAGTTTACTTGGCAACAAAAGAAAAAGCTCATAGCGGATGCCAAGCATTACCTTTGGGACGATCCATATCTTATCAAGATATGCCCGGATCAAGTACTAAGAAGGTGTGTACTAGAATTGGAACAAAAATCTATTATGCAACAATGCCATAGAGGTGAAGTTGGGGGACATCATGGGCTAAATAGAACAGTTCAAAAGATAATCTAATCAGGTTTTTTCTGGCCTACTTTGTTTGAAGATTTGAGATCTTTTATAACAACTTGTGATAGATTCCAATGAGTAGGAAATATATCCAAAATAGATGAGCTACCTATGAACAATATGCTGGAAATAGAAATCTTTGATGTATGGGGCATTGATTTTATGGGACCTTTTTCAAATTCATTTGGGTTTGAGTATATCTTGGTTGCAGTGGATTATGTGAGGAAGTGGGTAGAGGTAATAGCTACTAGAACATGTGATGCAAAAATTGTGCTTAAATTCATTAGGAAGAATATTTTCACTAGATTCGAAGCACCTAGAGCTATTATAAGTGATGGAGGCAAACATTTTGTCAACCATCAATTTAAGACCTTGCTTAAAAAATTTGGTGTTAAGCACAAAATCATAACCCCATACCACCCTCAAGCTAATGGACAAGTAGAAGTATCTAATAGGGAGTTGAAGTCAATCTTAGAGAAAACAGTAAATAACTCTAGAAAAGATTGGTCTCTTAGGTTAGATGAGGCTTTATGGGCTTATCGAACTGCATTTAAAACTCTTATAGGTATGTCTCCCTTTAGAATTGTTTTTGGAAAAGCATGTCACCTTCCAGTCGAATTAGAACATAAAGTTTATTGGGCTACAAAATTTCTTAACTTTGATTTGAGAAATGCAGGAGAAAGAAGAAAATTACAACTCAATGAACTCGATGAAATTCGACAATGGTCATATAACAATGCTGCGCTTTATTAAGAAAAGACCAAACAGTGGCACGACAAGCATTTAAGGGTAAAAGATTTTGTTTCGGGAATGTTAGTGCTTCTTTATAATATTCGTCTTCGTTTATTTCTAGGAAAACTAAAATCGAAGTGGCTTGGACCATATCAAGTGATGTCGAGCAGTAATTTTGGTGTAGTGATGATCAAAAGCTTAAAGGATGGACGTGAATTTACAGTCAATGGTCATCGACTCAAATCATACCAAATCGGACAACAAGAGGTTGCTGAAGCAACCATGGTTCTTTAAGATACTTAAAAAATGGTTTGGAGAGTCTAGCTGAAGACTCCAAAAACTCAGAACTTTAAATTTCTATCTCTTTTATGTTTCCAGTCAAATTTTGTGTTTTTGTTGCATTTTGTGTGTTTGTGTGTTTTGATTCATGAAAAAATACAATAACAAGGTTTTAAAATGAAGACATGTTTTTCTTGGAAAAGATTTGGTGTTTTCAAAGCTTGAAATGGCAAAATTAGCATATTTATTTCAAAAATGCGAGGTAGAAAAATGCATGTACACGTGACCACGTGTGGCTTTACCTTAGCCATCACATGGCCACGGGTTGCTGCACTGTCCCAAAACTAGTTAAGACCGTGACCACGTGTATTTCACAAGAGAACTTCACGTGGTCATGCTTAAAGTTACTGTCCTATCTTCAGAACATCACGTGGCCACACATATTTCAAGAGAAACAATCACGTGGCCACGGCTTAAGTCACTGGCCTTCCATTTTTAATTCACGTGACCATGTGAAATTCAAGAGTAACCATCACGTGGCCACGCATGCACAAGGAACAAAGGCACACGTGACCACGTGTGGTTCTTCCCATGAACTTCACGTGGCCACGTCCCACACTTCTGCCTTATAAACACTTTACGCGATTTTTTGTTTACTTCTTCTTCATATAGTTTTTGCTCTCAAACTGTACCCACGTCTCACTAACACAAATTTCACCCGTAACCATGGATTTTTCACTGATCATTACCATCTCCGACCATCATTTCCTCTCTGTTTGTCATTTTTCTCTCTCCTACCTATCATCTCTTTTGTTTCCACACATTATCCACTACACTAGGGTTTTTCACAACTCACACACAATACTTCAATTTGGTGCTGTATTTTGGTTTAGTTCTCATCTTCAAGTAAGTATCTACTCTCCTTGCTTCTTATTTGTCATTTCCATATCATTCATTTCATTGTTTTGTGCCTTATTGCTTATACATGTTTGGTTTTGAGGTTACTTTGCACTCAACATTTTGTTGTCATGTTAATTTTGTCTTTTTGGATGTTTATGAGTCTTACATGCATGGTATGCAATTGGATAATGAACAATCTTTGTTATGATCTTTAAATTGATACTCAAACTTGTGCTCATAACATGCTTGATAAAATGCCTTAATGAGTTGTTCTTTAAAAACATTTAACTTTCACTTTTTGGATAGCATGTTTATGATTTGCAGGGATGCTTTATGACCTAATTCACTTCCTAAAAGATTGGTTCATGAGTCTATTCATGCATGATAGGCATTGTTTTGACATGTTCTGTGTGCCTAATATATTGAATGCATTTAATGCCTATCATTTTGATCTCCACATATATATGGCATATTTATGCTATCAATTTTTCATTTCATCCAAGTATGCTTCAGTTCATTCAATGCATGATTCATATGCTTACACCTTAGTATATTTTGGGATTGACACTGACATTATGCTTTTCTTTCTTTTTAGTGGCACCTCGAAGGACCAAATATCCTGATGTAGCAAGTTCTTCCGGTGTACACATTCCGTCATATGTGGACAAGGCTAAGATCAATAAATTTGACTAACCTATGTCCAACCCGCTTATCTAAGTCAATTGTTTCTTAACGTTCTGGCTGGAAATCTGTGGGATCATGATATAGAACCATTGATCCAAAATATTGGCTGGGAGAAGTTCATTGCAAAGAAACCGAAAGTATATCCAGATATGGCACGGGATTTTCTGTATTCTTTTGATTGCTACTTTAAGAGAGATGCAGAGGACGACACAGTCGATTTTAAGTTTGGTAAGAAAGGATATTCCTTGACTTTCAATCAGTTTTTTAAAATTTTAGGATTTGCGCCAAATGCCCCAACTGAATTGGAAGATGCATCCCCTGTGGAGAATTGGGAACAAATCAAGGATCTTGAATTAGATGAGCCATGGGTAGGGGGACAATGCAAAGTCTATGCTTTACGAAATCATGCATTAAGAATCATTCATCGGTTTTTGGCAAAGAGTATGTACAATAATTTGAAGAATGCAAGCACTATTAGTGTGTCTCAAGCAATGGTTCTCCGATGCATGATGGATGGCATAGCAATCAATGGAACGGGCATTATAGCAACTCGAATTAAAGAATTGTAGAAAATGCCAGGACATATGGATACTATTTCCATTGGATGGATAGCTACGGTGATGGCAATTGCAGTTGAACATTCGGGTTATGGAGATTCACTTCCAGGAGAATTACCTTGCATTGATAATAAGATGCTCAAGCGGATGAAAATTTTGATTCTTAAGCCTCGAGCTCATTGGGCAACCCGGGAGGAATACCTAAGAGAGAACAATATTCAGATTGAGGAGCAACAGGAGGAACAAAATGAAGAGTATATTGCCACAGTTGTGCCTTCTCCCATCAATGAACCTACAACACCTGAATGGGAAGGTCCATTTAATCAATTAAGTAGCCGTTTGGATGCTCAACAAATTAGGCTAGATCAAATGCAAGGAAGATTGGACATGCTTCGGGATACGGTGATGGCGGGCAATAGGACTGTTAAGCATTTTATCCACCACTTCTGGCAGCGGTTTCCTCCACCTCCACCTCCACCGAAATAGATCATCATTTACTGTGGACAGCAAAATTTTGAGGAGGGGGTAGCCTCCTTTCAGGGAGTTTGTCTTTAACTTTTCTTTTTCTTTTTCATGAATAGGGTTTTGTTTTGTGTGCTTTGTTTTGTTTTCTTTTATTTTGTTTTCTTTGTAAGTTTGTTTATTTTTTTTAAGTATGTAGAATTCATTGAAAACTTATTTAGTTCACCTTTTCACTTAGTTTTCCTTAATTGACTTCAAATCTTTGAACAAATTGAGCTTGGATATGGAATATACATGTTTTTGAGCCTTTACTTAGCAAGAGAACATCTATGTTGTTTAATAAATCTTTAGATAGGTTAATCCTCATCTTGATAAATATTTGTTAGTTTCCAAATTCTTGAAAGCACTTAGACCAATTTTTGACTTAAAGAAAAATCAATACAATGAAGTAGTGAAGTAAGGAAATTTAGAGCATTAGAACCTTCCTCATCACCCTTCAAAGCATATGAACAACTCAAGCAACTTAAAAAATGATCTAGGCAATAATTTTCTTGATAAAATTTCTTAAAGACTTATGTCCTACCTTGATGAAATTATCCTTTGTTAAGTCATTTTGAGCCTATAGGGTATGCTTAATGCGTACCATTAATATTTTCTTATTACACCTAATATTTTAACCATATAACCTAAAAAGCCCTTATCTCACCCTATGGAATTGGCCACTTTAGGATTAAATGGATGTATGAAAAGATTAAAGTTTTATTGGATTTAGTAAGAAAATCTTATGAAAAGTCATTGATAAAGTTAAAGTGAGAAATTTACCTTGTATTACCTTGAGGTTAGCTTGGGAATGCTAGTTTCTTAAAAAAAATGTTTGAAGTTTGAGAAAAGGAAAAAAGAAAGAAAAAGAGAGCTAGCAAATATGAAAAAATATAAGTGTGGGGTAGTACAAGGAAAAATGAAAAAGAAATAATGACTTCTTGGAAAAAGGGCATAAAGAAAGTTTGAAAGTGAGGCAAGAATGAGCAAAATATGTTGTTGAAGTTATTGGGGTTTAGTAATCTATTTTATCTTAGAGTGGTTATTCATTTTGATTATCTTTTATCCATTCTTTGTTAACCAATATCTTAGCCCCATTACAACCCTTGAAAGACCTAAGTGATTTTAAGTTTGTTTTGAGTTGTTTAGCGGAGATGACCTACGGGTTCCGGTGCTAAAGGAGAGGCCTATTGTGTTTCTAGAGTTTCAAGCGCGAAACCGATTGTATGCTTATGCATTCATATATTCTATACTTCATTACCTAGTTGTGTTGATGTTTTGATTTTTAAAATTGCTTAAAATGATTTGGTCTTGCACACACTCAAGGAAACTAGCTTATATTCTCTTGTTCGAAGTTGATCTATTTAGAGGTTATATTAATTGCTTTTGTTAAAATGCTAAGTTTGGTTTTGAAATTGCATATCTTTGTTCAAGTTTGATTGTTTTGAAGGTGGAATTGTTCTAATTTTCTTGAGGGCAAGCAAGGTTTAAGTGTGGAGTATTTGATAAGTGTGAATTATATATAGCTTTTTTTATATGTTTTTAGTTTTGTTATTTAGTTATTTTGATTTTATTTAGGTTAGATTAGAGTTAATTTGTTAAAGTTTATGTTTTTTAGGTTAATTTTATGTTTTGTTTGGTTTTTAGGTTAGAATTGATATAAAAAGGCTTGAATTGTAAAAAGGGCAAAGTTTAGGGCCAAAAATGCAATTATAAAGAATTAATGCGAGACAATGAGCTTTCAGTCCAGAGCCTTCACACGTGACCACGTGAAATTACTGAAGAATTTCACCTATGGCCACGTGAAGGTTTGATGCTTAGAATCCATGGCCACGTGAAAGACCAAAAGGAGAAACCAAGCATGAATGCGTGACCACGTGATTCCAAGTGAAGGACCACACATGGCTACGTGTGAAGGAAGACTTAATGTACCCGTGCCCACGTGTTCAAATACAAAGGAGAAGGGCGTGGCAACATTATGGCAATTCCCACTTCGCGAAGGATTTTCAAACTTCCTATTTTGGGCAGAAATTACTTCCTAATTGATTCTAAGAGTTTGAGAAGGAATCCACGTCTTCTTTTTCCTATTAATAGCTAGTTGAAACATAGAAAAGGGAGAGGAACCTGAGAATTAAGCATTATTTTCTTTAGTTTGTTTTTACGTTACTTAGCTTTCACTGTTTTCTTCAAACTTTGTTTTTATCTTTAAGAATGTCTTGTGAGTAGTTTTCTTTAACTTTTGCTAAAGGATACTTGAATCCTTAACTTGTATTGTTATGACTTGAGTTTGTTCTTCAATTCAATACAAGTTGGTTATTTCTTAGTTCTTAAATATAGTCTTGTCTTTACTCAATTTTAAGTTGATTTTTAACTTGATTAAGCATTGGTTCACTAATTGATTTAAGTTGATTATTGACTTGCATGCTCTTAGGTTAATTTATTTGGATTCATACATGATTATAACCTGAATAAGCTATAATTGTGAGTTGATTTGAGTAAGTTAAGATTGAGAAAAGGGTAACTAAGAATAGGTGGAAGTTAAATCTCTTGAGAAAGGCTTTAATAGACATCTAGGAGACTTAATTTAGTTCTTTATGCTAAGTGTTAAGTTTATCTGAATAAGAAAATTTTGATGCTTGGAATGATAATCTTGAATAAAGTTATCTGGTTTTATTAAACTGAATTCTCCATAATCACTTGTATGTTTTCTTTTATTTAAGTCATAGCAATACTTGTTAAGGTGGATAGTCCTTTAGTGAAAGTTGTTTTTAATGTTGATTTTTACCTCATTCAATTTGCTTGTTTTCATTAGATTTTTATTTATTTTTAACTCTTTATTTTGTTTTAGTTTGTTTTAGTTTTGAAACGTCAATCATCACAACTTTGGGATTTCTTTTCTTTCTTTTACACACAAAAATTGGTTTTGAAATTAAAATAGCACATACAAGCACAAGTTTCCCTTGGATTCGATATTTTAGGTCATAATCTTATTTCCCTATATTACTAGCCGATCTAGTACACTTGCTAAGCACCGGTCATCACTCTATGTCAGATGCCACTTCAATAACTAAAAGATAATGATGTCTTGGCCATGTGGCGCTTTCTCATTAGTCTCCAGTTTGAATTTCAAAACTCATCTACTGCTTATAAATAGGTGGTTTCTTCTCTTATACTGGTTGCTTTTCACACTTTTATATTTTTTCTGGCAATTTACTCTCAAATTTCTTCTATCTTCTAGAAATTTCATCTCTTAGATTCTTTAAAATTTGAACTTTCATCCTTCTTAGGTTTCAACTCGATCCTTTACATCTTTGGGTAAGCTTTTGACATCAAATTTCTTCTTCTTCTCTTCAAATTTTTAAATTTCTAAATTGAAATGGTTGAATCTAAGCCCATATCTTGTCGTGGCATTGATATGAGTTTTTTAAGGGAGTATTGGGGAAAACCCACAATTGCAGATTATACTAGGCTTATCGGGGATGAAGCTAAGTAACTTAGAAGATATTTTTATTTTCCTTTTGGATATTATACCTACCCCTGCCCTTCTACGATGTCCTATAGGGAATGACCTTTTGCTAATGAGAGACTTTTTATTCTTCATAGCATGATTTTAGAGTCTGGGTTAAGATTCCCCTTTGTTAGGTTCCATAAGGTTGTGCTAAGCATAAGGTTGCTTCTTATTAGTTGAGGCTTAACGCCTGAAAGGCAATCGAATGCTTCAAACCAATGTGCAGGAACTACTAGCCTAGCATATCTTAAACCTTTAAATTATTTAGCCATTACTTTTTTATTTCCACTTGGGTCGATGCACATGTTTTTTTTCAATTTCAAAAGTAGGAAGGATAGGAAGATTCTTCAATTTCCTACTTTCATGAAAGGATTTAAAGCAAAAGATGGATTTAGAGTTAGCTTGGTTCAAATGAAAGAGCCGATTAGTGTAGGGGACTTGGCCATTGGATAAAACAGGTTCTAGATGATATAGTGAGCCTAGATGTTATGGTTAGCAAAAGACCGGTGGATATAGATGTACTACTGAGTGAGTTGTTTAATCCTTTTCCACTTAAGGAAGAGGGTGAGGTTGAGCAATCCACATTTTCTCTCTCTTTCTCTCTTCTCCTATGGTAGATAACTTTATTTTATTATCTTTTTCCCTTTTTGAATCTAATCTAACCTTTCTTTAACTTTACTTGTATGGGAGATGGCTAGTGAAGAAGCGAAAATAAGGTTGGCAAAGATAACTGCCAAAACGGCTGAGGAACTAAAAAAAGACATTGAGACCAGTTAGTTTTGTCATTTAAAGATGAGAGGTGAGATAATAGGTAATGGGCGGCCTTTGAATGCAAGAAAATGGATCGAAGAGGCTACCACTTTGATCAACAATGAGGCAAGAGGGAAGGATGCAGCCATTTCAAATGCTATTAAAGGAGGTTGGATTTCAATCATTATGAAGCAATCCCCATCGTTATAGATGATTAACCTTCTACTCTTATCGTCAATACCCTAGTCTGACATGCATCAGAGCTCGCTCAATTTTGAATTGGTTCTTGAAGGTTCACCTTTAGGGTCTAAGACCGGATGAGGCTCGCTATAACTCATAAATTGGCCACTTTATAATAGAAAGGACTTTTAGGCCCAATTTATTGTTAATGGTCAATCTATGAAGGTATCCAATATAGGCTTAAAGACGTAAGTTTCACGAACTTGCCACCCAACAAAATATTGAAAAATGAATCTCAATCTTTTGATGTCCAAACAGAGATTGGTACTCAAGACATCACTCTTACTTGGCATTCTAGTTAGATTTTTCTTATATTTAGGTTTAATTTATGAATCCACTACCTTGCTTATCATACAATGAAATACGATTAAATAAACACATCAATTAATTAGGTAAAAAATAAAGAGAGTAATTTAAATAAAGCAAACAATGCCACTTAATTTATTACAAAAGCAAACCGTCCAAACTGAAAATTAAAATACATACATAAATCAGGATATGTATTAGATTTGGAAACATTAGTTCCTTCATGCATATTTACAAAAGGAAAGATGAAGAGTTCTTGTAAATTTTTAGAAAACATAAGATAAGTGATCGTAATTTTGATAAAAAAAAAATATAACTCTTTTTATTATGTGGTTTTGGGATAAAAAGGTGGACATTGGTCCATTTTATTTAAGAAACCTAATTTAATTAAGTGAAAATCATTTAAGTCCTTTCTATTAATTGTGCCAAGAAAATTCTTTTTTCTAAACTATTACACCCCCAAAATTAAAAATACATGAGGAATAATAATTAAAGTATAAAAAGAAATAAACGTAAAAAGTGAACCAATCATAAGATATAATTAAATAATGCAAAAATAAGTAAATGCAATAAAAAGGGGTAAAGAGAGAAAGAAAAGCTGCATGAAAGACATTCTCTAAAATATACTAATCTCCTAAAATGTACTTTAAAATAGGGAAATAAATCGCTTAAACAAATAAACAAGGAAGCAAATTAATTAGCATATGAAATCAAAATAAATCAATTATCAAAATTAATTAATTAATTAATTAATTAATTAGAAATACTCATAAAAACATACTAAAATAAAAAAAATAGAAGAATAGAATGCAAATCATGTAGAGTAAAAGCAAAATGAGGCTTAAAAATAAATATAAACATGCAAATGTATTAAATTAACAAAATAATACACAAATATGCTTAAAAAGAGGCCAAATACAGCCATAAATACTTAGATATGGGACAGATGGCCAAAAGCAGAAGGAGAGATAGGATGAGAAAAAGACACCATGACATCCCATCTGTCGCATTGATAGATGGCTATTTGTCAAGTCTTCTACATGTCTGTCACTCGAGGGAGAGGTAAAATGCAGGAAACACAAGCCTAAACAAAGAAAATCAAGTTTAAGCCCTAAACATGCAATTTTATGACCTTAAAATATGTTAAATCTGCACAAAAATAGTGAATGGGATTCAAATCATGCCAACACAATATAAAACATGCAATTGTGCAATTTAAATCAAACTAATCTAATATGCCAATAGGAGAACATCAAGAAATTTATCATGCCATTCTAATGTATGTTAAACAATTTAAATAGTCATAGCATAACAGAGATCACTAACTAATGTAATAACTAACACAATAACATGAAATATGGTATCATAAATGACAAATAAGCATGTTTAACTAGATGAGCATAACATGAATTTAGAGAGAGAAAGTGAACAGAGCCTAGAATATTACCTTCGGAAATTCATGATTTTGTAACTTTGGAAAGCATGCTCTAAGCCTCAGTCCTTTATTTCCATGTTAAAGATAAGTTGGTGTTTGTTTTGTATGAAAGAAAATTATTTAGAAGCTTGAGATTTCCAAGAAATTGAACTTCTCTCTCTCAAAAATTCACTTCTCTTTTTCACAAGTGAGCTTTTTTCTTTAAAATCCTAATTTTTTTCTTAAATAACTAGGGAGGAGTTAGAGATTAACTTTAACTCTAATCCCTCAAAAGTGGAAGCTTCAATCCCTTAAATTCATCCCTGATTAAGTCCTCCAAAAATCTTCTTTTTATCTAAGATTGTCAAAACTAAAAAAATGTGGTAAATCTAGAAGTAACCCCAAAAATGGGCATTTATAGTTGACAGATGGCCATCCCTTATACAATTTCTTAAAATTATAAAAATACCCCTGAGTTTGACCTGAATTGGAGGAAAGCAACCATAGATGCCCATCCCTTCATGATAGATGGTCGTCTGGCATTAGCAGAGGCCAAAACTTAAGATCTTTGAAATCTTTTCAAAACCCTTAGAAAATCAAAGTTGAAACCCACAAAATATTTATAGAAATATAGAAATCAAGGCTGAAACTTAGAGATCCATGCTCTTTGTCAACAATATAACTAATTCCTCATCATCAGGTAATCTTGATCTAAGCTATTTCGAATTATGGTATCTAAACCTAGTTGATCAAATAAAAGCCATGAAGATCCTACCTACTAATCTATCTTCTACAATGAGGGGCTTATTGCAAGCTACTAGTCCATCCTCAAGGGTAAATACTTCTCCACCATCTGCCGATCCATCTTCAACAACAAAGGCTCATCTAATATCCCTTTATGGAGAGGTTTTTTGAATTTCTCATGGAGAACCTTTCTCGTATGGGTAAATAGCACTACAAAAAAATAAAAAATAGCAATGACAAAAGTCCTCGCTAAATGATGTTTTTCATCGCTAAATCAGTTTAACAGGGACTTAGCGAGAACAAAAATTTTGCAATAAAAGTTATCCTTGCTGAATTTAGCGAGGAATGCTATTATGAGGATTAAAATCCTTGCTAACTTTTATGAGAATTTAGTCCTCACTAACTTTTATAAGGATTAATATCCTCGCTAACTTTTACAACTAAATTTGTCGCTAAATTTTAGCGAGAACTAAAGTTGTCGCTAAGTTTTAGCAAGGACAAGTTCCTAGCTAAATTATAGCATGCATTTTTGCGACAAATATTATTATTGCTAAATTTAGCATGAGATTTGTCATTGCTAAATGTTGATATGAATTTTTTTTATTTTCTTAATTGAATATGGAAATTTTGTTATTTAAATAATTAACAATAAACCAAAAAATAACAAATTTATATTTACTAAACATTTAATATAAAAAATATATATTAATGAATAAATTATTACTTACAAGTGTATAGTATTGCTAATAATATGGTTCATATATCATTCGTGCCATGAATCAAGCAATAGCGAGGGTTCTACGCTTGCCAAGTCGTCGTTATTTTTTGTACCAAAATTTTGGCATCCAAAATTAGCAACAACAAAATGTATTTATCGTTAAATTGTTACAATATTTATTTTCCCACTAGCCCTTAACAATATTTGCTACAAAAATCATTTCTCATCTGAATGTTATCGCTAAATGGTGCATTTAGCAACAAATATCATTATCCTCACTAATTTTCATCACTATTTTACATTTTTTTGTAGTGTGGTCATATTTCCAGAGATTCCTCGGAACCAGATCCTAAATGATCATTATAGGGATCTAGCTACTGTAAGGAACCCATGCATAGGAGAGTACTTGATTGAGGGCCTTCATTTAAAGATAGATCTAATTGATGCCAAGTTATTTACTTCTTGAGAATAGATAGGAACTGATCTCTGCATGTTGTCATTGATGGTAAGTACTTTATGCACTTTTGTAATCAAATTATGTTATGGTTTTAACAAATAAGTTTAATCCAAGTTATATATTTTTATATTTCAAGTTTCTCAAAGGATTCACCATATGATCGATAAACACCTGCATCCGAAGCAAACCATGGATCAGTTGCAATATGAGCTACATTAGATCAAAAAGCAAGAAAAGGCTTTTAAAATAGAGATTGAGTGCCAGGTTTTCTTTGATGCGCTATTCAGGAATCAAGAAAAGGCTTTCCAAAGCCTTACGTCGGCATATGAGTCTACCCTCTCCTCTTTTTGGCCTAAAATAGACAAACTAAAAGTGGAGAACAATAGGTTGAAGGGCAAAAAAACTAAAGTTACTGAACATAAAAGCAAAAATGTTAAATTAAAGGTCAATCTAAAAGCTACGAAGGCTGATCTAGAGTCAACTAAGACCAGCCTTGCAATGAATATCACTTCTCTAGAAGTAACTCAAGCTAAACTTTAAGAAGAAAAAAATGACTTTAATTCGAGCACTTAAAGCGGATCAAGGATAAGAAGGAGTAACTTTTAGATGAGTTAGGTGGAGCTCAGGCCAAGATGGTTAAGCGAATTCGGGTGGTCTGCTATGAGAGGTTCCTTGAATCTGATCTTTCATTCTTGGCTGATCTAAAGTCTTTACCCAAGCTTTCTAAAGATGACAACAATAAAAAAAGGAAAAGACAAATATCATGCCCGATCCTAGTGGCCACTTCAATATGTCCCTCAAGGGAATGTTGCCTAGAGTCAAGAGTCTCAAAAGGGGCAATCTAACCTAGAAGATGCTCAGTGAGATCAAGCTCTTATGGATATCTATGTCATAATCTACCATGTTTTTCTTGTTCAAATAGTCTATTTTAGACTTAAAGATCTATTCTTTTGGGTAAAGATATCGCTTTTAAAGAAATTATAGTAGTAGAAACACCAGGTGCTAGTCAATGCATATGCAACTATTTGAAACGAATCATGAAATTAGCTCAGCTCCAATGTATTGGAATATTTATCTGTCTTTCCATTGTAAATTATGGATTTTAGAAATAGTATCTCTTCATGTAAACATTTCACATCAATGATTATATGCAATTTTGAATTTGTGTATACTTTCTGTTCTACATTCTGATTTGTTAGTTGAAATTTGACTTTTGGTCTGACACTTGTATAATTTGTAAAGAATTGTATGTTTGTAATAATTCTTTGTAATTAATAGGGAGACAAATTTATGAGTTGAAAAACTCGTAAATTAGGAGAAAAACTTACAATCATCATAAGTTTTAGTTTCAATCAATAGAGGTATTTAATGAAGCAAATAATATAATCATTCGATTGATATGATAGTCATTATCTGATCAAAGTTTTAGGAATAATATTACAAATGATACCTTTTCAAGGCCTTTGTTTTCCATGTTCTCAGGACATCTTGCCCATCCATGCTTCGTAGCTTGTAAGTGTTGGGACCAATGATCTTCACCACCTCAAATAGAACTTTCTAATTGGGCATTAGTTTGCCTACACCAAAGTTTCCTCTACCAATCTCTGCCTTAGGTAGTATAAGGTCCTTGAATTTGAAGGTTCTAGGTTTAACTTTGGTGTTGAATTATCTAGCAAACTTTTTCTTGTATGCTACAATTTTAGCACTAGCATCCTCACATTTCTTTTCAATCATATCAAGCTCCATCAATCTTTCATCGAGATTTTAATCTTTGATAATGGACTCAATTCTGAAAGAAGGAAGATAGATCTATACCAGAATGATAACTTTCTATCTATATACTCAGAAAAAGGGAGTTTGGCATGTACCTGCTCTGGTCGATGTTTTATAAGACCAAAGTACACTGTTAAACTCCTTCACCCAATTCCTTTTTACCTCTCCTAGCCTCTTTTTTAATCCCTCATCTATGGTCCTATATGAAACTTTGGTCATTCTATTGATTTACGGATGCTCCACCAAAGTGAAGCTTAGGTTGATCTTCAAATCTGAACAAAAGCCTCTAAACACAATGTTGTCAAACTGCTTGCCATTATCAGTGATGAAGACACTTGGCAAGCTAAACCTATAGCTAATTTCATTTAAGAATTTTTTTATCTTTGTAATAGTGATTTGGACATAGGCTCAGCTTTGATCCATTTAAAGAAATGATCGACCAGGACTATAAGGAATTTCATTTGTCATTTTCCAAGTGGGAAAGTTTCAAAGATATAAAGTCCTTACTAATCAAAAGGCTATCATATATTGATTGGCTTCAACTTACTAGATGGCTTCCTTAGAATTCTCTTATGTATTTGACATTACGGGCAGTGTTTTCAATCTCTTGTGCATTTTTTAAGATGTAAGGCCAAAAGTAGCCTATTTGTAATACTTTCCTCCATATAGCCTTGGATGCCTTATGTGCTCCCTAAAGTCCCTTATGGATTTCTCTGAGTATGTAGTATCTTGCTTCTTCAGAAATACACCTTAACCTAAAGATCATTTTATTCAGAAGAGCATCGATTAATGAATAGCTTAAAGATTTTCTAGCAATCTTTCTTGCCTTTGCTTCAGTTTTAAGGAAACTACCTGTCTATAAGTACTTGATGATGGGTGTTATCAAAGTTTTTACTTCATCTATTTCCATTTTTTCAGCCTCTTTAATGCTCGAGAAAGATAATTCTTTGACCAAAACATTTTCATCAGCAAAATTTTGATTGGTTGAGGTGGCTTTTGCAAGAAAATCAGACTAGCTTATGTAATCTCTGGGAACTTTTTCAATGATTATTCTCATACCGCACTTTGAGACTGAGGGGACCATGTAAAACAATTCTTGCTCCTCCTTTAAGTTCATTCAAGGAACCATCTATGATCAGCTCTTAGATAACCTCTTCATATTTTGGGCTTGGTTGTATTTCACCAGTGAATTCAGCCATAAAATCTGCTAGAACTTAAGTTTTGATGGTCGATCTAGGCTCATACTTAATGTTGAATGACTATAATTTTAAAGCCCATTCAATAAGCTTTCTATCAAGATTTAAGCTCTAAAGTAGCTTTTTAAGTGGCTAATTTGATCTAACTATGATGGTGTGGGCTTCAAACTATCTCTTGAGTTTATCAGTGTAAAGCATTAAAGTTATAATTAATTATTCAGCTAGATTTTTCTTAATTTATGATCCTTTCAAAACTTGGTTGACATAAAAGATGGGTTTTCATGAATTTTCCTCATAACAAACTAAGACAGCCATAATTGCTTCACTAAAAGTTGATAAATAAAGATATAATTTTTCACCCATCATAGGTTAACTTAGTAAGGACAGCTCATATTAAAATTTATCTAGCTCTTCAAATGCTTTTTGATAATCTTCTCCCCAATTGAAGTTTTCATCCTTCATCAACTGCTTGAAGAAGTGAATATAGCATTTGGCTGAGGAGGAAATGAATATGCCTAGGGCAGTGAGCCTTCTATTCAAATTCTAAACTTTTTTAATGCTTCAAGGTGGTTGCTTATGCAAGATTGCTTGGATATTCTTAGGGTTTTCCTTAATTCCCCATTGTAACACCATGGAGTTGAGAAATTTACTAGAAGATACCCCAAATGTGTATTTTTTGAGATTAAGCTTCATTTGAAATTGGTTCAAGGTCATAAATACCTTGGTTAAATCTATTTTATGATCATATTGGCTCCTCTTTTTGATGATCATTTCATCTACGTAGACTTTTATATTCTAGCCGATATGATCCTTAAATATTTTGTTTATTAGACATTGGTAAGTTACGCCTGCATTTTTCTAATTAAAGGGCATCACATTGTAGGAATATATGCCCTTATTAGTGATAAAGCTTGTCTTCTCCTGGTCCAATAGCCACATTAATATTTGATGATTTCCTGTATATGCATCGAAAAGTGAATAGATTTCATGACAAACTGTAGCATCGATAAGCTGATCTATACTGGGCAAAGGATAGCTATCTTAGGGGCATGCTCGATTTAAATTTGTAAAGTCCATGCACAATCTTAGCTTGGCATTCTTCTTCTTTATCAACACTACATTTGCAAGCCATTCAGGATATTACACCTTTCGAAAGACTCTAGCTTTAAAGAGCTAATCCACCTTTTCAGCAACAAACTTATTTCTATCAATTGCGTGACTTCTCAATTTTTGCTTAACAGGTGGAAAACTAGGGTTCAAGTTAAGCTTGTGTATAATGACATCTAAGTAAATACCAAGGATATCTTCTGGCAACCATGTAAGGGAGACATGATTTAGCATCACCACGTAGAAAATATTTGCTCCCATTCTCTCATCTAGACCTAATTTAATTACCATATTTTTTAGGAGCTAGCTCATACTGAATCATGTCTTTGTCAACATGCATTTTTGTTTTCCCCTTATTTTTTTGCTTTTTAAGCTCCACTACATAGGAGGCCTATCTACCTTTTTTCAACCTAGCCATATAAGCTTCTTTGGTGGCCTTCTGATTGCCTCTCAATATGGCTACCCCTCCTTCAATGGGAACTTTGATCACCATGTATCTAATATTAGTGACTACACCAATCTGAAAAAGTAGTGACTTATTGAATATGGAATTATAGGTAAATGATATGTTAATAATCATGAAGTTATACTTACATGTATGGATGATGGCCTCATTTCCTAGCTCAACAAAAAGATCAATAGAGCTCACGACAGGAATTATAGCATTGACAAGGCTTATCAGGGGAATACAATCAGATCAAAGTTTGCTCATCAAAAACTTTATTTTTTTATAGGCATCCAAAGTAAATACATTGATAGCTCTTTCATTGTCCATTAAGATCATTTTTACTTCAAAGTTTTGGATGGTTGTTTGCACAACCAAGGTTTCCTTGAGGGGCAATTTGAGGCCGTCAGCATCCTGTATGGATATGGTGACAAAGGGTAAGCTCTCACCTTGAGCAAAGAAGTATATTCCCTTCTTCCTTTTATTCTACTTACTAAGGCCTTTTCTATAAGATGATCCCCTAGCGATAACGTTAATTATGCTAGAGCACTGCCTATGCTGATTTAAAGGACATGGTTTCCTTTTATCCTCATCTTCATAATCATCAGACTTTTCTTTAACTTTAATGGACTAGCACAAGCTCTTTGGCTTCTAAGCCATGAAGCTTTTTAGAGAAACTCTCTAAATCGATCTTTTAATCTCTTTTTTGAGTGCTTTGCACTCATCAGTGGTGTGGCCTACATCCTTGTGAAACTCACTGTATTTTAATTTATCCTTATATGGGCTAGATTGTTCTGACATCTTTTTGGGCTAATTCTCCAAATTGTGGTAACTCTTAATCCACAACAGCGCCTTCAAGGGCTTCGAATTGAGTGGAGTGTAAACTTTTGCTTGAGCATATCCTAAAAAATTAGACTGAAAGTGCTCAAAATTCTTTCGTTTGCCTAAGACTTTTGAAGCTCCACCTCTGTTCGAGCTTCTTAAAGCTTGGCCATCCCATTTGATTAGGTTATAATTATCAAAGTCTTATGGATCAGCTCTTAAGGCGTCATCCAATTGTATGAATTGGTTTGCCTTATCCATAAAGTCACTAAAATCAGTTGGGGGATTGGTTGTCAACAATTAAAATGTTGGTGGGTTTTCAATACTCCTCGAGAAGGTCGTGGTAGCCATCTCAGGGTGTAATTTATGATCTCTAAATCTAGAGCCTAAAATCTATCAATATAATCTCTTAGGATTTCACCTTTCTTTTATTTCAAATTTATTAAATCATTCACAATTTTAGGGGTCTTTACTTGAACAATGAATCTTGTAGTGAAGAGCTCGCTAAGTTACCTAAAACTAGGTGTAGTCTTCGAGTGAAGAGCCTAAAATAGTTCATACTAATCCCCTGCACACCAGGTGTAGTCTTCGAGTTGGAGGAAAGATTGTAAAATCAGTCCAAAGCATCCTTGGCCAATGTTGTAGGGAAAACTCTACAAAATACTTTACCATCATAAGAGTACATTTGAATCTGAGTCAAATACTTAGATATGTGGCTCTTGGGGTTTGTTTTTCCATTGTATCTAGGCATCTTTACTTCAGTGAACTGGCGTTGGAGCTCAGTTTCTCTAATCTCCCAGCAAAATGGAAAGACGGGATTTTTGTTAAACACAAGCTTTTTAGGGTGACCTAAGTTAAATTTTTTAATGGTTTGCATGAACCATTTCTCATCTTTGTTAGCAATGTGACTATCCTTATTGTACTTATACCTTTTAGGAGTGCACATAAATGATAAATTATCATGCACCTTCTGGCGACCAGAGTGTGAAGGGAAGTAGTCATTGTCCTCCTCTATGTCAATGTCACTATCATTAGGTTAGACATCAAAGGGATTTAGATTCCTTTTGCCCTTGCCCTGATAGTTGTGCTCTCTCATGCTCGAGTGAGTTCCTGAGTGATACATTCCTTCACTAATAACTATGCCATTTCCTCTGTTCCTAGGTTAGGTTTCACTTTCTTTTCTTAGCCTACTTTCTGCTTCATTATCCTCAGTAGGAATCTAAGGTTGTTTATTCTTCTTAATCGAATGCAAGAGCTTATCTTGCAACTTTCCACCAAAGCCTTTTAAGAAAGTTCTGAGGTCTTTAGTAGTGATGGGAGTAGAGTCATCAAGTTGATTAACAACATTGAAAAGCTCATCATCATCAAAAAAAGGTAAAAACGCCCATGGAGTTTTGTCAGTCTTAGCATGTGATTATTCTCTTCTGTTTTCCTCTTGCCTACTAGATTTATTATTTTTTCTTTGTGATTTATCCATCTTCGTCTCTCAACGAGAGCACCAAATGATAAGTATTGAAATATTAGAACTTATAAAGAGAGAAAGATGAAGGTGAGAATCAGCTAGACCGATCTATAAGCATTGCAAGCCAATCTGCAAAATAGACAAAGACTACACCTGGTGTGTAGGGAATTAACACTCGATATATAACTTAGAGATGATTTAGAGAGAGAAAGCATAGTGAGAGAGTAATAATGTGTGCAATACTTTATTCTTGAAGTCTCTCTCTTTATTTATAGTCCCTAAGTGGTTAGAGCCTATAAGGCTAGCTAGAGTACTTGAGTATCAAATCTCCAATATCTGTAGTAGGTAGGTTTAGGGCATTTGATGTGATAACTTGTAGGGTATGGCCCACTTGATGTGACAGGCGGCATGGTGCGAATAGATCGGCTGTCAGGTCTGACCAAACTGTCAGGGCACCTTTTTCAATGCAAGTGGTCAACAAACTTATGAGCTGATAGGTAGCAATTGGGTTTGAGCCTAGACTGAGCACATGACTATTGGATCGGGTCCAAATATGGTAATATTAGATATTATTAATTAATTTTAAATTTTTTAAATTATATATGTAATTAATTGAAAAATTATAAAACTATAAAAATAATATATTTTTGGATTAGACTTGCAATTCATATGAAAAATTCAAAATTTCGTTGCTAATTTTAGCAACGAAAAATAAAATTTCATTGCTAAAATAGCAATGGAAATTAAAATTCCAATGCTATTTTTAGCACAAATAAAAAAATTTACGACAGTACCATCCGTTGTCATTCCGTCGCAAACAATTATTATAATTTTTTAATTTTTACAATTAAAATAGCAAAATAATAGGCGAACCATAAAAACCTAGCAACTTTGTAGGAAGCACAAATAAATTAAACCGACTATTTTAAACATATTGCTATGTATTTAGTCAGAAAGATATATAAAATTTCAAAACCTCAAAACTCTATATATATCATAGTAACTTACATTGATTCTGTCAAGATTGATGTTGCAAAGTTACCTCTAATATTGATTCTACCATAACTGCCTTTTTCTCCATTTTCATCAACGGATGCCATTGCTTCTTCATATTTTTTCTGCATATAAATAAATTAGAAATTCAAAATTGAGATTCAAATAAAACCTCTGCACTACCCAATATTGGGATTCAAACTACATTTTTTAAGGAAAAAGGATTTGCCAAATACAACATTCCTAAGAGCTTTACATGCAGTTGTTCATTTAGTACTAGTGTATGTAAATTGTTTAAATTATTAAAAATTTTATTTGCACAAAAAATTTACAAAACATTTGTAATAATAACAAAACATAATTTGAATAATATTACAGACATAAATATTAAAAATCTGAAGCACTTGAGCAGCATATCTCTGTGCAGCTGCATCTTGCTCAGCATATCTACCAGCATCTTTGGTTTCTTTGTGTAATTAAGACCTACATATGCCTTACAGTTTCAACTCCACCAAGCGATTATAATATCCATCCACATTTAATAATCTAACCTATTTCAAATATTAAAATATTAAAAAAGAACCAATCATTATCTTCTACAAGAAAAGATTAAGAAAATTTAAAGACCAAATCTTACAGGTTTTTCAAGAAATTAAGGGTACATTGAAAATCTTAATTGCAAGTCTAATTATTGTAGAAGATAATGATTGGTTCTTTTTTAATATTAAAAAAGAACCAATCATTATCTTTTACAAGAAAAGATTAAGAAAATTTAAAGACCAAATCTTACATTGAAAATCATAAAAAATTATGCATGCATAACATATAAAAAGCTAATTATTTTTATATTGAAGTTGTACAAAAAATTCAATAAAATCACAAATAAAATAAATGTTCTATAAACGAGTCGAGTCATACAGATCACATAACATGTTGAGTCATTTTATAAATCAAACAAGTTAGATTGTGTAACGTGACAAATCTATTGGATTTATTTCACATTTTTATATATGAATTTGATCGAATTTGAAGATCCAGTAAAAATTTTGGACATGCATTCTATAAGTAAAACTGGCTTGACCCAAATTTGAAAGGGCGAATTTAAATTTTTCTCACGGCACACATGGAAAATGCATCCCCTTCAAACTAAAACTCATTATTTGTTTCATTTTTAGGTGGGTCTATCTCAACACTGAACTCTATAAACTCTATATAGCTAATATAATTATAATGTACAAAGAAAACTATCCGAATGATTACCAAACTAAGGGTACATTGAAAATCTTAATTAGAGAAATGAAGTTCCATCGAAGTAGTAGAGTTCAGAAATTTGAGTTGGTAGAGTTTAAAATTTTGTATAGTTTATAAATTATTTGCTAGTGAACTATAAATTTGTTACTCTATCTGCATTAACAGAGATAATAGACAATCTTATAATGCAAACTACAATGATAAATGAAAGGCCTGAGCATTTGGCGGCAATGATAATTAAGAAATGTAAGCATAATCAAATTGGACGATAAGTAATTATTCCTTTTAATTAATTTTAATAATATTGCAAATAATAATTATACTATGTTTGAAGATATACAATATATATAGCTGCAATTATAGTACCTATAAATAATTCATAGAGGTTCCAAATTAAGTGTCCAAAGAAAAATTAAACATTTTATTCCAATTATGCCATTATCACAATAAATATTCATTCAATTTTTTAAATATAAATAATATTCAAAATTTATACTATTCCTAACCAATTTGCTCATTGATCTCTCCTGTTTGGGAAGGGTAAATAAATATTCGACTAATTATTGTCTTTTGTAATTTTTGTGAAAAATAAAAAGTGAATATTTATTTATAAATGGAGTATATTGAATCACTTAAATTCTCATTAATTAATGAGATTACTTAAGTATTGAGTAATTGTACCCAACAATACATTTTAAAAACTTCAATAAACAAAATTATTAAGAAAATATGAAAATAGCATTTTTCATTGCCATTCATTTTTGCCGTGGACATTAATATGATTTTTGTAATTTGTTTTGCATAATTACAAACTGATCCTTGCTTAATTATATTTTGATCCTTTTATTATATATATGATGAATGTATTTTATGTAAAGCCATATTTTGGTTTTCAATTTACTATATGTATATTTTTGTTATGTGTAATGAAATTATTTGAAATTTTCTGAAGAGTTATAATATAATTACATACATACAGTTTGTTATGAAATATATTATTTTTTCTAATATGTTCTGCAACAATATAATTTTAAAAGATATCGTTGAAATAGATATAATTTTGAGACTGAGAGAGAAATACTCGAGATCCACTTTGTATGAAATAAGTAATATATATTTTTAATTTTATTTTTATACAAATATTAGTAAATTCGAAGTTTACTAATAAATACAAATATTAGTAACCTGAAGTTTACTAACTGTTGTACAAATATTAATAACATATTATTTACCAATTATACAAATATCAGTAAATATGAAGTTTACTGATTAATTAATATTAATATCAGTAAACCTGAAGTTTATTGATAATAGTAAACTTAAAAATTGATTAAAATACTAATAAATATTTATTTTATTATTTGTCACAAATATTAGTAAACATAAAGTTTACCCATTATTATATAAATATTAGTAACCTGCAGTTGATTAATTATTCAAATATTAATAAATCAGAGGTTGTTGATTAATCAATACTAATATCAGTAAACTTGAAGTTTATTGATTATAATAAATTTGAAAATTGATACAAATACTAATAAATATGCATTTATTGATTGTAACAAATATTAGTAAACTTGGAGTTTAATAATTGATTGATATTAATATTAAGAAACTTAATGTTTATCAATTGATATAAAAAAATAGTACGCTTGAAGTTTACTAATTAACAATTAAGTACATGACATGGTCGGTTTGACTATTCCTGATCGATTGTAATGCATAAACTATTGACAATTCATATGTTTATTAGAGAATCAAAAGTTTTTTTTTAATTCAACTTAAGGAATTCTCACAATCTATTTGTTTTCAAGAAATATTACTAAAGTATCACTAGCTAATAAAGGGACCGAATTTACTTCATTATGGAATGAATAAAGATAATATATGTAGGCTCACTATCTACCATGTGAACTATTCATATAATTTATAATTTTGGAAATATGCATCAATAAAATGATCACATGTATATTTATTATCAACTCACAACATATAATTTGTGAGATTATTCAAATTAAATGCACAATTTCTAAATTATTCAATCAAGATATTTTTCTTGATAATGCTAGTGATCATGCGATGTGGGTAAAAGATTGTTATAAGCTCCTTGTACATGTTCATACTCCAAGGTCTAGCAAAAATCTTTACTAAATACCTTCGGTTAATTGCTAGACATTTTTATGAGAATAATAATATTATTTTTATATATGGATACATAATATTGATGTAAGCAATACTTAATGCATTATGCCAATAAAAATCATAAAATTCCTCTATTGCAATTTTTAGTTGAAAAAATGCATTTTGATTAATAACTTTCCTAATGTTAGGAGAAGAAAGCAGCTAAAAATAAATAAAATAATAAATACATTGTGTGTAATTTAGATCCTCATATCATGGACCTAAAATTTAAAAGACTAGTTAATTATGATGGCAATGTATTTGTTAGTGTGTAAAGACTTATTAAATCTTATTTGTATTAGCTGCAAATGCTCTAATTCAAAACAATATCTCGGTAGAATAATTTATCTTATAGGATAAATTATTCTGTTCCAAATAAAAATAAAATTTACAAATGAAAATGAGCAAATAAATCCATATGATCATATTATGGAGGCGGATACTCTTAAAAAGACTTATGACATAATTAATTTTTAAATCCCAGGAGTGGTTCAGGTACCTAAAATTAAATAAGAGATTTCAATATATCATTTATCATTAAAAGGAACCGGAAAGGATAAAGTTGTCGAAAATATTTCTATATAAAAATATTAATGTTGATATTTTCAATATAGTGGGGATCTTAAAATTAAATCTGTTGAAAAATACAAATATTAATTGCATTCAATATGAATTTTTGGACATGCTGTTCAAAATATTGAAAAATATGATACCAAAAGAGTATAACTAATATTATTGCAATAAACAATAAAGTCGTAAAATATTATTTATTTTATGATATTTATTGTAATGTATTGACATTGATTGTAAAAATACATATATTTTATAATGAATGCAATAAGTTTTTACTGTTTGCCAATTTAGCAATATATTAGTATGCAACTAATTGATATTATTTGCTTATTTGATAATAAAATTAAATATAATTCTTAAAAGATTTATCATACCTAAAACATATAAATATTTTTGAACATTAAGTGCTATAGTTTATCTATTGTCATGATTTATTTATGATTTTAATTACTAAAACTCTTGAAGAGTTCAAAATGTTTTAGTGAATTTTGTAAACTAAATTTTTCACTACAAGAAATTTTCAATTTAACAACGAAAAATTGATAATTTGAAATTTTCGTTGCTAATGCAGCAATTGCTATTTTTTAGCAACGAAAATATAATTTTGTTGCTAAAATTAGCAACAGAAAATGAATTCCGTTGCTAAATTCAACCAAGGCAAATTTTGGTGAATTGGTCAATTTTAGCAATGAAAAACTTATTTCATTGCTAATTTTAGCAACGGAAAATAAAATTTCCATTGCTAAAATAGCAATGGAAATTAAAATTCCAATGCTATTTTTAGCATGGATAAAAAAATTTACGACAGTACCATCCGTTGTCATTCCGTCGCAAACAATTATTATAATTTTTTTAATTTTTACAATTTAAATAGCAAAATAATAGGCGAATCATAAAAACCTAGCAACTTTGTAGGAAGCACAAATAAATTAAATCGACTATTTTAAACATATTGCTATGTATTTAGTCAGAAAGATATATAAAATTTCAAAACCTCAAAACTCTATATATATCATAGTAACTTACATTGATTCTGTCAAGATTGATGTTGCAAAGTTACCTCTAATATTGATTCTAGCATAACTGCCTTTTTCTCCATTTTCATCAACGGATGCCATTGCTTCTTCATATTTTTTCTGCATATACATAAATTAGAAATTCAAAATTGAGATTCAAATAAAACCTCTGCACTACCCAATATTGGGATTCAAACTACATTTTTTAAGGAAAAAGGATTTGCCAAATACAACATTCCTAAGAGCTTTACATGCAGTTGTTCATTTAGTACTAGTGTATGTAAATTGTTTAAATTATTAAAAACTTTATTTGCACAAAAAATTTACAAAACATTTGTAATAATAACAAAACATAATTTGAATAATATTACAGACATAAATATTAAAAATCTGAAGCACTTGAGCAGCATATCTCTGTGCAGCTGCATCTTGCTCAGCATATCTACCAGCATCTTTAGTTTCTTTGTGTAATTAAGACCTACATATGCCTTACAGTTTCAACTCCACCAAGCGATTATAATATCCATCCACATTTAATAATCCAACCTGTTTCAAATATTAAAATATTAAAAAAGAACCAATCATTATCTTCTACAAGAAAAGATTAAGAAAATTTAAAGACCAAATCTTACAGGTTTTTCAAGAAAAGTCTTCAGTTACTGAAAGATAGAAAAAAGAGCATTATAGAGGAACACAAAGAAAGTGGCATATAATGCTGAAAAGAACTAAAAAATTAATTAACATTTAATGAACATCATCCAAAATATCCATAATCAAGTCACCAAAAATACTCCATTGGCAAAGAGAGAGAGAGTGTGTAACTATAAGATAATAAGATATTGAAAATGAAATCCCTACTATGAGGCTAAAGATCTCAAATTTATAATCTAGTCTAGCTAAAAGTCTCGTTGACACATGTTTGGCCAATTTAAGGAAGCAAACGCTAGAAATAAGAACATTAGTTGAATCATGAAAAACTACCAATATATTTGTTATAGCAAGAAGTAATTAAAGAGAAAAAGCAAATGCTATAAGCCTAAGAGGTGCACATTTATCATCAGAATGGAGCTAGTTAAATAGTAACAGGCCTATTGTGAAGATCTACACCAAACTCATATTTTATAGATAGCATTCAAAATCTCCAACTCACTCGGCATATAGGATTTATAACTTCATGTCATCATATATTCTGGAAAAAATGGATGATTTTATGAGGCTACCAATTGCTGATCCGGAATACATTCAATCTACTACTTGGAACAGTCAAACAATAATATCTCCAGTAAAATAAGAACCTCAATAGACAAAATCCTTGTGGAAAAACCAATCAACTTTGGTTGGACAGCGCATCTCTTTATGACTTGACTAGTTAGAGGTCAATTGAATAGTAAATATGACTAACATCAAAAGGAACATACAAAAAGGGAGCACAAATAAAAGGAATAAATAAAAAATTAAGACGTTAGAACAAGAAGGGGGAAAATGGTACCTTCAGTCTTTTGCAACTTATTATTGTAATACCTATAGTTGAAAACGACATTTCCATCCCTCAACCTAAACAAGACAAGTAATGACAATAATTAATTATACACAGATTGAATGAGGAATTGTCCAATTAAAACATAGGTACAGATAAATGCAAGAGTTCTCCATTACACTGGATTAATATATTTTAGATAACAAAGAAAATTAAAATAGATATAATATATGAGAAACTGCTATTCATTTGATAAATAGCATTGAGAATACTTTTTGCCACAGTACCCACTGCCCAACACCATTTGTAAATAGAACCTTATGTTAAAAATAGTATAGTTGAAGGTTAAAATGCTTTAAGAAACAAGAAATTAGCTTTAGTATGTCATGCTATTCAAGGAGCCCAGAACTGAATATTTGCAGAGATATATAAAAGAAGAAAGGGCATAGAAGTCATTAGCATTTAAACAAGAAAAATAAGACCAAAACTTTACAAGAAAGAAATAGTAATATTTTTACCACAAACTTCACTGGAAAATATTACATGAGACTTGCAAAAGAATGTATTTCAACTAGAACCAGCCTAAATAATAACATATTTCACATACAGTGTACTCATGGCAATTATAGGCTAATAAACAGACCTGTGAGGATGGAATAAAAGCAACCTTAAATACGTGTTGAAGCATCCAAACTAAAATTCCGGCAAAAATTAATTTACTAGGAGAATTGCAATGGTTTTGCAGACTATTTCTGATTCAGAAAATTAATGTAATTTAGCATTAAAAAAACTGCAAGCAATTTCAAAAAAAAAAAAAAGACTATTAGAAGTCTAAGTATATATAACCTTCATACAACTTAGGATGGTTGCTATTTTAAGGTAGGTTATTTAGCAACCGAATTTAAATTTCGTTGCTATTTTTCATTGAAAAAGTAAATTAGCAACTGAATTCCAATTTCGTTGCTATTTTAGTAACGAAAAATAATTCCGTTGGTATTTTTAGACCCAAAGTTATTCCACCTTCTTGGCACCAAAAATACCAACCGAATTAAATTTTCGCTGCTAAAATAGCAAAGGAATTTACGGAAAAAATAATTCCGTTGCTATTTTTCGTTCCAAAATTTCTCTGCCAACCATTGGCGCCTTTTTTAGCAACGGTTTATGGATTTCGTTTCTAATTTCCGTTGCTAAATTTTGACGCTAATAATTTTCTCCACTTTTAACAACGAAAAATAACCAAATATATTTCTATTGATAAATCTGTAAAGTTTAACCAAATTTAGCAATAAAATATATTTTTTGTTGCTATTTAGCAACGAAATTTATTTTTCATTGCTAATTTAGCAACAAAATCATTTTCGTTGCTATTTTCAGATTTTCATGTAGTGTTATATCGAATTAAATATAAAGTACTATTTGATTGAAAAAAAAAATTTTTATGATGTGATTATATGTTTATATATTATCTTTCATTGAGTACTCCGATAGTTATAAAGTTACTAGATATAGCATATTTCATGATCATATTATTGCTATTGATGCATTATGTAATCATGCATTATATATATGGTAATTATCAAATTATTACTTAAAATTAAATATTGTTTTAAAGATTTTAGTTCTCTATATAATCATATATATTTTATTTAGATAATTTTATTATCTTTAAGTAATTATTTAGAAATATTTGAATTAAGTTACTAAATACATTTGTTTATTATAGCTATTATATGATTATGTTATATACATGTTATGAAATTATTTTATTACACTTATTTCATTTCTTGAAGTGAATGAAACATTTTAAAATTATGGCCATAAAAATGTTATGTTTAAGAAATCATTATGTTCTACAAGAAAAGATTAAGAAAATTTAAAGACCAAATCTTACAGGTTTTTCAAGAAAAGTCTTCAGTTACTGAAAGATAGAAAAAAGAGCATTATAGAGGAACACAAAGAAAGTGGCATATAATGCTGAAAAGAACTAAAAAATTAATTAACATTTAATGAACATCATCCAAAATATCCATAATCAAGTCACCAAAAATACTCCATTGGCAAAGAGAGAGAGAGTGTGTAACTATAAGATAATAAGATATTGAAAATGAAATCCCTACTATGAGGCTAAAGATCTCAAATTTATAATCTAGTCTAGCTAAAAGTCTCGTTGACACATGTTTGGCCAATTTAAGGAAGCAAACGCTAGAAATAAGAACATTAGTTGAATCATGAAAAACTACCAATATATTTGTTATAGCAAGAAGTAATTAAAGAGAAAAAGCAAATGCTATAAGCCTAAGAGGTGCACATTTATCATCAGAATGGAGCTAGTTAAATAGTAACCGCCTATTGTGAAGATCTACACCAAACTCATATTTTATAGATAGCATTCAAAATCTCCAACTCACTCGGCATATAGGATTTATAACTTCATGTCATCATATATTCTGGAAAAAATGGATGATTTTATGAGGCTACCAATTGCTGATCCGGAATACATTCAATCTACTACTTGGAACAGTCAAACAATAATATCTCCAGTAAAATAGGAACCTCAATAGACAAAATCCTTGTGGAAAAACCAATCAACTTTGGTTGGACAGCGCATCTCTTTATGACTTGACTAGTTAGAGGTCAATTGAATAGTAAATATGACTAACATCAAAAGGAACATACAAAAAGGGAGCACAAATAAAAGGAATAAATAAAAAATTAAGACGTTAGAACAAGAAGGGGGAAAATGGTACCTTCAGTCTTTTGCAACTTATTATTGTAATACCTATAGTTGAAAACGACATTTCCATCCCTCAACCTAAACAAGACAAGTAATGACAATAATTAATTATACACAGATTGAATGAGGAATTGTCCAATTAAAACATAGGTACAGATAAATGCAAGAGTTCTCCATTACACTGGATTAATATATTTTAGATAACAAAGAAAATTAAAATAGATATAATATATGAGAAACTGCTATTCATTTGATAAATAGCATTGAGAATACTTTTTGCCACAGTACCCACTGCCCAACACCATTTGTAAATAGAACCTTATGTTAAAAATAGTATAGTTGAAGGTTAAAATGCTTTAAGAAACAAGAAATTAGCTTTAGTATGTCATGCTATTCAAGGAGCCCAGAACTGAATATTTGCAGAGATATATAAAAGAAGAAAGGGCATAGAAGTCATTAGCATTTAAACAAGAAAAATAAGACCAAAACTTTACAAGAAAGAAATAGTAATATTTTTACCACAAACTTCACTGGAAAATATTACATGAGACTTGCAAAAGAATGTATTTCAACTAGAACCAGCCTAAATAATAACATATTTCACATACAGTGTACTCATGGCAATTATAGGCTAATAAACAGACCTGTGAGGATGGAATAAAAGCAACCTTAAATACGTGTTGAACCATCCAAACTAAAATTCCGGCAAAAATTAATTTACTAGGAGAATTGCAATGGTTTTGCAGACTATTTCTGATTCAGAAAATTAATGTAATTTAGCATTAAAAAAACTGCAAGCAATTTCAAAAAAAAAAAAAAAGACTATTAGAAGTCTAAGTATATATAACCTTCATACAACTTAGGATGGTTGCTATTTTAAGGTAGGTTATTTAGCAACCGAATTTAAATTTCGTTGCTATTTTTCATTGAAAAAGTAAATTAGCAACTGAATTCCAATTTCGTTGCTATTTTAGTAACGAAAAATAATTCCGTTGGTATTTTTAGACCCAAAGTTATTCCACCTTCTTGGCACCAAAAATACCAACCGAATTAAATTTTCGCTGCTAAAATAGCAAAGGAATTTACGGAAAAAATAATTCCGTTGCTATTTTTCGTTCCAAAATTTCTCTGCCAACCATTGGCGCCTTTTTTAGCAACGGTTTATGGATTTCGTTTCTAATTTCCGTTGCTAAATTTTGACGCTAATAATTTTCTCCACTTTTAACAACGAAAAATAACCAAATATATTTCTATTGATAAATCTGTAAAGTTTAACCAAATTTAGCAATAAAATATATTTTTTGTTGCTATTTAGCAACGAAATTTATTTTTCATTGCTAATTTAGCAACAAAATCATTTTCGTTGCTATTTTCAGATTTTCATGTAGTGTTATATCGAATTAAATATAAAGTACTATTTGATTGAAAAAAAAAATTTTTATGATGTGATTATATGTTTATATATTATCTTTCATTGAGTACTCCGATAGTTATAAAGTTACTAGATATAGCATATTTCATGATCATATTATTGCTATTGATGCATTATGTAATCATGCATTATATATATGGTAATTATCAAATTATTACTTAAAATTAAATATTGTTTTAAAGATTTTAGTTCTCTATATAATCATATATATTTTATTTAGATAATTTTATTATCTTTAAGTAATTATTTAGAAATATTTGAATTAAGTTACTAAATACATTTGTTTATTATAGCTATTATATGATTATGTTATATACATGTTATGAAATTATTTTATTACACTTATTTCATTTCTTGAAGTGAATGAAACATTTTAAAATTATGGCCATAAAAATGTTATGTTTAAGAAATCATTATGTTCTACAAGAAAAGATTAAGAAAATTTAAAGACCAAATCTTACAGGTTTTTCAAGAAAAGTCTTCAGTTACTGAAAGATAGAAAAAAGAGCATTATAGAGGAACACAAAGAAAGTGGCATATAATGCTGAAAAGAACTAAAAAATTAATTAACATTTAATGAACATCATCCAAAATATCCATAATCAAGTCACCAAAAATACTCCATTGGCAAAGAGAGAGAGAGTGTGTAACTATAAGATAATAAGATATTGAAAATGAAATCCCTACTATGAGGCTAAAGATCTCAAATTTATAATCTAGTCTAGCTAAAAGTCTCGTTGACACATGTTTGGCCAATTTAAGGAAGCAAACGCTAGAAATAAGAACATTAGTTGAATCATGAAAAACTACCAATATATTTGTTATAGCAAGAAGTAATTAAAGAGAAAAAGCAAATGCTATAAGCCTAAGAGGTGCACATTTATCATCAGAATGGAGCTAGTTAAATAGTAACAGGCCTATTGTGAAGATCTACACCAAACTCATATTTTATAGATAGCATTCAAAATCTCCAACTCACTCAGCATATAGGATTTATAACTTCATGTCATCATATATTCTGGAAAAAATGGATGATTTTATGAGGCTACCAATTGCTGATCCGGAATACATTCAATCTACTACTTGGAACAGTCAAACAATAATATCTCCAGTAAAATAGGAACCTCAATAGACAAAATCCTTGTGGAAAAACCAATCAACTTTGGTTGGACAGCGCATCTCTTTATGACTTGACTAGTTAGAGGTCAATTGAATAGTAAATATGACTAACATCAAAAGGAACATACAAAAAGGGAGCACAAATAAAAGGAATAAATAAAAAATTAAGACGTTAGAACAAGAAGGGGGAAAATGGTACCTTCAGTCTTTTGCAACTTATTATTGTAATACCTATAGTTGAAAACGACATTTCCATCCCTCAACCTAAACAAGACAAGTAATGACAATAATTAATTATACACAGATTGAATGAGGAATTGTCCAATTAAAACATAGGTACAGATAAATGCAAGAGTTCTCCATTACACTGGATTAATATATTTTAGATAACAAAGAAAATTAAAATAGATATAATATATGAGAAACTGCTATTCATTTGATAAATAGCATTGAGAATACTTTTTGCCACAGTACCCACTGCCCAACACCATTTGTAAATAGAACCTTATGTTAAAAATAGTATAGTTGAAGGTTAAAATGCTTTAAGAAACAAGAAATTAGCTTTAGTATGTCATGCTATTCAAGGAGCCCAGAACTGAATATTTGCAGAGATATATAAAAGAAGAAAGGGCATAGAAGTCATTAGCATTTAAACAAGAAAAATAAGACCAAAACTTTACAAGAAAGAAATAGTAATATTTTTACCACAAACTTCACTGGAAAATATTACATGAGACTTGCAAAAGAATGTATTTCAACTAGAACCAGCCTAAATAATAACATATTTCACAAGAATTGCAATGGTTTTGCAGACTATTTCTGATTCAGAAAATTAATGTAATTTAGCATTAAAAAAACTGCAAGCAATTTCAAAAAAAAAGAAAGACTATTAGAAGTCTAAGTATATATAACCTTCATACAACTTAGGATGGTTGCTATTTTAAGGTAGGTTATTTAGCAACCGAATTTAAATTTCGTTGCTATTTTTCATTGAAAAAGTAAATTAGCAACTGAATTCCAATTTCGTTGCTATTCTTATTTGAAAATGAAAATTAGCAACGGAAATTAAATTTCGTTGCTATTTTAGTAACGAAAAATAATTCCGTTGGTATTTTTAGACCCAAAGTTATTCCACCTTCTTGGCACCAAAAATACCAACCGAATTAAATTTTCGCTGCTAAAATAGCAAAGGAATTTACAGAAAAAATAATTTCGTTGCTATTTTTCGTTCCAAAATTTTTCCGCCAACCATTGGCGCCTTTTTAGCAACGGTTTATGGATTTCGTTGCTAATTTTCGTTGTTAAATTTTGACGCTAATAATTTTCTCCACTTTTAACAACGAAAAATAACCAAATATATTTCTATTGCTAAATCTGTAAAGTTTAACCAAATTTAGCAACGAAATATATTTTTTGTTGCTATTTAGCAACGAAATTCATTTTTCATTGCTAATTTAGCAACAGAATAATTTTCGTTGCTATTTTCAGATTTTCATGTAGTATTATATCGAATTAAATATCAAGTACTATTTGATTGAAAAAAAATTTGTTTATGATGTGATTATATGTTTATATATTATCTTTCATTGAGTACTCCTATAGTTATAAAGTTACTAGATATAGCATATTTCATGATCATATTATTGCTATTGATGCATTATGTAATCATGCATTATATATATGGTAATTATCAAATTATTACTTAAAATTAAATATTGTTTTAAAGATTTTAGTTCTCTATATAATCATATATATTTTGTTTGGATAATTTTATTATCTTTAAGTAATTATTTAGAAATATTTGAATTAAGTTACTAAATACATTTGTTTATTATAGCTATTATATGATTATGTTATATACATGTTATGAAATTATTTTATTACACTTATTTCATTTCTTGAAGTGAATGAAACATTTTAGAATTATGGCCATAAAAATGTTATGTTCAAGAAATGATCATTATTACTGCTGTATGATTAATTTTCACCATCAGAAGTGGTTGATAATTAAGAGAAATAATAAAAATGGTTAAGAAATCCTTTTGAGAATGGATAACTTATTTATGATATGGTATAAAAGTATATTGGTCATATACCCATCGTACGAATAACTATATTATTAGATTTTATAAGATTTCTTATCTTAAAGAAATGAAAGATGTGCAGATGAATTTGTACATGCTTGTAAATGTACAACATGTGGTTTTATAAAATAAGTTTTAGTTATTATTTTTTAGTCCATGCATAATATAGCAAGAAGATATATGGTTCATTTTGAGAAAAAAAAAACTTTATAATATTACGTATCAAAATTCTGCATGCACAAATTTAAAGTTATGTACCGATATTATTATAAGAGGAAGAAAAATACATATTGTACTATTTTTTTCTTAACTAAGATTTTTTTTCACTGGATTTTTCTGTTAAAGTTAATGAGGTAACTTATAATGTGTATTAAAGATATTGTGTATTCTTTTTTCCTTTACTGAATTTTTATCCCATAAAATTTTTCCTAATATGATTTTAATGAGGTACAATACGTATTAATTAATGGGCATTCAAGGAAAAGTGTGTACTATAAATTTCATGATTATTAATATCCATAGCCCCTTAAGATTGATAGTATGACTTGCCAAATAGAAAAGGTAAACAATTATTAATTGTCCATACAGGATATTTTATAATATTATCAATGATTTTAAAGTTCGCTACAAGTGTGACATATCTTTTAATGGGAAAGATATCAATCTTTAAAAGAAATTAAAATAAAAATTTTCAAAGTGATATTCTTGAAGAGGTAAAAGCAATATAAATCAACAAACTCCTTATTTTTAAAAAAATAATCCCATAAGTGATTTTAGTAATGATAAAGTATATGAGATATGAAAATGAATGATAATTGTTGTTGATAATATATTTACATATTCAGTTACTTATGAAATATAATAATAATGAGTATGAATCTCTAATTATCAAAAAATATTGATATCAATGTGAATAGCAAACTAAATTCATACAAAATATTTAGATTAAAAGTCCAGACGCTAGAAGATGTCAAATATTTTAGCTATAAGAGTAATAATTATCGAATTACTCAATGTAAGCTATTCATAAAGTTAGTTGAAAGTTCATGTGGTTGAAATCCATAACTCAATATAATAAAATAATGTGTAGGCTATTGTTCAAGAACAACGACCAACAATTTTGAAGTATGAAGAAATCGCAATTTTTTTTCAAGCAGCAAACTAGTTGATCTCTTCACCAAAGTTGTACCAACTTCGATTTTTAAAATTATGTAAGTAATATTGGGATGTTTCAGTTTTTCATGTTGTAATTATTGTATTTTTAAGGGAAAGTATATTGTCTATGAATACTATACTGTTTTTCCTTCGCTAAGTTTTTATCTCAATAATTTTTTTTAGCAAGGTTTTAACGAGGTATATTCATAATGCATAGTCATCCAAACGGAAGTATCGTGATAATTATGAAGTATTTAGATGACTATCAAATTCATCTTTCTTTCAATCATAGTAGAAGTTTATCTCTTCTATTTTGTACCTGTGATTATTTAGTGGTAATTATTAATAAAAAAAATTCTATATTCATAATATATCTATTTTTACTTAAATTAGTTTCAAGACAAATAAATTATTATTCATGTTTTGATATCATTTGCCGGCCTGGATTTAAAAATAATATATCATTTTTCTCATATTTAGATGGATTTGGGCTCAATATTTTGACCCGCTAGTAGGGCTAAACAACTGCACCATTGAGTAACTGTTCTGTAAGACTACATAATGACTAGTCCGTGGGGCTAGTCAAAGTGGAGCAAGTCTAATATATTTTTTACTAAATAATAACAATAATAAATTTCTGTTATTTAAAATTTTTGAAATTATTCAATTTCCAATTTTAAATTTTATGCTCAGTCAGTCTATTATTAAACAATCACTTATATTTCAAACAATTAAAGCATCTAAATGCTCTTTAGAAATCTTTAAAAATGGATAAAGCAATCGGTTCAAACTGCAAAAACGACTAAGAGGCTAACTACACCCCAGGAAGAAGAGAAAATTTTATTAAAAAGAAAGAAGCAATCATTAGCTAACTAAGTATATAAGGAATTGCAAAATGAACAGTAAGCAATACTATCCAGTGGTAATGTATACACCAATCGCAATAAGAAAAATTGTAATTAGCCCAAAGAAAATAATTGTATGAACAAGGACTGACACCCCACTGGTCTGCATGTTGGCGAATTCTACCACTCGGCTCTTGCCCGGTAGCTGGAATAGCACTCCTGGCGACAGCACCACTAACAGAACCACCGCTATCACCACCGGCCCCCAATCTGCCATTTCCACTTACAGTGTATATATGAGATGAGAAAGATGATTGTAATTTTAACCAGAGGCTGAGCGTTTTAATGAGAAACTAAAGCAAGAGATTGGACTTAAGACAAACACATAATTACAATGCAAAAGTTAATTTGTGACTTTGGAATCCACTATTCTTTTGCTTCCAATACAATACAATACTTTCAGGTTTCAAATCGTCACCGAGGACTAGAATCGTCCACAGATTCTGACGTTTTGTTCATTTTCAAAAAGAGTTATGCAGAACTCTTTAACATTTGGAGTAGTTTCACATTTCTTTACTAACGATAGTTAATGTTAATTAGGGTGTGTTCATTAATTGTCCTGTGCTGCATAAATCCTATAAAAGTCATAAATCATAGTAAAGTGTCGTGGTGCTCGTGTACTTTTAGACATGGTATAAAAATGATGATTATAATTAAATTATCAAACTAAAGTAAATCCACTTTTTATTCCAAGACCTTCTACTTTGTGCTAATAGCAAAGCTTGTTGAGATTAGTGTAACTTCCTTTTGTTGTTATAGTTTTGAGGAAGGGCATAGGTTGCTTCCATATGCAATTATTATAGCACTCAAGTTCCACAGAAATTGTTTTGTAGTTTCGAGAACCCGATGTACTGTTTGGGTTTAAAGAACAATCACGAAGAACCCATTAAAGAAGGAAGCCTCTACATAAAAATAAAAACAAAAAGAGGAAACATTTTGCAATCCACCTAAGAATAGAAATAATAGGAGCTAGCTTTACACATGCAGCTGCCTATCCAATCCCTTTTATTTCTTTAACAAAGAACTATCTTCATCTATCTCTAAAGCAATCTAAAAAGAAGAATTATTTGAAATTAGTGATACAAAAGTTAGCTTCTCCCCATAAAGAAAACCCACTACAAAGCCATACCTTTCCTCCATTCTTAACCTAACCTCACTTCTTTTTCACCAAGTTTCGCATCCCCAGCTCCTTAATCACCAAGAAAATTATCCACTCCCACTACATATTTATTATGCACATGCACATCATTCCATCAATTCTTGAAGACAGCTCTATAACTTGTTTTTTCCAAGAGAGGAAAGATGAGTGCTGATTGGGGACCAGTAATTGTAGCAGTGGGATTGTTCATTCTGTTATCACCAGGGCTTTTATTTCAGCTACCAGCAAGAATTAGAGTTGTTGAATTTGGGAATATGAACACAAGTGGGATCGCCATTCTTGTTCATGCTATTATATATTTTTGCATTTACACTATCTTGATTGTCGCCATTGGTGTTCATATACATGCCTAATTTATCCCAGCTAAGTTTTTCCTTTTTTTCTCTTTTTTCTTATATGTATCGATTTTCTCTCTTTCACATTCAAATGTTAACATATATATAAATCCAACTTCAAAACCATTAGTTTTTACAGATGCTTGATGTTACCAATTAATGTTTGCTTTCCTTATTATTATTTTTTATTATAAATTATTATAATGTGCCTACAATATCAAACTAAATTGGTTAGTGTAAAATTATCTTACCACATTTGCACTAACCCAAATGCAATTAGGGCACAAAATAACCCCATTACCCCTTATTGTTTACCATTCAAAACACATAATACATACAAGTTAAACTTTAATTCAATTAAAAAAAATATCAAAATTTTAAATTAAAATGAAAATTAAATTTTTTCATTGTAGCTGTCGGATCAGGCGAGCTTCTGATACAACAGCGTGCACGGCGGCCCACCTGATGACGCGCCCAGTACATTTAAGGTAAGGAAAGCTTAAACACAAAACCGGATAATTATGACATTAAGAGTTAGGCCCACATATAAAACGGGCCTAACTCTAGTGTAGCCAGTAACCACACATTCAGAAGAAAAGACTGCGAAAACCCAATAAGATCCTTAATAGTAGTTATTCTAGTGTCAAAAAAAGGAAAAAGAAAATCGAAATAATTACAGCGTAATAATTCAGAAATTGAAGCCGAAAAGAACACAGATTTTGATCATCTGGTAGTAACTAGTACATATAAATGAACTTACCGCTCGGATTTTAATATCAGCCAGTGTAGATGTGGACATGAACGGCCAAGATTAGAATAGCATAGAGAGTGAAGAAAATCAGAGTATGAACAGCAATAGCTTTGCCGTTAGTCTTCATGCTCCCGAACTCCAAACTACGGCTGTTTCCAGGTATCTGAAATAGGAGTCCCGGCGTTAGCAGAATAAATAAAACGACGCCGATTAGTACAGGACCCCAGTCGGCCATTTTTAGCTACAAATCCTAAACAAAAGATCTGTAATTGGTTTTTGAAGCTTAAAGGTGAGAGAAATAGTGATAGGGATGGGAGTTCTGAGGAGTAAATGCCAAAGGAGACCTGCTCTTCGATTCTCTAAGGTCGGTGCACGTGAATCCAGATTTTTCCAGTTTTTATATTATGCGTAGCAAATTGACTTTTTGGCACCTATACTTTAGAAAGTTATGCAATTAACTCCCTTAGCTTAAAAGTTATCTAATTAGACCCTCCATCATTCTGGATTTTGTCGGTTGCGTCGTGTATACAAGGCAGCCAGCTACCTCGATCCAATGTTTTAGCCCCTCTTAACAACACAATCGTTTGAGTTGCAATTCGATGCACAATACGTATGTACTGTACGATCAGGTGTAAATAATGGCACAGTGCACAGAAACGCACTGAATGGCATCCCATCGATTTAATTCAATTTATAGTAAAAATATTAAAAATAAGATTCAATAATTCTCAATTCTTTTTCCGTAAAATATTTTAAACGCTATACTTGAATTTAGATCATTCATTTTGTTTTTAAATAAAAACAGATTTAATTCAGTGGCTAAAATTAAAGATATAAAGTTAATTCTTTATATGATCATATGATATTGTTTTAAATTAGATTTTTTTACAAGTTGGAAAGTTTTAATAATAAGTTAAGAAAGTTTTAAATTCTTACTTGTATCAAATATGAAATTAGTTATAAATCAACTCAATAATATATTAATATATAAAAAAATTAAATAAGTTACAAAGAAAAAGTAATATTTGTATAATAATGAAAAAAGATACTAAAATGCCTCTAATGTATTTCAGTAATAGTTAAAATGCCTTTTAATTTTTTTTTTAAAAAATAAAAATACTCTTAAACTTAAAAAATTGGTCAAAATTTACCTCTAAATTATTGTTCCATCAAATATACAGTTAACGGTGATGATATGGCATATACGTGGGTAAGGGACTGGATGACGTAGTAGGATTCAATGACAGGTCATTGCCAAAGCAGCGCCACATCAGATTGGTACCCAAATAATTTTTTTTTACCATGTAAAATTTCTTTCCTTTTTTTTTTGTTTTCATTGCTTCTTTCTCCCAATTTATAGTCTCCTCCTTCGATCTCCTTTCTGGTTTCTTCCACGACTCCATGGACTTTTCTTCCATCTAAATCGACCTCGTCTCATCTTCATTGTACTTTGCCCATTTCTCGTTATTCCTCTTCTCTTTATTTTTTTACAACATTTGATTTATTGTAAACCCTAGACATGGCATCTGTTAATTCTACACAATGAAGCCTTTATCACAAAAGTAGTTTATTCTGTAGTACTTTTGCATATGTGCAAAAAGGGCAATTGATGGAAATTTATTTGAACCCTTAGTCACACTAGACTGCATATAGGATGAGTAGGGTATCATTCCAAAGGAAACAGGATAAATTTTGTATTGAAACCACAAAGAGTAGATAGATAGGTAACGGATAAAATGAAGATTATATATTTAACTAAGTATCTAATCTATTTTACATAGATTAAATAAAATTGAATTAAAGATGACTTAAATGATAGTATGAATATACATTAGAAATATGAGAAGCAATTCATTTAAGAACAAGTGCCAATAATTGTATAAATAAAGTGACTGGAGAATTTAGCCAAGATTCTTTAAAACAACTCTCGTTGTCAGTAAAGATGTTTTCATTTAGAGTTTATAAGCACTCTCGTGTCATTATAGAGATAAACAAAAATTATGAAGCTATATGCCAATTCTTTAACCCCTTAAAGTGAATTCCTTATCTCTAAGTGAATTCAATGCTTCAAGTAAATTTATTTATTTTTTCATCAAAGAATTCCAACTCTCGTTGTGAATAAATTGACTAACATGCTAATTATGGTGATCAAGCATAAAAAGCAATTCAATGCACATAAATGGATTTAAATTAACTTCATTCATAAAGATAATAAATATGTCTTAAACAAATTCAACTACATAGTTATGATGTACAAAAGAAACTAAGACAAATACACATTTGAAATAAAAATGAATAAGAGAAAAAAAACATCATCACTCCCCAGAGTTTTACTTTCGAAATAGATCTTCTGATATATCTCTTATTTCTTTGGCTTTGCTCTTTTGTCATCACCTAAAAACTAAGTAAAAGTGTTTGTCCAAATAACTGTACTAAACTCAAAGCTAAAACTGATCGATCTCTTCTTCAATGAATGCCATCCATATTTATAAATGGAATAACTCTATAAATATGTCTCTTCAGAAAGGTTGTCAATGTGAAAAGTTTCCATGAAAGGTCTTGATGATTGGTTGAGAAAACGTATGCCGAAAAATGATGTCGCTTGAAAAATAGTTGCCAATACTGGCTCGTGAATGCCTTCACGAGTTGTGATCCTTCACATATTGTTCCACTCGTGAACAATTTGCCCCTCTCGTGAATGCCTGTTCGACTCGTGAATTGTGTGCTGCTCACCCTACCGAGTCGTGAAGCCTTTCACGACTCGTGAGCCTGATGCTTCTACTTCACTCGTGAATCTCTTCACGTCTCGTTCCCTTCTGTCCGAGTCATGAATCTCTTCACGACTTGTGATCCTCCTCCTTTTCCTATACATTTCCTCAAGATTTCTTCATATTTGCACCCAACTTGTCCTATAATACAGATAAACATATAAATTAAACAAAAATACATAAAATACACATAATATTACATACTTAGCTACTTTAATGAAAGAAAATACACACTAAATAATAGATCATTTTATATGGTATCAAATTCCTCACACTTAAACCTTACTTGTCTTCAAGCAAGAGAAAAGAATGAGATAATCTAATTTCAAATTGAACTAAGTAAGTTATACTATAGAGCATTGTTCAATATGCATTTTGAATAGGATTGAAATGAAATCAAAGACCTTAAACACTCAAAATATCAATAAATCAAATCTTAAAACATGCATTCGAAATTTAACAAGTCACCTAAGTTTACTAAGTCCAACATCAAGAGTATAGAGTTTCAAAACTAACCATGTTTAAGAGAGAATATTGATCATAAAACTTAAAAGCACGCATACCCTTAATCCAATCTCATGGCATTTTTAGACTTTTTTTTTCTTTTGAACATGGGTATACTTTATCCTATGAATTTGAAGTAGCAATAGAATGTAGTGATAGGTGCATTTTACGCTCCAACCCATACTTTATTGAAATTTTTAGGCATACATCTTGCTTTTATTTCTTTTCTTTGAATATTTTTTTCTTTCTTTTTACTAGTCCTCATCCATTATTGAAAGGCCTAAGGATAAGTATTATGGCTATAATTTTCATGAGGCAACTAGAATCCTAAAATCTTAAACTAAATGATCAAGTCCTAACGTTAAAGCATAGTTAGTAAAGAGACTAAATAACCTAAAATGTTGAAAGAAGTAAAAAAAGATAACTTGAAAACCCAAAATGCATGCCAAAAGCTTTGAAAAACTAATAAAATGAACATAAAAGGTAAATGATTTAACATAACAACCTATAGTATATACAAAGTGAACAATGCTTATAATAAAACCTACTAAAAAGTCTAGTCTAGTTGAAGATAAAAATACACACACTAACACACATACAACTATAATGTAAAATACAAACAAAACATGCAACACACAAACATACTCCCCCACACTTGGAACAAACATTATCCTCAATGTGAAGAAACAAAACAAAACCAAAAATAAAAAGAAACAAACTAAAAAACATAGGAAAGAAAACTCCCCTAAAAATCATGGTGAAGGTGGAGGAGAGGACACCACGTAGCCTGCTTATGCAATAAAGGTGTCCACCTTATGCTCAATTTGCCTTTGAAGTCTAACCAACTGATGAGTAACTCGCTCCAATGATGTAAGTTGGATTTGAATGGTGGACTGATTCTGCAACAATTAGGTGAACATGGAATGAATATTATTGGAAGAAGATCCAACAATAGGAGAAACAACAGCCTCTTCACTAGGGACATCATCCATAGTATCATCACTATGCCCCTGCTCCTCTTGCCTTGCCTTATCGGAAGTACTCTTCACAACAGCCTCTTGTGGAGCAAAAGTCCCTACAAGGTCCTTCCAACAAGATCGTGAAAGTGGTGAAATGAATTGAAATGCATTATTAACTATTTCACCACGAACAAAAAGATATTTAGAAAAATATAAACATGGAAGGACACGATCATAGGTACATAAATCAATATCATTACTCTTAGCAATAGTAGATATGACATGGTCATGAGTAAGAAGAGACTCCGGACGACTAACACATTGCATTAACTGATTAAAAATCCAATAAGACCAACAAACGGATTTGCAATTGTGCACACACCACATCAAAACCAACTCATGATGGGAGACTCTATTAAATTCAAGCCTGTTAAAAACAATAGAAGCAAGGATCTTATGCAAGATCGAATATTTCAAATTTGTGATAAACATTGACTTAGCCTCCCAGCCCTAAATGGTGTGGTCAATCTAGTCAAAAAATTCCAAAATTTATTAGGTCTATAATTCTTGGGAGGTGCACATAATTCAGTTTGTTTAAAATTAAAAATTCTATGCATCATAAAATAGGTAAAAGTATGATCCTTACCATCTAAATGGTAGTCCAACAGCCTGGAATTTTCCTCATTTACTTTCAAATCGGTATAAAATTCTAAAACCAAATCAGTATAGAAATGTTCATGCAAATTGACAAATCATAGCAACCCACATTGAAATAACATTTCATTCACAGCATCAAGCATACCCACTTGTTCAAGAAGAAAGTTTGGAAAATACTTACATTATGAGATAGCCCATCCTTAAGAGCAAGAAATCTATTACCTTCATTCATAGAGGAAATGGTAAACCTAGCACCAAATCGAGATGAAAAAGTTTCAGGCTGTGCCTCGCCTCCCGCTTGTTGTCCTCTTGAAGATAAGGGGTTTTTTTATTCTTACCATGGTGGAAAAAAATGACAGAGAAAGAAGAAATACAAAAATGTAGAAGTAAAAGAAAAAAAAAGAAGAAAGATAAACACACAGAGATGAATGACAAAGAAGAAGATGAAGTGACGAGAAGAATGAAAGACAAAAAAGAGGGAAAACAAATGTACGAGTGAAGAAAGAAAGAAAATATGGGTAATAAAAGAGGTAACTGCAATATTTATAAAGAAGTTAAGAGGAAATAGTGAAATGACAGTGAAAAGTCACGTTATTTCACAAACCCTAATGGCAGTTGTAACTCCCTCTTTTATTTTAAATTAATTAATTTTAGTTAAATAAAATGAAAGCACAATATGGGACTAATTAAGATGAATAATAATTAAAATAAAGGAAGAAAAGAAAACAAACAAATCAATAAATAATACCAACTGGGATTCATGACTCATGAAGATTTGGAGGAGTGAATCACGAGTCGAACAATTGTTCACAACTCGTGAAGATTTCTATTTGTGGCACACGTGAAGGGTCTCACAAGTCGGACAAGACTCATGAAAGAGGACTCTCTGTTTCACTCGTGAAGCCAATCACGAGTCGAACTTGGACTAAAAAATTAAATGCACGAGTCGAACAAATGTGCATGACTCGTGAAGAGTTTGCTTTTGGAACACTCATGAACATCTTCACAAGTTGAACCTCACTTATGAACATATCCCTATGCTGTAACTTTTCTGCAAAAATTACTTAACTCGATCCAAAATTCAAGAAGACAAGATAGTTATTAGACAATAAAAACTAAAACTATAAAATACATAAAACATAATAAAAAATAAACATAAAACAAATAAAATCTAAACTAAGAAAACTAATCCTAAACACAAAAGTATTTTTATGCAGGAGAAGAATTCAATAATGAAACCGTATGGGCAGGAATTAATATATCACCAACGAAATAAGGTTTTAACCTATGTCCATGAACCTTAAAAACCTCCCATTTTTCATTAGTGACATCTACAGCTCCATAAGAATAAATTTGGACCACCTTGAAAGGACCCGATCACCTAGATTTTAATTTACTAGAAAATAGCTTCAATCTTGAATTATACAACAAAAATAAATCTCCAACCTTAAATTCTTTCTTGAATACATTTTTATCATGCCATAATTTAGTTCTTTCTTGATATAACTTAACATTTTCATAAGCATTCATACGAAGCTCCTCAAGTTCTTGTAATTGAAGCAATCTCTTCCTACCCACTTGTTGCATATCAAAATTCAATACCCTATTTGCCCAATAAGCCTTATGTTCTATTTCAACAGGTAAATGACAAGATTTACCATAAACCAATTGATAAGGAGTAAGGCCTATGAGAGTTTTAAAAGCTGTTCTATATGCCAAAGAGCATCATCTAGCTTAAGTGACCAATCTTTTCTTGATCTAAAGACTGTTTTCTCCAATATCCACTTAAGCTCTCTATTGCTAATTTCAACTTGCCCACTAATTTGAGGGTGATAAGGTGTAGCAATTTTATGGGTTACACTATACTTCTTCAATAATTGTTCTATGATCTTATTACAAAAATGAGATCCACCATCACTAATAATTGCCCTAGGTATTCCAAATCTAAGAAATATAATTTTCTTGACCACCTTAGCATCATTAGTAATGGTTGGAATTGCTTCCACCTATTTTGATACATAGTCAACCATAACAAAAATATATGTATTACCTAAAGAACTTGAAAATGATCTCATAAAATTCATACCCCAAACATCAAATAATTCAACTTTTAAAATACCATTTAAGGGCATCTCATTCCTCTTAGATAAATTTCCCATTCTTTGACACTTATCACAACTAAGCACAAATTCTTTTATATCCTTAAACAATGTGGGCCACCAAAAACTAGCTTGCAATACTTTGAAAGCTGTCTTAGAAACTCCAAAATGACCTCCTACAACATATGAATGACAATGAGCCACCACATCACTCACCTCCTCATGAAGAATACACATCCTAATCAACCCATCAGCACATCTCCTATATAACAAGGGTTCTTCCCAATAATAAAATTTAACATCATGAAGGAATTTCTTCCTTTACTTATAATCAAGACCATAGGGAAGCACACCACTTACCAAATAGTTTGCTATATTAGCAAACCATGGAACATCTCTAGAAACTACACTAAAGAGATGTTCCCCATGAAAAGCTTCATCAATAGGCACCCCATCATCACTATCCTTCAAAATACTTTGGGTTAACCTAAATAAATGATCAGCAACTAGGTTCTCTTTCCCCTTTTTATCCCTTATTTCTCAATCAAACTCTTACAACATTAAAATCCATCTTAACAACCTAGACTTAGCATTTTTTTAGTTAAGAGATACTTGAGGGTAGCATGATCGGAATAAACAATGACTTTTATTCCTATAAGATAAGCCCTAAATATATCAAATGCATAAATTATGGCCAAGAGTTCTTTTTCAGTTGTAGAGTAATTAATTTGGGCATCATCTAGTAACTTACTAGCATAATAAATAACAGAAGGCTTCTCATCAATTTTTTATCCTAAAACAGCCCCAACGGCATAGTTACTAGCATCACACATTAACTCAAATGTTTGCTCCAAATTTGATGGTTGCAACACCGGTGAAGTGACAAGAGTATGTTTAAGAGTTTCAAAAGAATTAAGACATGCCTCATCAAAATTAAAATCAACATCTTTTCCTAGTAATGTGCACAAAGGTTTGGCTATCTTAGAAAAATCTCTTATGAATCTTCTATAAAATCCAGCATGATCTAGAAAGCTTCTAACATCCCTAACATTTTTAGGAGGAGACAAATTAGTAATAATTTCAATTTTAGCTCTATCAACCTCAATCCCCCTATTAGAGACTAAATTTCTTAAAATAATACCCTCTTGCGCCATGAAATGACACTTCTCCCAATTTAAAACCAATCCATGCTCCATACATCTATCAAACACCTTAGAAAGATTAGATAAACAATTATCATATGTAGTGCCATACACACTAAAATCATCCATAAAAAGTTCTACATATTGATCGATGATATCACTAAAAATAGAGAACATGCATCTTTGAAAGGTGATCGGTGCATTACACAAACCAAAAGGCATATGCCTAAATGCGAAAGTTCCATATGGATATGTAAAAGTTCTCTTAGATTGATCATGTGGATGTATAGATATTTGATAAAAATTACTTACCATTTAAGTAACAAAAATAAGAAAAATTAGCTAATCTTTCAATAGCTTGGTCAATAAAAAGTAAAGGAAAATTGTCCTTCCTTGTAGCCTTATTCAATTTTCTATAGTCTACACATATACGGCATTCTGTGATAGTCCTAGTAGGGATTAAATCATTATTATCATTATGAATAACAGTTAAGCCACCCTTTTTAGGGATAACTTGAATAGGATTCTCCCACTTGCTATCACTTATGGAAGATATTATGCCATTATTAAGTAATTTAATAATCTCTTTCCTTATTACCTCCTTTAGAGTTGGATTAAGCCTTCTTTGACCTTCAATTGAAGGCTTAGAATCCTCCTCTAAAAATATTCTATGCATGTAAATTTTTGGTGCAATTCCTTTCAAATCACTTATAGAGTATCTTATGGCATTTCTATAAGCAAGCAAAATATCACGTAAAGCACTCACATTTTCCTTATCAATCAAATAATTAACAATGAAAGGTAATTTAAATGTTGAATCAAGATAATCATACCTTAAACTTAAAGGTAAAGGCTTGAGTTAAAGTTTAACTTCCTCCTTTGGAGTCTTTGATGGGATATCCTCATCCTTTCTCAAAGATTCAAACTTTGAGAATCCTCAATGAAAAGGATAAAAGGCAACTTGCAAAACCTCATCACAACTTTCATTTAAACTATACAGTGCAATAGGGTTTTGACTAACATAATTATTAACAACATTATCAATGCACTCATCGAGAACATCATATGGATCAATTTTATTCACAACTTCTATTGGTGAAGACTTAACCATCCCAAATACATTAAACTCAATTATTCCACCATTAACTTCAAGAGATATTTTTTCATTTTTTATATCAAAAATAGCCCCAACAGTAATTAAGAAAAGCCTCCCAAACAAAATAGGAATTTCAGGATCCTCATCCATTTCAAGCACAACAAAATCAGCAAGTATCACAAATTTACCCACTTTGGTAGGGACATTTTCAAGTATGCTTATAGGGTGTGAAATAGATTTATTTGCCATAGATAAACACATATTAGTAGGTTTTAATTCACCTAAATCAAGCCTTTTATAAATAGAATAGGGCATAAGACTAATACTAGCACCCATATCACATAATGTCTTATCAAAATGAGTTTCACCTATTACATAAGGAACCGTAAAACAACCCGGATCCTTTAGCTTAAGTGGATACTTAGAATACATTGCCTTAGACTCTTCTATCAAGGAAACATAACCATGTTCTTCAAGTTTACCTTTGTGACTTACAATTTATTTTAAAAATTTTGCCCATGAAGGCATATCCTTAATTGCATCCATAAAGGGCATAGTTATAGTAAGTTCTTTCAAATAATTCAAAAACTTGCCAAATTGCTTATCAAGATTCCTTCTAATAAATCTTTGAGGAAAAGGTAAAACATTTAAATTAACTTTAGGATCATCATCCCTAAATGAAGTCATCTTTTTCTTAGATTCATTAGACTTCTTTTTCATATCATCATTTTTACTAGTATCTATAACATGCTCATCATCCACAATAAAATCATTTTTACCCCTAATATCACTCTCAATCTTTTTTCCACTCCTTAACATAATATATTGAACCAATTCATGAGGCAAAAATTCTGATTGACTTGGAAGTTTGCCTAATGGTTTAGCATTAGAAGTGACTTATTAAGCCAATTGGATTTCAAGAATCTTATTGTGGGTAATAAGTTGGTCAATCTTTGTATTTATTTGCTTAAATTGCTTCTCATTTTGTTTGTTAGTAGTTATTTGATATTTAACGAATTGCTCCATTAAAATTTCAAGATGGGATTTGGGTTGTTGAGGGTTAAAAGGTGTTTTAATTGGAAAAGCTAAAGGATTAGGTATTTTGGTCATAGGGTTACTATTTAGAGGGTTCAATTGAGCATTTGGGTTAGACTAATAAAAATCAAAATGGTTCCTCCATTGAGGATTATAATAATTAGAATTTTGATCCATCCTTTGATTATAACTACCTTGGACAAAACTTACATCCTCACTAGACCCCTCATTACAATTAGCATCTATATGAGATCCATCACATTTTTCATATACTTGACTAATATTTTCAATATTAGATTGAGAATTACTTACCAACTTAGTCAAAGCTTCAACTTTGGCCGTCAATAAATTAATGGAATTTAATTCCAAAAATTCCTTAGCCTTAGCCATCGTAGGTTCCTCTCCCATATAGCCTTGTGAGGCCAATTTTTCCAACAAAGTTTCTGCTTCCTTGGTTGTTTTTTCCATCCATTTTTTACCTGAAGCAGCATTTACAATATTTCTATTTTCTTCCATTAGTCCATTGTAAAAGATTTGAGGAATCATCCAAATGGGAAGGTGTTGGGCACGTAAACACCACCAGGTGTTGTGTATCTTCGACGAGGCTCCAATGGGCCCAGTAATGCTTTCTGACCTTGTTTTCCATTTGATTCTTCCTGTGATGAGTATGAATGCATTCATGTTGATGGGTGCGAAAAGGAAAGGGTAATTGGCATATCTGATGATTCTATTTTTGGGCATGTTCCTTCCTTGGATGAAGTGTATGGCGTTGTCTCTGCTCTTACACGGTGAATTTTTAATTTCAAGAATATATATATATATATCTTTTTTCTATTTTGAATGCAGTTATGTGGTTGCTTCTGTTTGTTTCTTGTTTCTGCATATTTACTATTGTTGCTTTGTTTTGTTTACTATAATTAGCTTTTATTTTATTTTTCTTATGAATTACTGATTAACATAGCAGTATTAATGAGATTGTTGTTCTTGCTGTTGTGCTTCATATGATTATGTTGTTATCATAATGATAATGTTACAGCTGTTGATGCACTAAAGTTTATCTTGATCACTGGTTATAGGTGATGGTGGAGTGTTTGGTAAGCAAATGTTTATCAGCTTACCCATACAAGTGAAATAGCTTAATAATAAATTAAGTTTTAATCTTACAATCAATCTTTTTATAATGAGAATAATGGTGATATTGATGTTAATTGAGATGTTTATATTATAAATCAAGTTGCCTTGTAGGCTACATATGATAATTTCCTTTTTTTAAGAAGCTTGATTTTCAACATAAGAAAGGCTTGGAAAATGGATTTTTCAATGCTACAAATTTTGATTGAGACAATAACACTACAAGAAAATTAGCAAATAGCAATGAAAATTAGTAACCAAATTTGTTAAATTTTCGTTGCTATTAAAAATTAGCAACGAAAAATAGTAACGGAACATTCAGTTGCAAATTTGACGGTTAGTATTTTTTACAACGAAAATTATTTTCCATTGCTAAATTTATGAATTTCAATTTCCGTTGCTATTTTTACCAACGGAATTAGAATTTTCTTTGATATATTTAGCAACCAAATAGAAATTACTTTGCTATTTATAGCAACCGAAATCAATTTTCATTGCTATTTCTAACAACTGAATTAAAGTTTCTGTTGTTAAATTCAGCCAGTATTATAAAAGAATTGCGATAGAATTATCGTCACTATTCCGTTACTAAATTATTGTTGATTTTTCACACAAAATTTATGAAAAAACCTACAGGTAATATGATTAAAATTCATCCCTCATCCTCACATGAGAGGGAGAAAAGGGAGCAACAAATGACAAAAAAAACAGTTGAAGGAAATTGAATATGCAGAAGCCAAACATATTAAATAGTTCCTGTTAGATTTAAAAATAAATATTCATGAAATTAGAAACTATGCAGTAAGATGTCTTCCCAATGGTACCTTCAATGCATTCCACAAATTTCTTTGGATGATGTTCTACATTATCAACTACAATTTCTATGTTTTTGGAACTAACTTGTATTGATTAGCAAGTTACCTAGAACAACTTATTCTTTGTGCATCTATATAATTGTACTATTTCTCTTTGATTTCAATTCAATTTGCAAATATTATTGAGTTCAATTTCTAACAATCAATAAATACATATACACTTGGGCATTGTGACAAGGGTTATTCACCTAGGAACAATAAAAGTGAACAACTGGAAAAAAATATATATATATATGATGATTTGGGTCTAGATAACTATAAAGTTTTGTATCCAATACACAAAAAACAAAACAAATACTTGTTACCTAGAAGAAGTTAGAAAAGGACCTTAGTCCAATTCTAGTGCAAAGTAATGATTTGACTAGACTAGCAGCTTCATCACAGTAGAATATATATTACCACAATCTGCACAACAAAACCACTTCCTTTTTGGCAATTCCTGTCAAACAAGTAGCAGATATGTTCAACCAAAGAACAACATTGCCATCATACAAGAAAACTAAAGTTATACCAATTAAAATGAAGTATTAATTACTTAACCACAATACTTTTAGATTTGCTATTTTATGACTTCTTAAACAGCGTATATGAAATTCCTTTTCACACTACCACAAAAAATGAGAATGAAGAACAATATCAATTTTAAATGAATTGATAAATATGACTCCATATTTGAAGCACATGTAAGATTTACATGACAAGAATGATATGAAAAATAAGAAGAAAACCCATGAGAAAGAATATCTCCAATTAAATTTAGATGTGCAACCAACTCATACTAAAATCCTAAGGATGAAGCATTCACATCAGAGCCACAAATAATAACTTGATCACAGAGGATGATTATGCGTGGACCAAATCCAGATCTGCTAAAATCATAACCTCTGTAGAGAAGAGATATTTAAAATGACTACAAATTAACATGGAAAGTGGTTGATTGAAAGACATAAACATATTAATAGAAAGAAGCTCCACAAAGTTGCATTACCAAGCTCTTGAGTCATGATAGAATCCATATGTTACAATTATTTCAATGTAGCAAAAAACAACTTTTTTACCTGCATAGCATACATCCACTAAGATATGCTTCTATGTTTTTGACAATACGAATGCATCGCTTGGTTATCTATTCTATAGGATCAACTATTGATATCCTTCCAGCTGCAACAGTTTTCTAAGTTCACACAGTAGAGTAATAGAAAAAATCATAGGCAAACCAAAAACCCAATCCCCAAACAAATCACACCATACAAGTCATTGATTATCTCTGTTTCACTATAGATATGTTAAAACATAATTTAGGTCAACATAATACTTCAGACCCAAGAAACCATTACAAACCATATGGAATATACAAACTAAACTCACCCCTAAGGAATTATTACAGAGAACAAGGAGTACGGCTATATATATCAAAACAATTAAAGACATTATAAAGTCTCACTAAATAATTATTTCATCAAAGTCTATATTAGTACCATAAAACTCACCCAATAGCAAAAGCATTCAATTCCTTCTTGGAAAGGGTAATTGTAATCATGGACACATGCCTTGTGGTTTCCAAACTACGATAACACAAGCAAGGGTCATTGTCAGAATTAAAGCAGAAACCATACAATTATGATAGAATAACATAAGGCATTAAGGCTTTCATCTCAATAATAAGCATAAGGCAGTAGGCCTTCCTCAAGGGGCTCCCATGTATCAGTTATGTCTGTGGATCCAATTGTTGTGATCTGATGGAGACCGATAATTCTTCGCTGCATCAAAATAAATTAAAAAAATACATAACCATCGCTGATAAAAAGCAAGAAACTCAATCATACTATTATTAAGTAAGATAAGGGGGGAATAATAACTTGATTAGCTCTACTATAGTCACAATCTTGTTGATGGCTCTTTCCATTGCTTTAAATATAATTTCATTTGACCCTTTTTCCTGTAAATTAGACATAACATGAATGCAAAAATTATCAATTGTAAATGGAAATTAAATTATTAAACCAAGAATAACCATAATCACCACGGGGCCTTAGGAACATGCACAATGGGAAACATTTTTTGCTCTATAAACATTTAGAATTGTTATCAAAGAGTGAAGGTGGATTTAGTTCATCACGTTCCACATTTAAAAAATAATAACAACAACAATGAAAATGAAAAGGTAACCAATACATATAAAAGAAGCAATTGTAGTATGATTAGCTAACTCTTAGAAACAGAACAACGTTCAAATTCAACTATAAAGATCCAAGTTGGAGTTGAAGGCCATCATGTATATATAAAACCAAAACCCAAAAATTACAAGGTCAACAAAAATCTTATGAAAGCCACAAACTTATAAAAAAAAAAAGAAGTCACAGAAATGAAAACTGACTTGTCACACAGAGACATACCTGAAGCAGACTCATGGCATATGAGATATAACTACGCATCCTTCCCTGACTAGTAATGCGAATCTCGTTTTCATCAATCAGTGTATCTATTTTTGGCTTCTCCACTCTCTGGTACCGATCCATCTATGGTAATAATTTGAAAAAATAGGAAAAGATAAGGTCAAACAATCTCAAAAAAAAAAACAAAAGCTCATAGTTGAAGCAAAAAAATTATGAAGACGAACATGTTTAATAACGAAGAATCAAGAAGGAAAGAGAACTAGGGTTTGAACGGATCTGAGAGAAAAATACCTTGGAAAATTTAGAAAGAAATTTTGCTCGGCCAAGAAAGAGCATCCCACAAACATGAAAATAATTAAATCAAAATCCCATAAAATTAAAACCATTATGAATAAAACAAAAAAAAACAAAAAAGGTCAACAATAACGCATACAAACCTTAGATCTTTTGGATAATGAAGATGGAGGAGATGAAATGAGAGGCCGCTTAGAGGAAGTGCTACACCTGGTTTCAACCATTTATCTTATTCTTCGGTGAGGATAAAGGACACTGCGCTCTCTCTACTCCAACAAAAGGCCAACACCGGTCTCATTTCATTGAGTAAGAGAGAAAGAGAGAGAAAAAGAGAAGAATAGAAAAGAAAATGGACTATTTATACATAAGGCAATAGGGCAAAAATGAAAATAGCAACCGAATTTATTTCGGTTGCTAAAATAGCGACGGAATAATAATTTCGTTGCTATTTTAGCAACCAAAAATAAATTTCGTTGCTATTTTTAATTGAAAATGAAAATTAGCAACGAAAATACAATTCTGTTGCTATTTTTCATTGAAAATGTAAATTAGCAACGAAATATGATTTTCGTTGCTATTTTAACAACGAAAAAATAATTTCGTTGCTAATTTAGAACTGAATTTTTCTATTTCTGATAATTTAGCAACCAAATACCAACAAAATTTTTTTTCGTTGGTAAATTAGCAACCAAATTCAATTTTTTTGCTATTTTACCAACGAAAAAAATTTCTGTTGGTATTTTTGGTCCCAAAGTTTTTCCACATACCCACAAAATACCAACGAAAAAATAATTTTTTTGGTATTTTTAGATCCAAAGTTATTGCATCTTCTTGGCACCAAAAAAACCAACCGAATTCTATTCTTAAATTCGGTTACAATTTTAGTAACGAAAAAATAATTTTGTTGCTAAATTAGCAATAGATATATTTTTCGTTGCTATTTTTCGTTTCAAAATTTTTCCGCCAACTGTTGACGTCTTTTTTAGCAACGATTTAAGAATTTCGTTGCTAATTTCCGTTGCTAAATTTTGGCGCTAATAATTTCTTCCACTTTTAGAAATGAAAAATAATCAAATATATTTTCGTTGCTAAATCTGCAAAATTTAACCAAATTTAGCAACTGAATCAATTTCATTGCTATTTTTTTGTTGATATTTCTAGATTTTCTTGTAGTGTAAGTATTTTGAACTTGGCGACATGTTTGTAGTTTGAATAATAGTGGGTTTCTATCTTAATTCTGGTTTAATGCAATTAACTTCACCGAAATCCTGAATAATTAGCTTCAATAACACTTCTTTATGTGCTAAACAAAGAGGCAGCTTTGAAATTGAGAATTAAGCCTAATGGACATAAGAATGCGGGATGAGTAAATAAATAAAAGAACATTTTATCAAGATAATATGTGATTTATGATGTGAATAGTATTCAATGTTGTTTGATGATTCAGATTTTAATGCTAACATATTCTTATTAATAAATGCAACATTAACTTGTGACTTAATATAAAAGCAGGAATTGATGTACATGTCTCAATAGGCATGTGTAATCTTTTTTCTCCTTTATTCAAAGTCTGTAAATGTAGAAGTAGAGTGAAGAAATGGGTATTTTCAAATTTTATTGTCCACAAAATAAGTATGTTCATTGTTAAGTTCAATTGTAGCCTATTTTTAGGTTACATATTTTGGTTATTTGTTTTTGCTATTTTTAGGATCTACTAGTTTAATACTTATACAAAGCCTTCAAAATAACTTATTTTTTATATTTGTTTTTGAGATTTATAGATAGGAAAGTAATAATTTATGAAATTTGGTTATTTATGCTTGCTTTAAAATTGTTCAAGGATAGTGTGGTTTTGTAATATATTATCTATCTATATGTATTCTGCGTTGGAAATAATAATTAAAAATTGTAATAATTTTTAGCAACGAAAAGGCGACGAATTTCACCTTTGTGAATTTTTTTCATTGGTGGATGAATTTAGCAACGGACAACGAATTTTCGTTGCTAAATTTTGACCAATTCATCGAATCTACATTGGTTGAATTTATCAAGGGGATAAAATTTTCGTTGCTAAAAGATAGCAACCGTCAAATTAGCAACCATCGATTTTGTTGCTAGTTTTGATTAGCAATGAAAATTTGATATTTTTTATTGCTAATTTCTGTTGCTAAATGGTGATTTTCTTGTAGTGTAATATTATTGTGTGTTATTTCTTTTGTGATTTTTTCAATTATGTTGTAAAAGGAGTTATGAGTGAAAATGATATAAATGACAATCTGAATGAAATCTTCAACATGTTGTAAATTTTCTGGATTTAATGAAATGAATGTTATGTTAAAGATGAATGGATTTATTTGTTGTATTTTCAATTCAATAACGTGGTTGTTGTTGTTTGTTTATGTTTGCTAGTATTTGTTTCCGTTTTTTGCATTTTATTTGCTAATGGATCCATGGTTTATGTTTGCTGGTGTTTGTTTTTGAAATGAATGTTGTGGATGCTAGTAATGGTTTATGTTTGCTGGTGTTTATTTCAATTAAAAAACGTGGTGGTAATGGTTTATGTTTGCTAGTGTTTGTTTTAATTAAAAAATGTGGTGGATGCTCGTCTTTGTTTCTGCTTGCTGCATATTTATGTTTAATGTTTTGCTGGTGTTTATTATACCTTTGACTGTTTGTTTATATTTTGTTGGTGTGAAATAAAATGTGACAATTGCAGCTAAACAACTGTTATTTTTTCACACCAAAATTGAATCAAAACTCTCATAGGCATAAAATTCAACACGATATATTATATATAACAAAAAGAAGCGAGTCTTTACAAAATTGTTGATGTTTCCATGTATAGTAGATAGCTATAACCCAAAAAAAGTACCCATATACAAAAAACAAGTAGCCATTTTCAACAGGTAATCAACCTTAATAGAACCCATTTACAAATTCACCCATCTGTTTTATGAAGCTTCAACCTATTTACCTTTCGTCTTCCTTGTATTTTCTTGTTGATCTTTTTCTATCTTAGCCTATGTTGAATTTCTCTTGTTCTTTTCTTTTTCTTTTGTAGTTGGCTTAAAAGGCAAATTTATAGGTCCCCTATTGTTGCTCAAACCAAAAGGTATACTCCTTTCTTTTGTTGAACCTCTTTTGTTTAATTTTCTTCTCATAATCCTGGTTTCTAACTCACTAGGTATTGGAAACCTAATATTTACATCTGGTTGAATATGTGAATCATTTTGGCTCTCTTCATCACCATCAATTAGCATGCCAAGAGAGTCTTTTGAAAATCCTCCTTCAATTATCCAACCGACCTCTATCTAGCTCTAAATAAATTAAAGATCCCAGATTGGTTTTTTTGAGTTCTTTTACATAGGTTTCAATTATTTTAAACTCTTCCTTATATCTCCTCTTCATTGTTTTAAGTATAATCCCTTTAACCCTTTTGATCTTTGCTTTATTTACATTTACATTCAACTCATCCCTAACTTTTTTTTGCAATGTCTCATAATTTATTGATGGATCTTCTTAGACAATTTACCTTAGATAATTTGATAAGAAGTTCTTAGTAGCTCTTAGATTGTCATAACATGTAAGGCAATCATGAGTTTCATTAATAGTCTTGACTTTAATACACTACCTTGACTGTCCTTACTAATAAGTAAGAAGAAAGGGAATCCCTCTTCACACACATATCTTATCCTACTTTTGTCAGCTTTCTTAACCTTCAAGCCAAAACCATTACAAATTGAATACATGTTAACTTCTTTCCAAGCTTCTTTCATGTCCTTGAATGTCATTTCAACTTGTATATGCTTAACCAAGTTTTCTTTTGAATAACAATTATTTTTCTTTCTCTTCTTATAATCTCAAACTCCTCATTTTCAAGAAAGGACAAATCAACTTCATCAAGTTCATCAACATCAGTAGCCTATAAATCATTTTCATCAATCCCATCATTCACATCAACTTCATCTTCTGATCCTGTATTTCCTTCTTCAGAATTCCCATTCAAATATGCATTTTTCCCAAGTGTTTCTTCTTCAACAGTCCATTCACATGTACATTTTATCCCAATCTTTCTGCTTTGGGAGCCCCGTTGACATCTACATCTTGCTTTACCCTTTCTTCTTCAAATGATGGAAGCATCATAATAACTTCCAGAATGAATATATTAGATTCTCCATCAACATTGTTTGGTGCATTGTACCTCTCCTTTCTAATGTCTAAAAAACATACTTGCAAGCATTGACAATAGAACTTAAAAGCTTCATCAACACTAAAAGTAGTTTAATTACTTTGAACTCATCATATATATGTGAATCAAATCCAGAAGCTTCCACACATCAAAATCACTCTCTAGAACACATTTATCACTCCTAATATTGTTTTGGTACATCATAGGCCGAAAATTTTTTTTAAGTTATTCCTTAAATCTTATTATCGTACTTTTATCATTTTGATAACGATTTGTCGACGACCTATAACTATTCAATTTACTATATATTTAATAAAATTTATGCAATATAACGGTTGTACATAGTCTAGCCTCCTGAAATGCAGACAATTTCATACAACCTCTCAGAGGCACAACAATAAATAATAACAATCATATTCATACATTTCCATCTCATACATATGTCCAAAATATAATTCTACTAAGATAACTTCTGTTTAACATTTACATAACCAAATGTAATTTTATATACATGCCAAGTCATTATAACAAAAACTCCTAAAAGAAGTCTTGTAACTTGTATTCTCGTTCCTGCTCCTGAATACCAGAACGCAGTAAAAACTACGTGCTGAGCACTCAACATGCTCAGTGGTGACTAGTAATGGATACATTTCCTAAACTTATCATCATTATTCTTAAATAATAACTTATACAAAAACATTCATAAAATCATTTAATTACTTATTAAAACATCAATTTTCAACTTTTCTATAATATTATTTATTTTAATCACGTAATTACAAGTTTGTTTTTATTAAGCTTATTTTTTATCTTTGAACTAATAATTGAGGCATTTTACATTCTTATGTACTTATTGTGATATTTTTGTGCAAAATTACGTTTTAGTCCTTGTTGACTATAAAATTCATTTTTTAGACAATTTAACTATTATCTTATTATTTTACCTTTATTTAAGCAATTCTTACTTAATTTACTTACTTTATACATTTTTGGGGAAAATTACTATTTTACCCCTAAACTTTCTTTTTCTTTCACTTTAGTTCTTTTTCACTCTTTATTGTCACTTTTCATTATCTTTTCATATTTTTATTAATTTACTTCCATTATGCCCCTAGTACAGACCCGGCAGAAAATCTCAAATCGAATACATGGAACATGGATCCTATGGGTCCCACTAAAAGAGGAATGATTTCTAAGAAACCATTCCCATAACACTGCACTTTTCACTTTCACTTTACACTTAAGCTATGGAGATCAAAAATCCTACTTATAGCAAAGCAAGTTGCCATGACTTGCATTGCGGTAAAGGGTGTTCCTGTGGCTAGCCAACTATATCCAGAACTAGTTTTTACTGCCTGACTAATTCTAAGGGCATAGTAATAATTACTTTATTAATCTTTTTAATTTTTGAAAAATTCAAACGGTTGACTTTTTATTTCTTTTTCATTAACTGTAATTTAATTTCATATTAATTCACTTCTTTAGACATTTTTATGCATTTTTTCATTAATAATTCAATATTTTCCTTTATCCATATTCACATTTAATTCTCAATAAAATTCTAATAATTTTAATAAATTTCAATAAAATTTATTTATGAATGATTTATTATTTATTATCATTTTTCACCAAAATTATCAATTATTTCACAATATTTCATAACTTTCACTATATACATACATGTTACATAGGCTTAAAAATTCCAAAATAAATTTCAAATATTCAATAAAAATTCATGGACATAAATTATCATTTCAATAATTAATTTAGGCTAACATATATTAATTTCATGCAAAACTTCCATCATTTTCTTTTAGTAAGTATTTCGGCCACCACATTAAACCTTCCTAAAAATTTTCTTTCTTTCTTTTTAGCTTCCATTTCATCTCCTTTAAGGTTCAATTTCATTTACCCTAAACAAATTTCATCATTTAATAACTTTAAAATTTTCTACCCTAAATAAATAGAAGAATTAAATTCATAAACTTAGAAAATATAAAGATTTTCTAGCCACTTACATTTTTCACTTGATTTAGAAAGCCTAACCCTCATTTTTTTTGCCTTTATCTCTTGAAAAGCCTTCTCCTTCTTTCACAACTACCATGGCCGGCCACAAAAACCTTAGTTTTCTTTATTTTTTTTTGTTCTCAAATGCAAATTTCAAGTTCATAATCATGCTCTACACCTAAAAATCCATGAAAAAACACTAAAGAACAAATATAAATCAATAAATTCCTCAAACTCAATCTTACCCCTTTTTCTTTCTCAACTTGATTTCTCCACTTTCCTTGCTCAAATCAATCAATAGAAGCTATTTTGTTGATCTAAATAGATGGAACTATAACTCTTATATTGGGATTTATGGAAGATTTTGAGTAAGTTTAAAGCAAATTAGAGAGAGGATGAAGGAAGGTTGGTTCGGCCAAGGAGAGGAGAGGAGAGAACTAGTGATTTTTGAAATATTTCTCTAGATTTTTAGCTCTTTAAATACCTCTCATTGGGCCCAAAATTGGCTTGATCCATGGGCTTAGCCCAATTAATTTCGAAGGTCCAATTTAGGCTTTTAAGGCCCAATGCAATATATCTCTCTTCCAGCCTTCAAATCACTCTAAAAATAATTTCATCACTCTTATCACATCAAAAATAGTTAGTACGCAAATTTTCAGCTCAATCGAAGTTCGTTATCGATCCGATTCGACAACTATCGGTATCACCAAAAACTTTAATTCTCATTACTAAAATATTCTACATAAAAATTTATTAGACATGCAAAATCTGACAATTTTCGGAGTTCATTTGCTATTTTTAATAATTTATGCAAAATCAAGTCACATTCCTTACCAGAAAAATTGACTCGCTACCTTTTTTGTATTTTTGACTTATGGAGGCCCATTTGACCTCAATTTCACTTCAAATTTTAATCCCGGACTCACCATGACCAATACTTTTCGATGGTCTAATAAAATATTTTTGACTTTCGGATGTCCTTTCAACACTATTCACAATCGGAAAGTACTGTTCACGGCTGACCCGGTGTTGAGGCCATTACACTCACAATGATTGCATACTTATCAGTATAAAAGCCCATTGAAATCTTAACAAAAAACAACTTGATATCTTTGTCCTCAATTTTCTCAATAAATAGATCCTTAAGATAAAAAAAATATATATAGTTTATCCACATCATAGCTTTCAATAAAATACACTTTACCACCATCATAACTTAACTCAATATCTATTTTCCAAAGTCTATTATAATATAACTCCAACCCTACAGTCTTTGTCATTTTTTCACACAATCTACATGCAGCCATATTCGGGAAAAAATTAATTAATTTTTTATTTTTATTAATAATAGTATCAGGCATAAACACATACCCCACATATGAAAGCAAATGAATACACAATGACCAAAAACAGTGAATTGTTAAATGAGAAATTGGCCTAGGATTTCTAAATAATCAATTAAAAAAGTAAGAAATTTACCAAAGTACAATAAACAACAAGGGACCATAGAGAAAAAAAGGGATAGGAATAAATGTGCTTAGATTTTACCTTTCTTCACTAACCTCTTTTCCTCTGCCTTTTTCAGAGAATCTCGATTCTTTTTCCTTCAAACGGCATTTCTAACAAAATTGGTTCACCACTCTTCCCAATGAAAAATCCTTCTATCTAATAGATATTTTCAGCTCAAATCAAAGGAACAAAGGTTTCTAGGTTTTCAATTTGAAGAAATCAAACACTATGCTTGCGAACCTAAAGAGAATGTTGTAAAAAGAATAAAGAGAAGAGGGATACGAGAAATGGGCAAACCAAAAATGGAGATCAGACGAGGTCGATGCAGATGGAAAAGAAGTCAATGGAGTCGGTGGGAGAAACTAGAAAGGAAATCGATGGAGGAGACTATAAATTGGGAGAGAGAAGAAGTGAAACAAAAAAGAAAGAAATTTTACAAGGTAAAAAAAAATATTTAGGTACCAATCTGATGTGGCGTTGAGTTGACAGTGACTTGTCGTTGATTCTCGCCACATCAGCCAGTCCCTTAACCACGTATATGTCATATCATCACCGTTACCTGTATACTTGACGGAATAGTAACTCGGAGCAAATTTGTACAAATTTTTTGTAGGTTTAGAGACATTTTCGTTTCGAAAACAAATGAAGGGGCATTTTAGCTACTTCCGAAATATATTAGGGGCATTTTAGTATCTTATCCCTATAATAATCATCTAAATAACTTGTTTTTTCTTTGTATAATAACATATCATTGGGTTGATTTAGATCCGGTCATTGTAAACAATCTCAGTATCAACGTTTTCGAAGCTTCGATGAGAATCTACAGATTGCTTTGTCGAAAAGCAATAGCTTTTACCATATGTACCTCATAGATGCCAAAGTAACGACCCGGAATACACTCAATAAAAGCACCATCGTGTTCATCCCTCAATGCCACACCAAACCACTGCAATTTTCAAGTTTGAACGTTTCCAATAGTACATTTAAGCCGATCCATGAGTAGGTTTGCACAATAGTCTAAGGGGCCTGTTATAGACCCAACTCTGGAGGTGAACAGCTTCTCTTTAATTTTATTAGATGGGAAATGAAATTCAAATAATATTAAACGGAAAAAATTAAATTTTTAATTTTTCGAATTACAAATGATCAACACACTTGAAAAAGACATCGATTTTGTTATCCATAATCCATATACTAAGATGGTGGGCCACAATGCCATATTTCTAATTTATTTCAAGCCATAAAAAAACATTGTGACTGTCACCTACCACTTTTTAAGGAAGCATCCCAAGGGATCTGCCATTCCTATTATTTTATCCTTTAGCAAAAGAGACAATAAAGAAGGAAAAAGAGGAATAACTAGCAGTTACAGAATAGAGTTATCATGTAATCCATGAATATATTTAGTGTGTACGATTATGAGCCGCTAAAGAAACATAAAAAAATATTAAATTTTAATTCGTGGTAATAAATTGCAGAAATCATAGTATATTCTCTCATCGAGTTATTATCATTAAAAGAAAGAAAAAAAAGTGGAATTAAACACATAAAAAATCCAAATCCACTAGCAGGCAGAATAAATTAGGGTTGGCCAAATATACATATCAATGTCGACATAACTTTCTATCCATTGGTTGACTAGTGATAGCAGTGGGCCTCTTGGAATTCAACCCATATATATATTTATATATATAAAGAAAAAAGAAAGAAAGAAACCGAAAGTTATAATGGAAGGTGATGGTGCATTGGACCAATCAAATGCCATGTTTTATTATTCTGCAATTATAGCAAGTGCATACCTTATTGCCTCCAAGCTCCACATGCCGTCCTCTGGGCTTATTCTTAAGATAGGGATGCCCTTCCTTATCCAACAAACCTACAAATTCTTCTTCCAAATAATTTCTAAACAAGTGTATGCATTCCATGTATTTTCTGATATATGTATATTTTTTACTTTTAGCTATATCGGAATCCTGGCTATTCTCTTTATCTTTAGGTATATGTTCACTTGACACCTTGCATACTAACTAACAAATTATTATTATATTTGATCATATAAATTCATTCTAATTATTATTACTGCTTTATTTCAAAATATTTGTATTTTTATTGTCATTTCAATTAAATAAATACTTTTTATTATAATCAAGAAAAAATAATCATTAAAAATTAATCCGATAGCCAGTACTCAAAAAACACGGTAAGACTAATATATATATACAAATATGATTTCTTTATTCATAAAGGTTTATCAAAAGAAATAATAAAAATTGCAGCACCTTGGAGGCTTTTTATAAGTGAAAGCTTGAATTAATTGTTTATTTCTTTGTACTCCTCCATCAATCATCAATCAAAAAAGAAAAAGAAAAGGATGAATGACTGGGCAGGTCCTCTGATAGCAGCAGCGTTGTTTGCATTTCTACAACCAGGATTAGTGTTTCAAATGCCAGGAAAGGAAAGGCCAGTTGATTTCATGAACATGAAGACAAGTATTGCCTCCATTTTTGTTCACTTGGTCATCTACGGTTTGCTTCTTATTTTGTTTTTTGTTATTCTTCACGTCCATCTCTATATATAGATTAATTCTGCTTCTTTCCTTAACACTATTACTCGGATTTTCTTCAGGAGTAATTTGGATTAGTAGTTTTTAGAATTCTTAGATGGATATGGCTATAATTTTCTTATGCTGAACTATTGGACACTACAGAGAATAATTTTCTCATTTGCTGTAAATTTTTCTTTATTATTATTTTTACAACTTCTAACATGGCTTTCTAGTTTCTACCGATCGAGTTAGCTAGAGGTAAGACAACGGAGAAAATGGTACGTGCTCAAAAGTAATTCAGTGATAAATAAAATCGGTGAAGAACCCAGTATGTAGAAGCACTTCCAAGCTCATCTGCTTATGTACATAGTTACTATTTTTATGAACCTTAGTTGTTAATTGGTTGTCACGAATTCTGACTAAGTATATGTTGGAGTTGGATCCGCCAGCGAAAGGGATTAAATTCTCAGTGCACTCCTTTTCTTCTCAATTGCAAGATTGAATTCGTGATCTTGTTTAAACACCAAATTTATGTTGTTTTAAGAGAGAGAGACAAAACATGATTTCTTTTTATTTGCAGCAAAAGTTGTGATGCTGAGTAGAAAATGTCATCCCTCTCCTAAAACTACTCGCCGTTCTGTCCTCAAATTTGAATTCTTTGACATCATATAATTTATTCAATTCCAATAAAACATTTATTTATTTATTTATTATTTTCAATAGAAGAAACTGTATTAAGTAGTCAACTATTTGAATTACGTGACTTCCTATACACAAGCTTTCAATAATTCATTGATGCTACAGAATCCAGCTTGCAATAACAACATAGAACAGATTAAGATTAATTTAGATTCAGCAAACAACCAAACCATTCAAGTTTCCACCCTCCAAAGAAGAAAAAAAAGATGTACACATTCACAATACCGATTCAAATCATCAGATTTGATGAAATTCCAAACAAAAACCATAAAGAAAACAGAAATCAAATGAGAGGCAAAGAAAAAGGCTATGAACCGACATACACATGGATTCCAATGGCTAACAAGAAGATGCAAATGAGAGCAAAGTAAAGAATGGAGTGAACCAGAATCGAAACTCCACTTGTCTGAAAGTTACCGAACTCCACGAATCGGTGGCGACCCGGTATCTGAATCAGCAAACCCGGCGTTAATAGTATGAATAGCACCACCGCGATAAACACTGGCCCCCAGTCAGACATCTTTTTCTTGGTCCAGTCTGAATTCTCTCTGTTTGCACACTTAGTGGACCAAAATTGGGCATTTAAAGATAAGAGAAAAAGACAAAGGTTGATGAGTAGGAAAAAGAGAAGTTTAGAGAATGAAGCTATCGAGATTCATATCTTTCAAATCTCACATGCTCTGCTTCAACTCTAAAGAAACTTCCTCGTAAATACTCAAATTGTTAGAAAGTACAACAGGAGACAAGACATTGATCAGAATGCCTAAATATCTTATCTTTATGTATTATTTTTATTTTTTTTCATTATTTTAATGTTAAGTGGCTAAGTAAATTAAAATATTTGTAATTTTTATAATAAATATTCTTCAAATTGCACCTATATTATCAAATTAATAAAAAATAGTTTTAAAAATAGCATTTAAATAGTAAAACGGATCCCAATGTACTGGAGTTCGGAACAGTACTGATAACAGGAGCTAGATAAGCTGACAGAGTTTGGACTGGAGCTAGGTAAGCTGACAGAGTTCGGACTAGAAACTAGGTAAGTCGATAGAGTTCGAACTGTAGCTAGGTAAGCTAACAGAGTTCGAACTGGAGCTAGGTAAGCTGACATAGTTCGGATAAATATTTACCAATCAAGAGATCGGATCAACCGAACTCCAAAAAATCCATCTACAGTTCGGCCAATAATTGAAATATAACCGTCACGATATGATAAGACGGTTATTCTTCCTCTACTTCTTTTCAACAATAAAAGTAGTGGAAAGAGTGGCCTAGAAGGTGAAAAAACAGATAAACCGAAGGCTGAAATCTATTTTTTAGAATAATGTTTTCTTATTATCAAAAATTCTAACTATCGTTGGAAACTCTTTAGTTGAAAATCTCTCGGTCCTTTGTTTTTTTTTTACTGGTTATCGTATGAGACTCATTATATTTTTTACTTGTTATCATTTGGTGCGGTGAGCGTGGAATACACCTTCATCGATTTTCAGTATAATACCTTGCGTAAAACAAAAAAACTACGTAGTTTTGCTGGCTAGTGCTAGGAGACCCAAAAGGGGAAATTGAAAATCAATTACCTAAGAGGCGCCGCCCATCTTCACAGCACCACCACTAGTGCCACCCATGTGGCGAGACGAACGGATCGATATGGATAGTGCCTGGCGCCCACCGTGGATATGGCAAAGGTGCAAGAGATTATATAGAGAAGCAAGTCATCACCGTAGCGAAAGCCGTGGAAGACAAGTTGGACGATGAGATCCCCGCTCTAGATTGACTTGATATTGATGATCTAGAAGCGCTTAAGGAAAGGAGATTGGAGCAAATGAAGAAAATGGCGGAGAAATGCAGCCGTCGTATCTCCCTCAGTCATGGTGAGTACTCCGAGATTTTCTCTAAGAAAGATTTCTTCTCCGTTGTCAAAGCTAGCGATCACGTCGTTTGCCATTTCTATCACGAGAATTGGCCCTACAAGTTATTTACTCACAAAGATGAATATCCAGTATTCACTGGGTTACACCTTTTAGCCAACTCGGGTTTAAAATTCAACTTCTCACTTAATCAAGATTAGTTTAAGGAAGCACCCCACTTCCTCAAAAAGGAAGCACCATTTTGATACAATTGCAGAGACAAAGGAGCAGATAAAGCTTACCTCCATCCATATGTCTTCTTGATCAATTTCTTCACAAGGGTTCTCCACTACACCTTTCAGGTACTAAAATCTGAATTTTGAGTTCTGTATCTGATCATTAGTCATCATTTCATTCATGATTACATCCTAGCCTCATTGAAGTTTCTAAATTTGCGCTTGATTTTTCTGGATGCCTGTTAAGATATGATCTTATAACTCTGAAATTTTTGTTTGCTACTGAATTTTCATCTTCAATCACATTATTTTCAGTCTTGACAGTTTGTGATAAAATTAATAGCATAAGAGAATGGCCACTGTTCAGGTACAATCGCAGGACTGGTCTGTTGGTTCTGCAAATTATATCTTTATATTAGCAAGTTGACACTAAAAATCTCATTTAGAATTTTTTCGCTACCATGTGCTGTGGTAATTGGTCTGCTGTCATGATTATGACGAAATATGTTACGAATGACCCAATTAACCAGATGAAGCTTCTATTGTTGTCCTCGATGTGGTTCTAGCTGAGTGGGATTGCAAGTTATCATCTGTAAAAAGAATTAATTTACGTGGAAGGTTCTCCCAAGTAATGCTGATTATAGCTATAATTCTTTACTTTTGCATGACTCCTTATGTCAATTGAATTCTAGATTTGTTAAATGTTTGGCCTTGCACATGCTTTGGTTTGGTTATCTCATAGTCATCCTGGACAAAGCGTTATAGGAATAGATTACCTAGCAGTTTTTATATAGTCATCTTCTTAATTGAAAATTGGTCAGAGTTTGGTTCCATTATGCCTTCACGCATCATTAAGTGCCAAATCTAGAAAAGTGAGTAGACATGGGAGAGTGACATGATAAATCTTACATTATAAACACATTAATTGGCTAAGACTTATATTTCCTACCCTGTCAAGCCGAATCAGGAAAATCAAAATAGGATAATTTATCGGGCAAAATAAACTTCGCTGATATATGCTCTAGGACTTGAGTTATCAAACTTGGCAAACCTACCTTACAATCCCAAAATCCAGCTTCATGACCATATTTTATTGCGTCTCGCCTTCCATCGAGGTTGCATGTTTTTGCCATAATGCTTTTTATCTCACTTGGGCACTTGGGTACCTGTAGATTTTATTAAGTGGAATTGTAGCAAAATATAAAGTTACTACAATTCCGAGTATAAGGCTAATCTAGTTCAGGGACAGTGTATGAAGAGTTCTGGTTCTCATGATAGATCCGTTGAAGATACATGACATCACTATAAAAAAAAAAAAAACAACAACAACTCTTTTGGATTTTAAGTTCTCATAACTGTTACCAGGATGATGTCTTATTTATATTTTGTAGTTATCTTTTCAATGAACAGCATCAAGTCTTTAAAACGGGCAGCAAAATCAGGTTGAATTCTAGACAGATTGGCTGCTGACAATATTGGGATATGATTATGTTTTTTCATCGTTATATTTGTTGTGGGGATGTGTTTATGGTTGTCTTCCAGATCATTGTGGATTCCATGGTGTCTATCTAATCAAGGACTTCATGCATCTTAATTTATGATAATCCTTCACATCCCTGTGTATATATTGTTTCGATTTTCTTCCTGTTCTAAATTTTTTGTTAGATGGAACTGCAGTACCATCGTAATTTGGTGCAATGAATCATATTGCCGATAGGAAATTAACTTTGAACAAATAGAGGACACTTTATTTATGAAAGCCTAATCTCATTGAAACTTCTGAATTTAGGCTTGATTTTTCTCTATGCCTTTGTTTGCTATTGAAATATGATCATATAGCAACCTTAGTAGCAGGATTGCAAATGCACAAGTTTCAGATATAAGTTACCAGTCCATTACATGTGTTGACAATTTGTCAATGGCGACTAAGAGTTTTATTTGCTGTGCTTAATTTTGGAGGACACTATATTTTTATTTACCTCCATGACTAACGTTAAGCCTTCAAAATTGTTCATGAAGCTTTCAAAATCATTAGTTATATGAGTCCCTTCACTGAGAAAAATAAATCCCTCATATGGGTATTGAATCAAGAATCCAGTTTGCCTCTATATCAAGGAAGGCATCTCCACTGGAGAAGCGCTTTGTGCACAATGAAGGCAACAACAACTATTAATCTTGTGTGAGATTTGACCTGTCAGTGCATCTTCTCATCTATGCAAATACTGCAATTTAAAGATTATCAATTGGTAATACCCTATCAACATATACATTTGAGCCAAAATTTTGGATTCACTCATGTAAGCATGTTTACATGCCATTTGATTATGCTCTTCAAATATTCATTGTAACTGCCTTGATTTTTTCTATTCTTCAACTTGTCCTTATTTAACTAAACAATTTATCAAACAAGACAAGTGGATTATGAATTTCTAACAGCTATTTTCCAATAATAGCTTGAAACAATACAAGTAAGAACAATAATAACTGAGGCAACTCTCAGTCTAGATTCAGGGGACGAGCATGTTTCAAATTTATTACAACTCTTACATATCTTTTGCAAGCTTACTGTAAAGACAGGAAGTAATAGCTTATGTAGCTAATCAATTGCTTTGCGTAGATATTTTTACAGCATAAATTTGCATCTTTATGCTCTATATATGCTAACTTATTCGCCCAAAAAAGCAAAAGTCAAATTGAAACTTTTTGCAGATTTAAAAATTTGTTGTCACCAGCTCAAATAAGCTGAGTTCCCATTTAGCTCAGTTTCAAGGGGGGAAGAGCAGAGCATGCAATTTCAAACTTCAAAAATGATAAGAATTTTCATCTGCTTATATATTTTTGTTCTATAATGCATTACTCATGCTCAATTTTTCAACCAAAAGTTTTAATCTTTGCAGCCAAAGCTCTACGACGGGCAATGCAAACTCTACAATATTTTATAGCTCATTTTGGTGCACTCTTAGAACATCTCCGACCTGAAGAAGTATCATCTAGCTCACTCGGCACTCTCGCCACGAGCTCCTTTCTTGGCTCACTCGGCACAATCGCCACGAGCCTGTCTAGCTCACTTGGCGCTTTCGCCACGAGCTCCTTTCTTGGCTCGCTCGGCACAATCACCAAGAGCCTGTCTAGCTCGCTCGACACTTTCGCCATGAGCCCATCTAGCTCACTCGGCACAATCGCTATGAGCCCATCTAGCTCACTCGGCACAATCGCTATGAGCCCATCTAGCTCACTCGGCACATCGCCACGAGCACATCTAGCTCACTCGACACAATCGCCATGAGCACATCTAGCTCACTCGGCACAATCGCCACGAGCCCATCTAGCTCACTCGGCACCATCGCTACGAGCTTATCTAGCTCACACAACATATTGCCACGAGCACGATCTCACTAGCTCAAATCGGCACAACGCCATGAGCATATTATAATTTTAAGCTCAAACTTAGCAGTTTCACTACGAGCTATGAAGACTTATTTGCTAACTATGGCTGTTCATGACAAAGAACAACCTCTTATGTGTCACCTCAAATGTTGCTGACATAAATGTCGTAGTTCCTCCATAGTCCAATGGCACAGCTCGGCAAAATAGCTCGGCGGCATCACCTATCCAATCCTATTATGTTTTCCTGGGATCACATAGCTCAGCAAAATAGCTCAGTGGCATCACCTATCTGGTTTTATTATGCTTCACGTGGATCACACAACTCGACGGCCTATCTAGTTTATTAAGCTTCACCTCAATCACACAGCTCAATAAGCTCAAACGGCACTCTTGCCACGAGCTCCTTTCCTAGCTCATACGACGCTCTTGCCACGAGCTCCCTTTCTAGCTCATACGGCGCTCTTGCCATGAGCTCCTTTCCTAGCTCATACAACATTTTAGTCAAGAGCTCGTTTTTTAGCTCACCAAGCATGTTTGCCATGAGCAGTTCGTCTTAAGCTCACCAGGTATGTTCGCCACGAGCAGTTCGTCTTAAGCTTACCAGGCATGTTTACCATGAGCAGAGGTCAAGAACTCACTAGGCTTGTTCTCCATGACTTTAAATGCCCACTAAGCATATTCACCATCAGTCCTCTTTTAGCTGAGTCAGACATGTTCATCACGAACACCATAGTTAAGCGCACAGGCAATTTCGCCATTCGAGCTATGAAGGCTAATTAAGCCACTTAGATGAATAAATTATCACGGCTGTATGTGTGGCAGAGCAACCCATATAGAAATGTTATCTCCAACGTTGCTGACATAAATGTCGCACACTGGAGGAGGGACTTATGATAACAGGAGCTAGGTAAGCTAACAGAGTTCGGAATGGAGCTAGGTAAGCTAACAGAGTTCGGACTGGAGGTAGGTAAGCTGACAGAGTTCGGACTGGAGCTAGGTAAGCTGACTGAGTTCGGACTGGAGCTAGGTAAGCTGACAGAGTTCAGACTAGGAACTAGGTAAGTCGACAGAGTTCGGACTGGAGCTAGGTAAGCTAACAGAGTTCGAACTGGAGCTAGGTAAGCTGACAGAGTTCGAACTGGAGCTAGGTAAGCGGACAGAGTTCGGACTAAGAGTTAGGTAAGCTGACATAGTTCGGATAAGCATTTACCAATCAAGAGATCGGATCAACCGAACTCCAAGGAACTCATCTACAGTTCGGCCAATAGCTGAAATATAACTGCCACGACAGGATAAGACGGTTATTCTTCCTCCACTTCTCCCCAACAATAGGAGTAGTGGAAAGAGTGGCCTAGAGAAGTGGGATTTCATTCCACTTCCCACAAATGATGGAAATCACGCCTATAAAAGGTGAAAAAACAGGTAAATCGGGGGCTGAAATCTATTTTTCAGAATAATGCTTTCTTATTATCAAAAATTCTAACTTGACCGTCGAAGACTCCCTAGTCGGAAACCTTCCGATCCTTTGTTTTTTTTTTTTTTACAGGTGATCATACGAGAATCATTACATTTTTCACTTGTCATCAGGTACGATTAAAAAAATGTAAAATGAAATTGCAAATAGCATTATATCTCTTAGATTTATTGTTTGATTTTAGGTAAATTTAAGTTATTTATTAAGCTACTTTTATTTAGTGTCTGTGCAAAAAGCAATTGCAATTGCTTATGCAATGGAATCCTGATTTTGCTTTAATGGGATTGCCTCCATCATCACTCCACATCTGAATTAAAGGGGATTTGATGCCCTATATACATATATGTTACGTCCTCGCATCATGACCGAAAGAGTCTTTCTAATTGATGACAACTGTGAATTTAGTTTTCAGGAGGAGTTGGAAGTCACGGCTTCTATCCTCATACTAATTCAAACTCTGCTTATATTATACCAGATAAGTTACGAGATAATTAGAATAGAGCCCTGTGGGAAGGAAGACAACTCGATCCGATCTATCAGGATAATGTTTTGGTAATGTTCGGCCTCTAGGTCAGAATTTGAAAAGAAAAAAGATGAATTTTCGGGTGAATTCAGAGATAAATACTCAAATATTCAAATTAAAGCGAGGAAATGTAGAGAGAGAAGTTCAAAAGTTTCAAGTTGTGTTTTGAAAACCAAGTTAATCCAGTCAGTCCAATTCAAAAAATCGAGAATCAGCTGCTAAACTAGTTTCATTCAACTACAAATCTAAACTCACACCTAAGAAACAGAATCAGCCTGAAAAAACGGTATTGAGCCCAAAAATTGGTTTGGTGATTTGAAAGTAATAGGTTTCCTTTAATCTTTGATGATGAATCCATTGAAAATTAATTTTGTATTGATGAATAATACATCTATAATTTTTTATAAAAAATTATAAAAATAATAAAATTCAGCTGAAACCAACCGAACCATGACCCGATTTGGTTCGATTTTAAGAAAACTAAAAAGTTATATTTGGGAAAAATTTTAGGCGGAGCTACCATGCACTTGCGCCCGTCGGCGTCACGGGAAGGCAATGCAGGGATAGGTGTACCCGAGGTCAATGATGGCCCGATAGAGTTGGACTTCACTAATTGGGCTTACTTATTTGGGCCTAATGAGATTTACTTATATGTGTGTTATACCAAACTATAAATAAATACCCAATCAGTTGGGTTTAATAAACACCCCATTCAGTGCGTTTAATATGAATTCATAATACAGAAAAAGCTATAAATAATAAGTGCATTACAAAATTTATTTGTTTCTCACTTGGTCCATGATTAATTAAAAGGTGTAAAAAAAAAAAGAAAAATTAGAAAGACGTCGACAGCAGGGTTCGACATACGGACAATGTTGGGATTATTCCTAATTTTATTTATTTAAAAGTAACTCCGATGGGTATTTTCTGAAAAAGAAAAAATATTGAAATAATTTTTTATGGTAATTTTAGAGAAATCATTTTAATAATACTGACGATTAAGAGATCAAAGTTTATGTTAATTATTTGTGACTCATTTTTTTAATCATAACTGATTTAGATGTGATTTTGAAATATCAACAAAACTGGCTATATTCCACGAGCGAAATTCATATTGATTAGATGATAAAATAGAAGATTATGGATAAAAGAAACTAATAAGATGCAGGCAGAAATAATAGCCTATCCTTTAAGAGCAACAAATGTCCACAAGATATTAATACGATATTCAGTCCTTTTACGCCTATAGTCAGATTAATTAAATGATGCTATTAAATGCAAACAACTCCCATACATAGAATTTTAGGATTAGATTAATCCAAGTGGATATGCAAACATTCTCCATTTACCATTCTAATAATGCTTAAACTACTTGTAATAATAAAAGAGTTAATTAGCTCAATGCTTGATGGTTGGGGATGCCTGTGAGCAAGTCATCTGGTGATGATTTTCTCATTGAGTACACTTGAAAACTGGAAAACCCATAAGATTGGACAAAAAAATTCCAACCATTAAATTAGTAATTCCATATAATAGGGAGCAAAAAGGAAATAATATCTTAAATTTAGAAATTAATGATATTTTTGGAGTTACGAGAAATCTTATATAATGTCTGAATGTGCAATATCGAAACAGAAAAATAATTAATGTTATTATAATTATTTATGACAAATAATCATTGGTTACTAACGGTTGCCAATTACCGATGACTTTTTTAATCAAGATAATACTAATGATATGTGATATGCGTGGCTCAATTAATGCAGAAAATTAAAATATAAAAATCTTAATATAAAATTAAAAAAGGTAACAATTTCATACAACTAACTTCGAGTGTTTTGTATGGTTTGATTAGCGTGAATATATGTCAATTGGACATTGTACAAACTGGAGACACTCCACTGATAATCGCAAAGTAGGAACCGGTGCCACCGACAATTTACAGGTAGATATTGGGAAGGGTCCTCATTTTGGTCCTTGTACGGTGGTCTAACGACGCGAAAAGACGGAACTTAGATAACAATGGAAGTCAGGCTAGCTAGATAGGAGACTCACATAGAAAAATTCCAGGCTCAAGTTTCTTGTCACTCGTAGATCTAAATGAGGAAGGAAGACAGATGTAAGACTATCTTGTTTCGACTATTGATATTGGTTAATATTCTTTGAAATCTAATAGATTAACCCATAAATCAGGCTCTGGCCAAATAAAGGAAACAAATGTCCGGACCAATGTTTTGTTTTCTAATGATTATAACAGCGACTTGGAGAAAATCCCCCATGACAATCAGGGATAGGTTATTTCAGTCTTTCCTCACTCTGCTGAGTATGGAAAACACATGGGGAAGGAAAATCTGAATGTAAATATGGGTTTTTTGCCTTCTGTACAAGAAATTCATATGACTCCCTCCAGAGGTCAAGATACAATTGGCATATTTGATTGAGCTAATAACGTTGTCTCTCCAATCTTAGACTATAAAGCCCATATGGTTATTTTATTTCCCTACCCTACCCCTCTAAAACCCATTTCGACAGTATTCATCTTGGATAGAAAGTTAAATCAAGGCTCAAGGGAGGCCGCCAGATAAAGAAGTGTTTAAAATATTCGGGAGACACCATTTTTAAAGGGTAAAAAGAAGAGTAGAGGTGCTAGCTTAAAGATAGTGCATGAGGAACAGCCATTTATTTAGTTTGACAGGGCACTCCAAAGTGCAGCCAATTCGTCTAGTAAGGATATCCCTTCGGTTACTCCTGCTGGAGATCCTAGTTTTTTTTTTTTATTTTATCTTCCTCTCGTTATGGATTTACATATTATGTTTTGGAATTGCCAGAGTGCTGGCAGTAAGAATTTTACTATTTATGCTCGTAATTGGGTGAAGCTATACAAATTCTCCATCTTTATTTTATTGAAAACTCGTATTAGCGGGGTCATTGCTAATAGAGTGATTAAAAGTTTGGCTTTTAATCATTATTTTAAAGTTGAGGCTCTGGGTTTTTCTGGTGGTATATAGATCCTTTAGGTTCATAGAGTTGACATCACTGTACAATGTTGTTCCTATAAGTTTATCCATCTCAAAGTGACTTATAACAACATATCTCCCTTTTATCTCATTGTTGTTTGTAGTTACCCCTTGCCAACACATAGAAAATGCCTTTGGGATGAGCTTGATAGCATTGCCCAGTCCATTTCTGACCCCTGAGTAGTTATGGGAGATTTTAACTCTTTTTTGTACTCCTATTAGAAGGCTGGCGAGTCTGTCAAGGTAAGTAAACCATGCCCTTTATTCGCTCATTTTATTTCTTCTTGTAACCCTTTGGACATGGGTTTTTTTGGTCCAAATTTCACTTAGCCTAGGGTTTGGTTATGGCGAGATTGGATAGGGTTCTTTGCAACTTGTCTTGGCTAGAGATTTTTCTAAGTCTAAAATCACTCACCTTACGAGGTTAAAGTCTAATCATAGACCCATTTTCCTATCTATTTTGGATAATATAGGTAGGTTTTTGGAGTGCAACTTTTGGTTTAATGTAGCTTGGATCCTTCACAAGGATTTTCATAATTTTATGTAGGGGTGTACAGAACCGAATCGGAACCGAAAACTGAACTGAACCGAATTAAATTTGATCTATTTGGTTCGGTTATTTCGGTTTTCGGTCCGTTCAGTTCTGAACCTAAATTAAAAATCGGTTTATTCGGTTCGATTCGATTTTTGAAATTGAAAAATCGAAAGAACCGAACCGACCGAAGTTTTATAGATATATATTTTTATAGTATTTATGTTTCAAAGAATATAACTTGGACTGATGGTGACTGATGGCGTGGAAATAAGGGAAATCCTCCAAGGTCCCAGGTTCGAAACCCACAAACAGCTATATTGTTTATTTTTCATTCCAGACCAAGCAAATAATAGTATCCTCCAAGGTAACCCACAAACAGGAATATTGTTTATTTTTCATCCCAGACCAAGCAAATAATAATAATAATAATAATTTTTCATACTTCAATTAATTAAAATTTATAATTTTTGTAAAATAAATAATGATAATATTAAATATTTTATTTTTTCATTATTTTTTATATTGGAATTTACAATTAATTTTTTACATTAATTTTTGAACTTCATTAATTAAAATTTATAATTAATTTTTTAAGAAAATCTAAAAAATTATAACTTTTTATTTCTCATTTTATATCCTCACCGTAAATTAATCCTTTCACCTTGTAGGTATTTAAGAGAATAACCATGCATGTCTAATTATTTCCTTAAAAAACGTAAAAAGAAAAAAAAATGTGGATGGTTTAAACTTTAATTATTTTCATTGTCTAATCCAAATATAAATGAAAAAAAGATGTGAATGGTTTAAACTTTAATTTATCAAAAGAAACTAATTTTGTTAAGTTCACAATAGCCTGAAATGTCACATTAGTTCAATTGAATGTCATGCTGCAATTGTTTAATTGCAATGTGAAGTTTTATTTATTATTTGCAAAATTAATAAGAATAAATGCTCATTAGATAATTTTTGAAATAAATTGTTTATATATTTCTATATGTGTTAAGCTCCTATTATCAAATATAATTTCATGAGCAGTGTTAAGAGAATTGAAAAGGATCAAAAAGAGAGTAATTGGCATTTTCTCTAAGTTTATATTACGGAATAGACATGCTGGCAAGTCTATTGCCTTAAACTATTTAATTCAATCAGTCTGGTCGACTGATTGAGCACTAATAAATAAATTAAAAAAAATTAATCAATAAAAACTCATATAGCAAATATATTTACGTCTAAGGATTAATAAAAAAATGTCAATCAATTCAAAATCATGTACTAATTAAAAATGTCAATCAATCTAATTTATTGGGTAATTCACTGTATTATTTTATTTTATGCTTCATTTTATAATTGTTAGTGTCAACTGTCAAGACAAAAATATATATAGATTTTTTAATATAATTTTGATTAGTATTTATTATAGATATAATATAATAAATTTATGTATATTATTTTAATTTTAGTTATTTTAAATGAATTTATTTTGTTGAATATAAATTAATTTAATTTATGGACCCATATAGGTTAAAAGCCTAATAAAAAATAAGCCTATATTGACCCAGAACCGATTGAACCGAACCGAACCGACCGAAATTATTTCGGTTTGTTCGGTTTTCGGTTTTCGGTTTTATAAAGTTCGGTTTTGGTTCGGTTCTCATATTTCATGAAGTTTGATTTTCTGTTTAATCGGTTCGGTCCAAAACCGAACCGAACCGACCAAATGCTCACCCCTAATTTTATGAGCTCGTATTGGCTGAATTTTGGTAGTTTAGTTGCTACTATCAACAATTTTCAAACTCAAGCTAATTGTTGGAGTAAATATGTTTTTAGATGCTTCAATTATCATAAGAAAATCATTTTGTCCAGTATTACAGGTATTGAGCACTAGCTTGAACATTCACGGTATGATTTTCTTGACAAGTTAGAAAGCGAGTTAAGGATAGAACCAGATAATATTCTTTTATAGGAGGAAATTAATTGGAAATAAAAAGTAAGTGCTGACTGGCTATTAGCAGGAGATAAAAACACTGCGTACTTTCATAACAAAATGCGTATCAAGAGATAAAAAAATTCATTAACGGCTTGATGATTTCTGATGAAGAATGGCCGTTTGATCAAGAGTTTCTTAAAGATCATGTGATTCAATTCTTCAGCTCCCTTTATTCAAAGAACTGGCAGGTGGCCCCTCTCTATCTCATCCGTAATAAATTTTTGGCTATCTCTGACTCAATTATCAATGTTTTGCAAAGCCCTCTTAAGTTTGAAGAGCTCCATGAAGCAGTCTTTAACATGAATGTATAGACTACCCTAATCCCACCTGTTACCTATCATAATGTAAATACTATCTCATATACCATACATCAATATATAGAAGAAACTTATAAAGGAAGTTCTAGGTTATTTTACACCGACTCTTATCCTATTCCTCATATTACATTCTAATTAATACAATATAATAATTATAAGGATAACAAAACACAACTATATACTTAGACTCTTCTTATATCTAGTGTTAGCCTAGCTGTAGCAGATCTTATCCTTTCAGAAAGAATCCTAGCTTTAAGTACCTACACGAATAAATATCCGTGTTAAGCTTATTAGCTTAGTGGCGAAGAGAGAAAAAATATTTTAAAAATAACCTCTTACCGTAGTCATCGATAACTTACATACATAGGCATAATGTTAGTCAAATACAATCAAGAACCACAATATAAAATTTGTATAACAACACGAGACTTATTATTAAAGTTGTAAGGGTATACCACAATCGATGCCAATCCTTAACCAGATTATACGTGCTTAATTGTGTTTGTAAATATGTACATAAATACAATAGTCATAACAATAAAAGCACTAGGTAATCACAACATTAGTCTTGTACGACAGGGTTCATTCCATAACTTTATTCTTATATTTAAATATTCTTTTTACGTATTTAGTGTCATAATTTATCTTTAGTTTTGTACATATAAAGCTCTAACAATATTTATAACTTATCAATACATGTTTAATGCTTCTATGTTATCATTCTTAATTTACATGTACAATATACTTTACTTTTTCATATATATATATATATATATATATATATATATATATATATATATATATATATATATATATATATATATATATATATATACATGTTTAAGATCCCAAATTACCTTTATTCTTATGGTTAGAATGCTTTAAATAAGTTTAGCTGGGCTTGGACTAACTTTGATAACAATTTGGAACCTAAAATTAACTTTAAGAATGAACAAGGGATGGTTACGGTCATTAGGTAATAGTTGCTGACCGTGACATAGGTAACATCTCGGTTCTGGACTAACTCCAACTACCTTACGATCAGTACCAAGATAATGCTGACCGTGGCCTAAGTTACAGGAGGGGGTCACAATCAATATATAATACTTACTAAATATGATGTAGGTTCCATTTTGGTTCTGAACTGAAATTAAACTATGTCACGATCAGTAGGTTATACCTGTTGACTGTGAGGTCCATTCTACTCAGAGGTAGTTTTGCAATTTTCGGTTTGTATGCATTTTTAGACTTGTAAAACAATATCTTTAGCCAAAGTGGCCTTCTATAAAGTTGTTGTCCTATGTCTCTAGCTTTCAAAACATCAAAAATCATCCTAATCAGACCTTTAAATCTTTAGATAATCAACAAAATCATAGACTGACCTGAATGACAGGGCAGTAGCCATAAGCAAAATTCAAGATAAATTCTCACTATCACGCCAATAGATTTAGCTTTTGATTTCTTCATACAAAATCAAGATATATGAGTCTAGTTTTGGTAGCAACAAGAAGCACTCAATTTGAATTACTCTATTTCAAGTTATAGCCAAAATAGTCCTAAAGGATCACTTGATTCTTAGGATAGATTTTGCGTATTTAAAGAATTACCTTGCTAATCCAATTTCCATGCAAATTTAAACTTAATTTCCATAAAAAAAATTCATTATAACCTCTAATATAATATACAACATACCTCATATACATCCACACACATATGCAAATAATAAAAGTTCCCATAGCTTAAAATGTGTCCTTAATACTCCTTTAGCTCCTTTCTATTATATTTGCCTCCTTCTTGCTATTATCTCCTTCTTCATACAACAACTTACATTTATGAATATCTATATAATTCATCAATTTCAATTCCTAAAACATGGAACAAAAATAAGTAAAAAAGAAAGGACTATTACCTTAAAAATAGCTAAACTTTAAATTCTCTCTCCTCTCTATCCATATAGATGAAACTAAAGTATTATTTTAGGGTGGAAGATGGTGGAATTTTGAGATTATTTTTAGGAATTATGGTGGTCGGCCTCTTATTCTCCTCTTTTATACCTTGATTTTCTCCCTTTCTCTTGACAATTTTAAAGAAACCTAGGTGGCTTTATCTTATTACTCCATTTGTGGGTCATAAGTAAATTGCATTTTACTCCCTCTTTTTTCTAATTTCTCATTTTCTCCGCAAAACTTATACTTTTCCTTTTCAATTAGGCCCTTTAATGCCATATTTTCTTTTTTTATACACATGTACAACTTAATATGAAATGTCAATTTTGCCCTTGATCTTTTAGTTTAATCCCCTTTAGGTCCTTTAATACTATTTCAATACTTGTCTCTTTATATTATCTCCATTATACATCCTAAACATACCTAATTATGACTAGGGTATAAATTAGGGCCTTACATGTTTTTCCCTCTAAAAAAAAGAATTTCGTGCTTGAAATTCATACTCGTGCCATATCAAATCTCATAATTTATATTCCTATAACTTTATCTTTATTCCAATCAAGCTCTATCCAATACTATCCCTTCCTTCTATTCTCTGTCTTATTACATTTAGATTCCATTTAACTTTATCTTCTTATAACAGTAACCTTCCCTTGCTATCATATCATCATTGTACTCAACGTATTCCACATATTCCCAAAAAATACTCTTAAGTTTCATAAGAGATGTCTCCACCTCCATCTCTACTGTGCAATGAAAATTAGAATCAAACCGCTTCATTTTTTTAAGAAAATTAATATGTGAATCTTAAAATTGAATAAATTAAAGAATCATACCAATCTTAAGCTATCAAAAGTGAAATTAGATATTTCGAGGCTTTTAAAGAACTCAGCAGCCTCATCGGTGATAATCGGATGATGGAGATTGAACTCTTATGTGCAACCAGAGCATATGACCATAAATTATCTGCCATATATTGATCCATCACTCATAAAACTAATAGATGATATATATAAGAACTTACTCGATAGGATGCTGTGACAAGGCTCTAACAGATTTCTTATGGTGTGTCATAGGAACTAGTGATGACTTATGTATATATCCTAAAACCAGTAATAAGCATAATTAAACAATAATGCTAAGTCAAATACGATAATATAGACATAAAATGGTTTAATGCTCATCTCATATTATATTGCACGTATCACATAGAACGGTTTCATTCAAATACTACTAGGATGACAAGTGTCAAGAACTAAACATAAAAAGGGAAAGGAAGCAAAAAATGAAAGCTTACATAACGTTGGTCGAGTAAAAACTGAACATATTGTATTGTCATGCCCACACAGTGCAAAAACTTAAACTTAGGTATGAATATCCCAGACTTGACAATTTCTCATAGATTATCATTCTGACCCCTTAAACTGCAAAAAAGATTTTACATTGATTGAACAGCCAAGTAGTAGACACCACTTAGATATCCATGGTAAGACCGGACAACATATACACAAAAATACAAGTTTAATCTGATAGCTCAAAGATTAATCTCAATAAGCTAATCATTTCAAGGACATAAATAAAGCTAAGGAAATTAAATAGCAAAATCAAATGAAGTCAGTTTTCATATCCTTCTCCATTTACTAATTCAATCGCACTGTAATTAGAAGCATGTGATTTTTAATACAATTAAATTTGTAAATATTATAATTAATAATTATCAGATTGAGCTATCAGTTCAATAACTCATCAAGTCAGTACAATAATTCATCGTTGAGCTATCAAATTCAAGCAAAATCCATAATTAACATAAATCCTTCATCAATTACATGCTAATACATAATTTACAACAATCCCAAATATCTAATTATTTAAATCATTAATTAACTAAAAATAAATAATTCTTCCCAATTAAATTTCCTTAATCCCTAAATTTGAAGCTCTTTTCTATCTTATAAATATTTCCTATAATTTATTAAATAAATAGTTGATGGAGCATACCATTTGAACAGTAGAAGAAATCATAGCCCAATAAACAAGGAGATAAGAGGAATCCGAACCTAAAAGGAAAGGAGGATGGCTGCTTATCTAACACGATGGAAAGGAATAAAAGAGGAGGAAGAGGCGATACCAGATCGAACTACAGCAGTGATGAAAGATGACGGCGATGGGCAATGGGGCTATCACAATCGAATGGGAGAGGAGAAAGAGGGAGAAAGAAAAGAGAAGGGCAGTGGTGAGAAGAAGGAACTCTATGGTTCCAGTAAAAGGGAAAGAAAATAAGCCAAAGCCAAAAACGATGTAGTTTTTGACAAATTCCCCTTTTGGTCCTCTCTCTTTGTGTACTTAAATAATTGAACCCCTAATTTACCAACGAAATTTAATTTTGATTGCAATTTTAGCAACCAAAAATAAATTTCGTTGCTATTTTTAATTGAAAATGAAAATTAGCAACGAAAATTCAATTTCGTTACTATTTTTAATTAAAAATATTTTTTTATTGAAAATGTAAATTAGTAACTAAATTCTAATTCAATTACTAATTTTGCAACGAAATTTCATTTCTAGCAACTGAAATCAATTCCATTATGATTTTTAATTGAAAATTAAAATTAGCAACAGAAATCTAATTTCGTTGCTATTTTTAATTGAAAATGAAAATTAGCAATGAAAATCCAATTACGTTGCTATTTTTCATTGAAAATTTAAATTAGCAATAGAATTCTATTTTGGTTGCTTATTTAGTAGCAAAATTTCATTTTGGTTATTGTTTAGCAACCGAAATAAATTTCGTTGCTATTTTTAATTGAAAATTAGCAACGAAAATACGATTTCATTGCTATTTTTAATTAAAAATAAAAATTAGCAATGGAATATTTTTCATTGCAAATGAAAGTTAGCAATAAAAATCCAATTTCGTTGTGATTTTTCATTGAAAATGTAAATTAGCAACGGAATTCTATTTTGATTGCTAATGTAGCAACTAAATTTTATTTAGCAACCGAAATGAAATTTCATTGCAATTTTTCATTGAAAATGTAAATTTGTAACAAAACTCTATTTCAATTGCTAATTTAGCAACGAAATTTTATTTCGGTTGCTATTTTAGCAATCGAATTAAATTTAATTGCTATTTTTCATTGGAATCGATTTTTTAACACTGGTTATTCAGCAATTGAATATGATTTTTGTTGCTAAAATTCCTATGAAAATTAAATTTCATTGCTAAATTAACAACGAAAATCATATTCCGTTGTTAAATTAGCAACAAAAAATTTTTCCGTTGCTATTTTTCATTCCAAAATTTATTTGTCATCTATTGATGCTGAAAATTTTCTTCACTTTTAGTGACGGAAGATAACCAAATATATTTTCGTTGCTAAATCTACAAAGTTTAACCAATTTTAGCAACGAAAATTATTTTTCGTTGCTAAATAGCAATGGAACTGGATTTTCGTTACTAATTTAGCAACGGAATCAATTCTATTGCTATTTTTACGTTTCTATTTTTACATTTTCTTATAGTGATTGTATGTATAAACATATATAGATACATACATGCAATATAATATCTTTGTTTTATCTCATCAAACTTATTTACAATGAAAGATGTATATAAAAGTACAAAAATGTCATGCCACCTTATTCGGCATCCTCCATATGTACATATCAACGAAAGAAAACACAAAATGTTAGATTTCTCTTCCATTAATTTTTTTTAGCACAAGCTCAATCTCCGTCCCCCTGCGTGCAGCATAAAACCATATACTAAGTACTAAAGTACTTAGTGGTGAATATAAAATCTTAAACCCCAGAATTTTACTGTGATTTATTTCATGTATTATTTATAATTATATTTCATTATTCCTTTTTCGTCATTTAATTCCATTATAATTACTTTTTACACTAATTTTTTGAATTAATCCCAAATTTTACGTTTATCGATAAAATTATTGTTTTACCCTTACTTGAAAATTCAATCTCAATTATGAATTTTCAAGTTTTTTTTTCTTAAATTTTTATCACTTTTCATTTTTGTTCCACACCATAGGGGTAAATTTTCACTTTAGTCCCTAAAGTATGAAAATGCATTTTTACACTAATTTCATTTATTTTTCAGTTCTTTTATACTTTTTTCTTACATTTCAGTGTTTTACATTTTTTCCTTGTATATCATGAAAATATATCACTGAATAGGATGAGAGGAATGATAGATCACGTGGGTCCCAGTACTCCAGTATTATCAATTATACACATATTCTTTTTCTTTCATTTTTCTTTTTTCCCCAAACACTCTAATACAGTCATGAAACCATATTGAGGTTACCACTATGAAAGTTATCATGACTTGCTACTGCGGTTACATTAATATCCCTATGGCTAGCCATGTACATTTTAATTTCTAAGTTCACATCTAATAGTAAATGCAAACCGTTATTACAATATAATATAATTTATATCAATGCATCATTACAAATTCATGGTATTACAGTAATAATTGGTATACATTATCAGAAACGGTCTCATTATTCAAGAAATACCAATTCCTTCAATTAAAACCATTCAGTACACACACAATTATTTCACTTACTAATTTTATTTTATAATTTTATTCTCTATTACATGCTCCTTGCACGTCGTATGACTTATTTATACCGTATTATGCACTTATTCTAATTTATTTCCTATATACAAACAAAGTCCTCCAAGATCCTATTAAGTTACATTAGGATTAATTACAAAAGGTCCCAAATATAGGGTACTCTTCAATGTTTGTACTAAACTTCATTTTCTTACAATTCGAGCACTAAACTTTTAAATACTTTTTAATGTTGGAACTCCGTCAATATTTTTGTTACTTTAAACGGAAGCAGCTGAGGTGGACGCCCATGTGAACTTAGCGACGAAAATTTTTGTCGCTATTTCATTGTAAAAAATAATTAAGCTACCCCATCAATTTTCGTCGCTATTCCATTGCTAAAAAATTTAATTTTTTATAATTTAATTAATTAATTTTATAATTAATTTAATAATTTATAATTATAATTTATAAATAAATTAAATTATTTAATTTTATCTTTATTTATAATTTCTTTAAAAATTAATTATAAAGATGATGAAAAACAGAAAAAAATATTTAAGTTACTATTAAAAAAATTTTATAAGTTTGAAAATGTTGGTAATATAATCTAATTAAATTAGATTTTCTAATTCTATCATGATTAAAAACTAAAAAGTACTATTATTCATTAGGTTACTCTCAACCAATTTGTTAACTAAAGGGAAGAAAAATTCTAAATAACATAATTATAAATAATAGGAGAATATTATTCGAAATAAGATTTTTCTTTTAAACCAATTTTGCTATTTTTTTCATTGCTAAAATGTAAATAATAATAAAATTTTTTAATTATGTGGAATGAATTTATGCATCAAGCTATACAATCAAAAAAGATGAAAGAATAATTATTGTTGGCATTATTTATTTATTGTGTAAAACTTATATTTTGCCACTTTTAACTTTTTCTAGTGTGGCTAAAAAATATCATTATTTTTTTTGGTTGTTTTTATCTTAAATTTTTCAAAATATATTCATTTGTCCAATGATCTTTTAAATAAGTAATTTATCCCTTGCACAATCCTATTAATGGAGTTTTTTTTTTGGATTCAATGTGATTTAGTCGAAATATATAGTAGGCAATTTCATGGATTTTTCTACCTTTTTATATACCAAAAAGAATATCAATAAAAATTTATTTTATTTTAATTTTTTGCCCTTAATTTTTAAAATAGAGAAATTTTATTAACTTAAATATTTGTTTCTATTTTTCATCATCTTTATAATTAATTTTTTAAGAAAATATAAATAAAGATAATATTAAATAATTTATTTTATTTATAAATTATAATTATAAATTAATTATAAATTTAATTAATTAAATTATAAAAAAATTAAATATTATTAGCGATGGAATAACGATGAAAATTTTCATCACTAATTTGCTGGGAAACACAGCTTAATTATTTTTTATAACGGAATAGCGATGGAAATTTCCGTCACTAAATCCACGTAGGTGTCCACATCAGCTTCTTGCATTTAAACTAACAAAAATATTGACGGAGTTCTAATATTGAAAAGTGTTTGAAAATTTAGTGTTCGAATTGTAACAAAATGAAATTTAGTACAAACATTGAAAAGTACCCTATAGTTGGAACTTTTTTTTGTATTTAACATGTTACATTATGTCAATTTTCTTTTTAAATTGTATTTTCTACTTAATTTAATCACAATGATCATATAATCACATATTTATTGAATTATTTCAATTTAGTCCATAAAATTACATTGGTCTCTAATTTTTAAATTATGGCTGGATTTCTCTCTTAAATTAAGCATGTCTAAATTTTAATTAAATGCCATAATTCCATTAATTTGACCTCCAATTTCTCCATTCTAAGCTCAATTTCATATTTAACATATAATTAACCTAAACTTTCCATAATTATATATACAACATATATGAAATTAAAGGGTTTAGAGTTATTCACTTATCTAATTTCACTCAAAATCACTCAATAAATCTTGCCTTTGCCCTTGTTTTTGATTGCTTGGCTTCCCTCACTTTGTCTCTCTTATTCTTTGAATTTTCATATCTAAAATTCACCATGATTTCAATCAATTTTAGTCTAGATAATTTATATAAACTCAAAATCAACACTTAATTAACTAAATTATCAAGAAAAATTCAATTTCCCCTAAACTTACCAAAGTAATAACTTGATGAACTAAGTTATTCCTTTCTTCTTTCACCACTATAGACAACCAAAGATGGAAGATATTTTTTTGATAATTTGGTTGAAATTAGGGGTTTATTAAAGCTTGAAAAGTGAGCAATAATTGAGGAGGAAGAAGAAGGAGTTATTACAGCAAGGAGGACAAGAAGAGTTGGCCAAATAAAGAAGAAAATCTAGATTTTTTCCATTTAATATATCTTACCTACTCTAGGACAAAAATTAATTAAGTCTTAAATTGATCCAATACCATTTTTCACTCTTTAATTGGTTAAAATACTTTTAATTATCAAATTTTGATAAAAATTATATCAAAAATTGCTAAAAATGTTAATTAGGCCATGGTTAAAATTTTGAGTCGATTCGAGGTCATTTTGATATAAAACTTGGCCTGAATGTATATTTTACCAGACTGAAAGCTGAGTTTTCAAATTCTTCAAAAAATTTATTTTACCTTTCAAATATTCGTATACATATTTTTTAGTGACTCGGTGTAATCGAAATAATTTTATGAAGTTCGTAGAATATTTTCAAGTCAATCAAAGTTTTCGATCAACTCTATTGGTCTTGTTATTATTTTATTTTTCACTTTTGAAGGTTTATTTGATCTCAATTTCAATCCAAATTATACCACCGAGCTCATCATGAATAGCACTTTCTAAAGGCTTTGAATGGTACTATTCATCCTCTAAAAGTACTATTTATATGATCGGCCATTCCTAGAGCATTACATTTCTCCCCTACAAAATAAAAATTTCACCCTCGAAATTTATCCGATCAAAGAAGTTGTGGATACTGCTGTCATATAGTCTTCTCTAGCTTTCAAGTTGCTTCCTCGATATTATGGCAAGTCTAGAGTACTTTAACTAGCGGTATCTTCTTATTCCTCAACTATTTTACTTCTCTATCAAGAATCCTCATCGATTTCTTATCATATGATAAATTTGTCTTCAATTGGATATCTCGTGTTGTGATCATATGCGATGAATCTAATCTATATCTTCTAAGCATAGATATGCGGATCACATCATGAACCTTTTATAGTTTCACCGCCAGATCCAATTTATAAACCACTAATCCTACTCTTTCTAAAATCTCATAAGGGCCTAAAAACCTAGGACTTAACTTCCTTTTCCTATCAAATTTCATAATCTTTCTCCAGAGGGATACTTTCAGGAATACTTTACCATTTTTTACTCAATATCCTTCATTTTTAAGTCAACATAAGACTTATGTCTATCAGCTACTACCTTTAAATTATCTCTAATCAGTCGAATCTTATCTTTAGTTTCTTTAATCAGATAAAGTCCAATAAACTTATTCTCACTCAGCTCAAGCTAGCATAATGGAGTCCTACATCTTTTCCCATATAATGCTTTATATTGTGCCATTTTAATACTGGCTTGATAGCTATTGTTATATGTAAATTCAGCTAAATGGAGATATTTTTTATAACTGCTACCAAAATCTAAAACACAGCATCTCAACATATTTTCAAGTATCTGTATAACTCTTTCGGACTGTCCATCCATCTGTGGATGGAAAGCCATACTAAAATATAATCTTGTGCCCAGTGATTCTTGCAGTGTCTCTTAAAATCTAACAGTAAATCAGGGATCTCGATCTGAAATTTAAGAGATAGGGACACCATGTAATCATACTATCTCATTAATGTCAATCTCAGCCAACCTTACCAGAGAAAAGTCTAATCTAGTAGGCAAAAAATGTGCGAATTTAGTTAGTCTGTTGACTATCACCCAAAGAGTGTCATGCTAATGTCTAATGAGTGGCAAATCCGATAAAAAGTCCATGGTAATCCTATCCCAAAAGGAACCTGATGTTTAACCTTAACTTATTGATAAGTCAAACACCTGGACATAAAATCTACAATCTCCTTCTTCATCCCAGGCCATCAGTAATGAGTCTCCAAGTTCTGATATATTTTAGTACTGCCTGGATACATCGTATAACTGCTGCTATGTACCTATATCAAAATCTTTTTCTTTAACTCTTTATTAGCGGGCACACATAGTTTTTCCCCTAAAAACAAATTGTTATCTGGTCCTAAAGTGAACTCAGTATCCTTGGTCTCACTGATATCCATCATAGCCCTAGCCAACCTCTCATCAGGTAACTGGGTGGCTTTTACTTGTTGTAACAAATCTAGCTTGAGTTGTAATTTAGCTAAAAGTGCTCTATCTATCGTCAGGGACAATCTCACATTCATGGCTTTTAAAGTTGCCATATTTATCACTCGATTACCATTTATGCTATATGAAAGGTAAATATATAAAATATTTAATTAACTCATTACCTGCCATATGCTTTCTACTGAATGCATCAGCTACCATATTGGCTTTTTTCGGGTGGTAGTCAATGTAATAATCATAGTCTTTAATCAATTTCAGGCAATACCTCTACCTCAAATTAATATCCTTCAATGTCAGTAGGTATTTTAAACTCTTATGGTCAGTAAAGATAAAATATTTCTCATCATATAGATAAGTCCTCCAAATTTTCAATACAAATACAATCATTGCTAGCTCCAAATCATGAGCGGGATAACTCCTCTCATATGTCAACTGCCTGGAAGCATAAGTGACCACTTTACCCTCTTGCATCAGAACATAGCCTAGCTAATTTCTAAAAGCATCGCTGTAAATCACAAAATCTTTTTTTGATACTGGCTGGATCAAAATAAGAGCCTCTATCAACATTTTCTTTAATTGCTTAAAATTTTTCTGACACTTCTCTGATCATACAAATCTAGTATTCTTCTAAAATAATTGAGTCAAAAGAGTAGCAATGGTAGAGAACCCCTTCATGAACCTTCTGTAATAACCAGCCAGACCCAAAAAACTTTTAACTTTTATCACATTTCCAATAGTCTTCCACTCTAATATCATATGTAACTTCTTGGTATCCACTGATATGCCTTACACAGACATTATATATCCTTAGAAAGTAACTTTTTAAAGCTAAAACTCACACTTACTAAGCTTTGCATACAACTGCATGTCCCTTAGAATCTGAAGTACTATTCTGAGATGACTAACATGTTCTTCAGAAGTCTTAAAATACACTAGAATATCATTTATGAAGACTAGCATAAACTTGTCCAAATACAGGTGAAAAATTCAATTTATGAGATACATAAAATTCGTTGGTATAGTTGTCAATCCAAATGGTATACTAGGAACTTATAATGTTTATATATGGTATGAAAAGATATCTTCTGCACATCAGTCTCCCTAATCCCTAACTTGTAGTATCCCAATCACAAATCAATCTTGGAGAACATCTCTGTACCTTTCAATTTGTCGAATAAGTCATCAATATGAGGTAGTAGATATTTATTCTTAATAGTGACCTTGTTCAACTGCCTGCAATCAATGTATAACCGTAAAGATCCATCATTCTTCTTTACAAATAGTACTGGTGTGCCCCAAAGCGAGATACTGAGCCTGATAAATCCTTTCTTTAGTAGCTCCTGTAACTGAATCTTGAGTTCTTTCAACTCAAAGGGTGCCATTCTTTATGGTGCTACAGAGATAGGTGCAGCATAAGATATCACCTCAATAGAAAATTCCACCTATTTTTCAGATGCCAGACCAGGCAATTCATCTAGAAAAATATCTGAAAAGTCACAAACTATAGGAATGCCATTGATACATGGTCCATCCTTTCCAATTTCGAACACATAAGCCAAATATATTATACACCCTTTTCTCATCAATAGGTATGATGCAGTAGCTGAAATCACATTTGTCAAAAAATCTGATCGTTTCCCTAACTAATGTTATTTCTATCCCATCCTATAGCCCGATGAGCATGGAGCTAATCCATAGCTAACATGATGTCAAATTCTCAAAAAGAAAAAGCTATCAAATCGATGGAAAAAATACACTATCGAATACTGATAGGGTAATCCTAGTATACTGTATCAATTACTACACCGTGCCCTAGAGGATTGCTAACCTAAATATCATGCTCAAGCTGTGCAATGACTAACCTTTTTCCCTATCCAATCTCTATGCTAATATAAGAGTGAGTCAACCCAGGGTTTACCAAAGCATAAATAGAAGTACCAAAGAGAGAAAATTTACCACCTATTACATCTGGTGCATCCTGATCCTCTCTGTCCCTCATAGTATATTTATGGATTATAGGTCGACTCTCTGCTCTACTCTAACCTCTTCCAGCTCCTCTACTATTAAATGACCCTAAGGCTACCCCTCTACCTCTGTCTCTCTATGTTGTGGCCCCAGATCTAGCTACCTGAGGTCCTAAAATAGTTATCTGAGCTCTCAAACAATCTCTCCCCATGTGGTTTCTCAACCCATATCTAAGCTAAGCTCCTGTATGCCTCCAACACTTCTCTAGGTGCTTTTGCTATAGAAATCACATATAGGTATCCCTACACCTCGACTAGTACTGGTACCTCTAGATGGGCTAGCTACAGATTACGCTGTGGTGCCTATCTTGGCAGTTATCTTCTAACATTGGTTATGTAAATATTTATGGACATTGGTATTGTAAATTATATATAGAATAGCTGAGAGTAAATATTTCATGTTTTAACTCTTGCTAAATTTGATTTTTAAATTACAAAAATTAGAAGTTTCTTAGGGTTGGTTGGATATTATAGAAGATTTGTAAAAGGATTTTCCATTATTGCAGCGTTTATGACCAAATTACTTTAAAAGAATGCAAAATTTATATGGAATGACAGATGTCAAGAAAGTTATGAGAAGTTAAAGGCTATATTGATCGAAATGCCTATTCTTACATAGCCTGAGCCTGGTAAGGACTTCGTGATTTATAGTGATGCCTCGTATAGTGGATTTTGTTTTGTACTCATGCAAGAGGGAAAGGTAACTACCCATGCTTCTAGGCAACTTAATCCTATGAAAGGAATTACCTGACCCATGATCTTGAGTTAGCAACCACAGTCTTTGCCTTGAAGATTTGGAGATATTATTTATATGAAAAAAAATGATACATCTATGCAAATCACAAAAGCCTTAAATATTTTCCCACCTTATTAACTACTGCCCAGGCAAAGCAAATGTAGTGATTGATGCCCTTAGCAAAAATTATTATCAAGTACATTTTAAATAACCAAATTAAGTTATTAAATGTATTATACAGTAATTTATGTATGGATAATAGTTTCACACCTTTCTCTTTAGCTTTAAGAGCTATGAATATCAAATTATCCATTGCTAATTATGGTGCTCTAGTAGCTGAATTGAGACTAAGACCCACGTTAGGGTAGCAAGTTAAAGAGATCTAAGCACAAGATGAAAAGTTAACCTCCATTATTGCATAAATCCAAGAAGGGAAGGATAGTGAATATGTAATCAAAGGTGGTGGTTATTTGTATTTCAAAGATAGAATTTGTGTCCTTAATGTGGATGAATTGAAGCAGAACATCATAAAGGAAGCTCATAGTAGTTAATATGCCATGGACCTAGGAAGTACAAAAATATACCAAAATTTGAAGAAACATTACTGGTGACCAGTTATGAAAAGAGATATTACAAAATATATTTCTAAATGTCTAACATGTCAACAAGTTAAGGCAGAACATCAAGTTTCCTCCCGGTTACTTTAACCCATAGCAATACCTGAGTGAAAATGGGATCAGATCACGGAGGATTTTATGGTTGGCTTACCACAAACTATGAAATGACATAATGCTAAATGGGTAATTATGGATAAATTAACCAAGTTAGTTCATTTTCCACCTATCAGAACTGACTATTAACTTTCAAAGTTAGCATAATTATATATCAGCGAGATAGTATGGTGTCATGGCATGCCATCGTCCATTATATCTTATTGGGATCCGAAATTTACTTTAGAATTTTGGAAGAAATTACAATAGGCCCTAGTTACCATGTGTAAATATAGTACCACCTTTCATCATAAAATTGACAGACAGTCTGAAAGGGTAATTCAAATATTAGAACATATGTTAAAGAGTTGTCATCGATTTTAAAGGAAGCTATGATAGGTACCTTTCATAGATCGAATTTTCATATAACAACAACTATCAAACAAGTATATAGATGGCACCCTATGAAGCACTTTACTGTAGGAAATATAAGACACCCTTATGCTGGATAGAACTCAAAAAAATTAAGCTTGTAGGTCCATATCTCATAAAGAAAATAGAGGATAAAATGAAGATTATTAAAGAAAGATTAAAGGCAGCCTCCGATCGCCAAAATTCATATGCGAATTTGAAGAGGAGAGACATTGAATATGCAATTGGTGATAAAATTTTCTTAAAGGTTTCTCCATGGAAAAAGGTACTCTAAGTTGATAAAAAGGGTAAATTAACTTTAAGGTTTATTGGTCCTTTTGGAATCATGAAACAAGTGCGACCAGTAGCCTATAGGTTGAATTTTCCATGAGAGTTAAAATTGATTCATAATGTCTTTCATGTGCCGATGTTAAAAAGATACCGATCTAATCCATCGCATGTCATTACATTGAAGTCCAATTGAATTTGACTTATGAAAAGAAACCTATGCAAATCTTAGCAAGAGAAACCAATCAGCTAAGGAATAAATCGGTGTCGTTGGTAAAGGTACTATAGGGAAATCACAAGATGGAAGAAGCTATTTAGAAACTGGAAGAAAACATGAGAAAGAATTATCCAGAGTTATTTAATACAGGTAAATTTTGAGGATGAAATTTTTATTTTAGTGGGGAAGAAATGTAATGCCCTAAAGTTTAATTACCCAAATAATAATCAAATCAACCTGATTTATGCCCAGATTCATTAATAAAATGAACATTAAAAAATGGGAGTCAAAAGAAAATAATTATTAGTTAAACTATATTTATTTTAGGGTTTTAATTGAACAAAAGCAAAATATTTGGGCTTAAGTGTTAAGCTATGTAAAATTGAGGGACCAAAAGAGAACTTTGCCAAGAACCAGTTATGGAACAAGAACCCATTGCACAAGAACCTAAAAGGTTCGATAGGGTACGTTGGAAGATTGAGAGATACGGATTTCTAATCACTGACAGTGATAATATTAAGTTAGTGGATCGTGAGGATCCAACTACCCACCGAGAAGCTATTGAGAGCCCTAACTCAAAAAATTGTCTTGAAGCAATAAAATTCGAGATGCAATCAATGTACAATAACCAGGTTTGGACCTTGGTTGATCCACGGGAAGGTGCTATGATAATTGAATGTAAGTGTTTATTTAAACTCAAAGCTGACAAGACCTACAAAGGTAGACTAATAGCAAAAGATTTTCGACAAACTCATTGTGTAGACTATGATGAGACCTTTTCGCCTGTAGTCATACTCAATTCCATTAGGATTTTGCTTGCCATTGCTGCATATCATGATTATGAGATATGGCAAATGAATGTCAAAACTGCTTTCCTCAATGAAAATTTACTTGAGGACGTGTATATGACACAGCCTGAGGGTTTTATCAATCCCAAGCATCCTAAGAAGGTTTTCAAGCTTCAAAAATCCATTTATGGATTAAAGCAAGCATCTCGAAGTTGGAATCTTCGTTTTGATGAAGCGGTCAAGAATTTTGACTTTGTCAAGAACGAAGATGAGCCTTATGTATACAAGAAGGTTAGTGGGAGCATAATAGTATTTCTAGTCCTATATGTGGACGAAATCCTTCTTATTGGGAATGACATTCAAACATTGCAAAAGGTTAAGCAATGGTTAGGGAAGTGTTTCTCAATCAAAGACTTAGGTGAAGCCAAGACAATACTTGGTATTCGAATCTATAGAGATAGATCAAACTGGCTTTTGGGACTAAGTTAAGAAAAGTACATAGACAAAGTACTAAATCATTTTAGTATGGGAGACTCAAAGAAATGGTACATACCTTTGGCTTTGGGAGTTCCTTTGACTAAAGAACAATGTCCTAAAACTAAAAAGGAAAGGGACAATATGAGTAGAATCCCATATACATCTGCTATTGGATCTATCATGTACGCTATAATATGTACTAGGTTGGATGTTGCTCATGCACTGAGTATAACCAGTAGGTTTCAGCAAGACCCTGGCGAAAAGCACTGGTCTGCTGTAAAGGGGATTCTAAAGTACCTGCGAAGGACTAAGGATCACTTCTTGGTGTATGGTGGTCAAGAAGATCTCGTCATACAAGGTTATGCCAATGCTGCTTTTCAAACCAACACTCAGGACTCAAGATCGCAATCTGGATTTGTTTTTGTTTTGAACGGTGGTACTATCAGCTGGAAAAACTCGAAGCAAGAGACCGTTGCCGACTCAACTACAGAATCTGAGTATATTGCAGCAAGTGAGGCTACAAAAAAGGCTGTTTGGATTAGAAATTTCATTTCTAGATTAGGAGTGGTCCCGAGCATCCTAGATCCATTAGAAATTTTATGTGACAATAACGAGGCCATCGCACAAGCAAAGGAGCCCCGGTCATACCAGAAATCCAAACACATACTCAGAAGGTATCACCTGATCAGAGAAATCATTGATCGTGGGGACGTTAAGATTAGCAAGATAGCAAGTGAAAATAATGTAGCAGATCCATTGACGAAACAGTTGCGTCCAAATCTACACGAAGCTCATTTGAGAGCGTTCGATTTGAGGGCTATGCCCAATTGGGATTAGTGCTAGTGGGAGATTGTTAGTGTAAGCCCTAGCCCCAATATATTGTTATAAAACACTTAAATTAATAAATGAGGCATTTGTTTTATCTATTGTATTCCTATGCTTATCAATTGATAGAACTATCCAAGAATGTTGTTTCAGTTTAAGTTAACATGTGTAAGGCACATGGTTGTAAGTCCTTGAAATAATACAGACTTCATTCTAAATATCCCTAGTCAGTCATTGTTATGGGAATAACAAATGAATTAAGACTAGTATGCTCTATCTGAAAAGATGAGTTCTGTCTTACGGATTATAAAGACAAGAATGTCAATTAGAGATCATAGATACATGTTTAGAACATGGTATCTGGATTCAATCCGTTCATGAGAACATTGCATTATACTAATCATAAGTGTTTCTCATGTGCAAGTTTTACATCGAAGTTCTTAGACCTTAAATCTCTATGAAACTCTTTATGAATTACTGTGTACTTTGACATACACCTAACGTACTCGTAACAGGGTGACAAGTATAGGTATGCTTGGCTATGCACTAATTCATGCTAGAGAGCATGAGAGAAGTAAAGAGATTACCCTTCTCAATAAGAGAGAAAATATCATCGGCCACTTGATTAGTGAACTGAGAAGTGTATGGCTATATCGAGATGAAATATTGAGTAATCATTATTTATCTGAGAATTCAGTGTCACTGGAATATCAAGAAAAGAATTAGTATATATAAGGATGACTAGTTCCATGCCTTATATTAATTCTGATATTTAAGGGTAAGGGACTATGCAAAATTGTATTAGGTCACTAAATGCCATTTACATTTTCATTTAATTTGGAATGCTATAATATCTTGCTAGAGAATATATATATAGCCTTTGAATTAATTCATTAATTCATTGCCTAAATGGACCTATAGGATCGCACACAGAGCATTGGGCTTAAAATATTTAAATAGAATATTGGGCATTAATTTGGACTTTTATTTAAAGTCAAATTAATGGATATTAAAATTGCTAAATGGACCTTGGTCCATGAGAGAGGGAATTTCTCCCCATGTAGATTTAATCTCAATTAATTAATTATCTTGGATTAATTAATGTAATTGAGTATTAATTCCTAAATTTTATTTGAATCAAAATAAATTAATTAAATGGAAGATAATGTGACCAAAAATTCAAGGTAGAATCCTAAGGAATTTTGGCAACAATAAATTCCTAATAAAGTGATTTGTTTTGATTAAATGTCTTATGTTTACTTTAAATTAATTTGAATTTAAAATTTAAAGGAATTTGAATTAATATATATCACTTAATTAGGAAGTGATGGAGGCTAAATTTACTACCTAAAGATAGTAAATTTCGGCATTTGCACTTGACCTAAACAAGTGATATATATTAATGAATTAAAAGGAAGACTAACCCTAGCCGTTTTTTGCTCTCTCTCTCTCTCTCTTGGTCGAAATAAACAAGGGGAAAGAATTCTTTCTTGTTCTCTTGTGTTCTTGGGAAGCAAAAGTAACCTAAAAGAAGAACAAGATCAGATATTGTGGCTTCAATCCATTTCCATTGCCAACTATTCAAACATAGAGCTAACACTCTCGGTTTTAAGCCATCTTTGTAAGTGTGTGTGTGAGAATATAGAGGAGTGGCGTAAAGGCAGCTCCTTGGCATTGGTGTTCCAGATCTAAAGTATATAAGTTCATCTTATATATTTGTCATTGAAAAATTCAAGTTTTGAAGAGCATCCAAACTTGTAAATTTTAAAATCCCTAAAATTGCATGTTTCGATTGTATGTCGTACATTGCATGGCATGAATGATCTATATTTTTTATTTTTTTGCTGCATGATCTTCGTGTATTTGCCATGTGATATCCCATCAACTAGAACTTGTGATGCCCGAATTGTGCTTGAATTTATTAGAAAGAACATTTTTACTAGGTTTGGAGCACCAAGAGCTATAATAAATGATGGAGGCAAACATTTTGTCAACCATCAATTTAGAAATTTACTTAGAAAATTTGAAGTCAAACATAAGATAACTACCCCATACCATCCTCAGGCAAATGGGCAAGTAGAGGTGTCTAATAGGGAGCTAAAATCAATTCCAGAAAAGAAAATTAGTAATTCTATGAAGGATTAGTCTCAGAAATTAGATGAGGCTTTATGGGCCTATAAAACTGCATTTAAAACCCCTATAGGCATGTCTCCTTATAGAATGGTTTTTGGAAAATAATGTCATCTTCCAGTTGAATTAGAATATAAAACTTATTTGGGCTACAAAATTTTTTAACTTTGATTTGAGAAGTGCAAGAGAGAAAAAAAATTGCAGCTCAATGAACTTGATGAAATTCGACAATGGTCTTATGCACCAAATGTTGGCATGATAAGCACTTAAGAGTAAAAAACTTTGTTCCTGGTATGCTAGTGCTTTTATATAATAGTCATCTTATTTTGTTTCCAGGAAAGCTAAAATCTAAGTGGCTCGGGCTATATCAAGTCTTGACAAGCAATGATTTTGGAGTAGTGACGATCAAAAATTCAAGAGATGGTTGAGAATATAAGGTAAACGATTATTGGCTCAAACCGTATCAAATGGGACAACAAGAGGTTGTTGAGGCAACCATGGTTCTTCATGACTACTAAGATACGGTTTGGATAGTCTAGCTTAAGACTTTTAAACTCAGAACTTCATCTTTCTTCTCTCTTTATTATTTTTCAGTTCACTTGTTCTTTTTAATTTGTGTATGTTTTTGTGTGTTTTTATGGTTTCGATTCATGAATTAAATATAGGAGTGGTTTGGAAGGTTTTTGAAATTACATATGTTTGACAAGAAAATTAATGGTTTATTTGGTTTTTAAACAACTGTGTTTCAAATTTAAAGAGTAATTATCAAGTTTTAAGAAGAAACTAGAGTTTTAAGTATCACATGAAGTGCACAGGTATTTGAAAAATGAAATAAAATTTGGAACAGAAAATTTTTTTTCAAACACTATAGCCTGAAAATGCCCAGCTGCCAAGAGCAATTTTGCACGCCCGCATATCCATTTGCTTTGCCCACCCCGTGGCCACATGTGGGAATTCTCTCTGCATGCGCCCGTATGTCTTTTTGTGCCTACATCTGCATGCCTACACATGGGCAACCTGCCCTCACACGTGCATCACAGCTCTGCCAAGGATTTCAGCCTCATGTATCAGCGTGTTCTACCCATTCAGCCATGTGCGCTCGCATGATGGGCCACTGCCTCGCCCTCATGAAGTTTACATGCCCACGTAATTTCTTCCCTTGGGATTACACTGCCGTATAAGTCTACCACTGCCTCCATGTGCGCCCGCGTATGGGTGTGCCTACACCTACGCGTGGCTGCGTATGAGGGCATTATCCTTTTAAAATGCCCATGGTTTTTATTTTTGTTCTTTCTTCCCTCCCATTTTCATTTTCTTTCTTCTAAACACTCCCGCATCTCCTCCACGTTAAATTTCTTCCACGGCCATACACCACCACCCACCACCATATGTCATCTCCGACAACCATTCTCTCTCTTTTTTGATTTATTTTTTTCGCTCTCTTCTCCATTTTCTTCTCATCTTCATCATTTTCTTCATATTTTTCCTTGGGCATTCACGTTTCATACACTTCACCATATATTGTGCAAAACTGTTGGGTTCTTCACTTTCAAGTAAGTACATACTCACTTTGATCTCTTTAATGTTGTTTCAACTCCATTTTATGCCATGATTTGTTTATATTCTAGCCTATGAACTTACATTTTTAGGTCACCTTCAACATGAGATCTATACTTTATGCTATTTTTTTTTGCCAATATGGTTTGTTGTGGACCTATTATGCATATAATAGATGCTTCATATTTAATTTGGTGTAGAATGCACTTCATTATGCTCTTCAATTTGACTCTCAAACATGTGCACATCACATGTTCGATGAAATTTCTCAATGAATTTATCTTTAGTTTGATTTTTTTTTATTTTTTTAACTATTTGGTTGACATTTTTTTGTTCAATATTCATGATTCATCACCTTTCCAATGTTCTGCATGTTTATTTATATGACGTTATCCATACATGTTTGGGTTATATTTCAACTTATACATTGTGACATTCTCTTGATTAATTATCTTGCATGTCTAGTTGATTTATACTCACATACTTTATATTATACATCTCCTCATTCTAGCCTCATCTTCATATGCATACATTGTTATCCTCTATAAGTTTTCTTGAATATAAGGTGTTTTAGTCCGTGGTTTACCATGTTACACTCACATTTATGTTTCATTTTTAGTGGCCCCTAAGTGAACCAAGAATCCTGATGTTGCAAGTTCTTCGAGCATCCGTATTCCATCTTATATTGATCGAGTTAAGGTGGATAAATTTGATTACTTCAGTGCTTGCACATATGTCCAGCCAGCTTACTTGAGTCAGTTTTTCCTCAACATTCCTGCTGGCAATTTATGGGATGAGGTACTTCCATTACTTTAGCGTATTGGGTGGAAAGAGTTTACAGATAAAAAACCTAAGGTTTACCCCAATATGGCACGGGACTTCCTCTACTCATTTGAGTATTATTTTAAGGGAGACACAGATGATGCGAGTACTGTTGGTTTCAAGTTTGGCAAGAGAGGGTATTCATTAACATTCAAGCAATTTTCAAAATATCTAGGATTTATGCCAGATGCCCCTGTGGAATTAACTGATGTGTCTGCTGAAGATAATTAGGAGCAAATCTGAGATCATCTGCAACTTGAGCCATGAAGATGAGGTAAATGCAAAGTTCATGCTCTAAGAGATTATACATTGAGGATAATTCATTGATTTTAACAAGGAGTGTTTACAATAATTTGAAGAATGCAAGTGCAGTAAATATTTCTTAGGCCATGATTCTTCGGTGTACGGTAGATGGCATTTTTATCAGTAGAGCATTGATCATCGTAAATAAGATTCGGGAATTATAGAAAATGTCAGATAATGTTAATAGCATCTCCATTGGCTGGATTGCTACAATTTTGGCAACCGCAGTTGGTCATCTCACCATAGGCAACTTGATTGTGAGAGAGCTACCATGCATTGATAATAAGATGCTCAAGAGAATGAAGATTCTCATATCTAGGCCATGGGGCCATTGGTCTACCCGGGAGGAGTATCTAAGGAAAAATAACATTCGAATTGAGGAGCAACATGATGAGCCTAATGGAGAGCCTGCTGCACCAGCTGACAATCAATCTATAAATGAGCCGGTAACACCTGAATGGGAAGGCCCATTTAATCAGCTGAGTATGCGGATGGATTCTCACCAGATTCGCCCGCTTGCCTTACAAGGAAGAATGGACACACTGCAGACCACTATTTCAAATACAAAAAACACAGTGAAGGCCTTTGTGCATTAGTATTGGTAGCAGAATCCCCAACCACCTCCACTTCCATCAGCATAGTTCTTCTTCATTTGCTATGGATAGCAAAATTTTGGGAAGGGGGTAGAACGTAAACTCTATTCAGGGAGTTGACTTCTAACCTTCTTAAATTTTATTCATGAATCGGTTTTGCTTGATTTACTTTTGTTTTGTGTTTAGGTTAGTAGTAGGTTGTTTTTTTTGCTTAAGATGTCTATAAAACTTATGTAGTTCAACTTTTTCATTTAGTTTGCACGAAAACTTAGTTTGCCTAGTTTTTCCTCAAAATTATAAACACGTTGAACTTGAATTTTAGAATATGCATGTTTAGAACCTTTGCTTAGCAATAGAACGAATATGTTGTTTAATAAATCTTTAGATAGTTTAATCTTCAACTTGATAAATATTTGTTAGTTTCTAGTTTCTTGAAAGCATTTAAGACCACTTTTTGAACTTAGAAAAAACTATGTAATAAAATAATAAAGTAAGAAAAGTTAAAGCACTAGAACCTTTCTCATCACCCTTCGAAGCATATAAGTAACTCAAACAACTTAGAAAATGATCTAGGCAACAATTTTCTTATTAAGCTTTCTAAAAACCTTTCTCCTACTTTTATGAAATTGTATCCTTTGTAAGCCAATTTGAGCCTGAAAGGGTATGCTTAATGCATGCCAATAACGATTTTTATTATTACACTCAATTTTCAACCATTTAAACTAAAAAGCTTTTGTCTTACCATATGGAATTGGTCACTTTAGGATTAAATGAATTTATGTGAAGTTAATATCTTGATGGGTGTAGTGAGAAAATTTATGGGAGGAATTATTGATGAAGTCAAAAGAAAAATTACCTTGTATCTACCTTGATATCATTCAGATCTCTTTCAATGCTAGCATTATGTGAAAAAAAAATTATTAACCAATTGAGAAAAAGGAAAGCTAGCATCTATGAAAAAATCTAAGTGTGGGGACAAGGAAGAAAAAGAATGATGACTTCTAAAAGGGTATGACTTGGGTACATTTTCTTTCAAAAGAGTTTTTGATTAAGAAAGCTTGATTAAGTTTGAATAAGTTATTCATGGATTGAGTTAATGGGATTGTTAATATGTTTTGTCTTAGAGTGGATATTCTTTTTTACTATCTTATATCCATTCTTTGATAGCTACTATTACTTTAGCCTCATTACAACCTTTGTAAGACATATGTGATTTTAAGTTTGTTTTGAGTTATTTAGCGTAGATGATCTTTGGGTTCTGGTGCTAAAAGAGAGGCTTATGGTGTCTCTAGAGTTTTAAGCACAAAACTGTTTGTATGCATATGTATACATTTATTATAAACTTTACTATCTAGTTGTATTGATATTTTGATTTATAAAATATTTAAAACGATTTGGTCTTGCACACACTCAAGGAAATTAACTTATATTATCTTGATTGAAGTTGTTCTATTTAGAGATTATATCAAGTACTTTTGTTAAAATGCTGAGCTTGGTTATGAAATGAATGATTCTTTATTCAAGTTTGATTATTTTAAGGAATTGGATTGTTCTAATTTGCTCGAGGGCAAGTAAGGGTTAAGTGTGAGGTATTTGATAAGTGTGAATTATATATTATTTTTAGTATATTTTCAGTGCTTTTATTTAGTTAATTTAGTGTAATTTAGGTTGATTTTTATTTAAATGTTGATTTGTGTGTTTTAGAAGCTAATTAGAAGTTTTGGTGCTTTTCAGGTATATTTTTCTAGAAAAATGACTTAATTGCAAAAAGGCAAAAAGATTTGGGCCAAAACTATGAATTTGGGAAATTCATGCAAGAAAATATTCGTAGAGTCCAGTGGAAGCTTGCTTGGCCACGTATGAAGGAAGCTTCAATCTTGCTTGGCCGTGCACTGAAAGAATTTAAGTTGACTGGCCGTGTGTCTCTTGGGTTTTCTTCATAATTGGCCGTGCATTGAACAATTCTTCCTTGTTTGGCCATGTGTTTCATAGCTTAAAGGAATGCTTGGTTGTGTACCACTTTTGCTGGAGAGAATAAATGCTTGGCCGTGTGTGTCATTTCAAAGAAAGTTGCTTGGCCGTGTGATGTAATCTCCCATGATGCGAAGAATTTCTCGATTAAGAATACTTCTTTTCCTACTTTAATTTAGGAAGTTTAGAACGATTCTACGACTTGTTTTGCTTATAAATAGAAATCTGAAGCACCAAAGAAAAAAATCAACCATTAATTATCAAGCTTTAGAAGAATTTAATAGTTTTTAGTTTTTTACGTAGTTTTCTGTCTACTTTGTTTTTATTATTTTCTTAAAGCTTTGTTTTAGTTTTCAAACATGCGTAGTGAGTAGTTTTATTTAACTTTTGCTAAAGGATACTTGAATCCTTAATTTTTATTGTTATGACTTAAGCTTATGCTTCAACTTAATACAAGTTTTGATTATTTCTTAGTTCTAAAGCACAGTCTTATCATTATTTAGCTAGAGTTTGGTTGTTAACTTGTTTAATTATTGGTTAATAATTGAATTTTAGTTTGATCATTGATATGCATGTTCTTAGGTTAAATTACTTAGGTTAATGCATGATTAGATTCTTCATTAGATATAATTGGGTGTTAATTAAGATAAATTAAGATTAAGAATGGTGTAACTAAGAATATATGAAAGTTAAATTTACTTGAAAAAGAATTTAATAGACATTTAGGAGATTTAATTCAAATTTTTATGCTAAGTGTTGAATTGTTCTTAATATGAGAATTTTAATGCTTGGAATGATAATCTTAAGTTAAGTTATCTGGTTTTATTTATCTGAATTCTTCATAATCACTTGTGTTTTTTTGAGATTAAATCATAATAATATTGGTTAAGGTGGATAGTCTTTTAGTTAAAGTTACTTTTTAATATTGATTTTTTTACCTCATTTAAATTAATGCTTTTGTTTTACGTTCAATCAAATCAAATCTTTCATTGTTTTACTTTAATTTCAGTTTAAAGTTTTGTTTTTTTGACATTCATCGTGACAACTTTGGGATTTCTTTTCTATCTTTTACACACAAATTTCATTTTGAAATTAAAATCATTCACACAAATACAGATTTTCCTTGGATTCGATATTATAGGGTCATAATTATATTTTCCAATATTACTAACCGATCTAGTACGCTTGCTAGACACCGCTCGGTCAATGATACCAATGCTAATTGCTCTAGTAGGCCTTCTAAAGAGATTCTTGTTAGATGGGTGTGATTTTGAACAATGCCTTGTGGTTATGGAGAAACCCGAAGGGGATCCTACTAGGGATGAGATTATTGATAGCTACATCAAAATGCTTGCAATGGTTGTTAAGAATAAACATTATGGATAACACTACAAGAAACTTGATGAAGACTTTGGTGCTCGGATTGCTCTTTGGTCTTTGGTATATCTTCAATATTTACTTCAACATCTACAACAAGCAGGCCTTTCTTTCATTTTTATTTATTGTGTTATTTTTTCGTATTATTTTCATATGTGTTTGGTTGCCGAGAAAAACATCATTCATTCTTCATTTCTTTGTTTACTAAATCAATTTGGTAAAGGAAAATTATTTCGGTCTCATGGACCCTTTACCTCAAAAACCCCTCTAGTACGTTGTTTATCTATTCCTTTTTTTTCTTGATGCGGACATTGTACTGTAAGTTATGTGAATGATAAAATCTTATCATCCAGCTTTTTCTTACAGTGGAATATTTGACTAGTCACCTATTTGTGTCTATGTTACAGTAATTTTCCATGAATAAGCTCACTTTAAGTCGAATGCCTAGGCTTTTTCCGTAGAAGCACTACACTACATCTATATGTAGTGTTTTATATTTTACATTACTAACATTTATCTGATAATTTAGGTTTTATTTGGTTGATTGACTCGGATAGAAATTGATTACGCAGAGTATTTTTTTTTATTAAAATTATTATCAGATCTAGGTTTTATTCATGGGAATTATAGAATTTTGGTTTCTAGTATAATAATTGAGGGAAAGCAAACACAAGATTTTGGTTTTTTCTGCTAAGTCTTTTAGGAAATTAGATGGCCTTAGCTGAGTTAATAAGCCTTTAATTATTTTCCTGGGTTTCTTCCACTATTTATTGAATGATTCCTAATTTTACTTCTCGACTGTGCTTTTGATGATGTCTTGATGATATTTTTATATTTGTTTGTTTCAGAGGAACCTAGATCAGTTAAAAGCATTATCAAAGAAGCTCAAGTCAAATACCTTAAAAACTGAGGCCCCTTCTCAATCTATTGCTGTAATAAGGTGCCTTTTATGATTTCATTTGTCAAATTCCCTTAGTGACTATTTGATTTACTAGTAAATTTCATATTGCTGATTATTGGCCAATGAGTAAGGCATAATGAGGAAAGCATAGATCTTATTACAATTTTTGAGGTTTAGTTTGCTATTGCTATGATTAATATTCGAACTTCTAGTTTGTTCTGATATGCTTCTTATCAACTATAAATAGCATAAAAAAATGTTTGGAAGAGAAGAGCGAGAGTATATATTCATCTTGGTTTTATTTGGTCTTTGCATTCAAAGGCTTCTTGCACGTGAGGGAATAAATGCTAAGCAGCTTACCCGAGATCTTATTTCTTTTGAATTGAAGGTAAAGGCTTGCTCTCATTGTAGTTGATGTATTTAACGTTGCCTTATTAGGTACAAGTTTGTAAACTGTTGATTATTTCTTAACATGATTTTCCTTTAATAAGCTTCTTTTGATCTTGAATGACCATAAAGCAAATTAAATGCTCAGGTATTTGAATCTATTTTATCTTCTTTTTGAATGAGAGGTTCATTGTTTACTAATCAGACCAACTTATGCTACCTTTGCAATTACAGTTGTGTTTAACTTGCTTTTGATTATAATTTTCATTTAATATCTAGGTAGCAGAGTAGTTTGTTGTGTTTAATCCCCTATTCTTAATTTCTTTTCCTCTGATGGTTCTCATTGTTTGTTCTTTGAAGTAATTGTGTTTCAAACTCATACACACAGCAAGTTAAGCATATTTTTTGATATAAGGGGTTCAGGTTGTAATTTTCTATACAGCATTGATGTTCTGAGATGCCAACTCATTTGTCTTCTTATGAGTAAACCAAAGGGTTTGACTACTGTAGCCAATAATTTTTGTTGTTCAGTTAAAAAGAGCCTGTTGGTTCCTTTGGCATTTATTTTTCAGTGCAAAAGTTTCCAACTTGCTCTTCTTTCTTGTAGCTGGGTATTTTTCTTATGTAATTTTGAGTTTTGGAATATGAAATATATTTTTTTGCTTTGTTTTTATTGTTAAAAAAATTAACTTTGAATTGCACATATGATATTCAGTCTTCTTGTCCAGTGTGCTAAGCTCTTCTTCTTTTTCTTTTTTCTTTTTCCCTAACAGGTGTACAAACGTAGTTATGATATTTGTATGCAGCTATATGAGAAGGAGCTTTTGACAGAAAGTTCACATTTGCACATATATAGGTATGTTTGCCTTTGTCTCTCAAAATGTTACTCTTTGCATGAATTTTTGAATAAAATAACATTGGGTGTTACAAAAGTTAAAAGTCAGGGATCGATATGTTGTTATGTCATTTAAAATACGAGCTACTTAAAAGTCAGGGATCAATATTATATTGATGATAGGTTTGGCATCATCAAGTGGAAAAGAGACTGCTTCGTCTCTATCATTTCTGGGCCTCTGTTCTAAAGATGATTTTCTATCCTTGCTTGCGAGAAAATCTTTTACTTCTTTTTGTATTCATTATCTTAATGCAATTTCTTCCCTCATGTTGATGTGTGCGCATGTGTTGTTAATACAATTTCTTCCCCCATGTTAAAAGTGCTGAATTTGTTGATGCTGAAGGCCTATTGACTGTATGTTACTTTAGTTATTGAAAGTGTTGTTGGCAGTTACTGCATGTAACTCTTATTCCTTGCATAAACTCTATTGAAAGTGTTGAAGGCCTATTAGACTGTGTATTACTTTAGTTATTGAAAGTGCTATCAACTCTAGTGCGTTATGTCCTTGGGTCTATCTTGTGACTGTCTCATAACTCTACTATTTCAAATAAATCTCTACTACTTAACAAAAAAATAATAATAAAACAAAGGTTCATTTCTTGGCATTTGAGTGAGGCTTCATTTTTCTCTTTGTATTTTATTGTTTCTTGGCAGATATGATATAGTATTTTAATTATCTGGGTAATATCAATTTCTTATCGACATTCAATGTCTTTTATGAGATTATTTATGCACATCTAAGTTCAGAAATCACTTATTAATTTAATTTTAGTTTAACTTAGCATCACCAACAAAGTAGCAGCAAGAATCGAACTGATTGGACGTAATAGAGATAAGAGTTTAAAGTGAGAAAGGTAACATCAACAACACTGCAATAACTTTTACCATCTTGCATTCAGTATTTAGCTTCTATTTTGTGCTATTTTCTTAAGAAAAACTTTAATCAACATATAAATGGTGCATTGATATTTGTGTGTATCATGACATCAGACAAATATATGATTGAATTCTTCTCCTTATCACCACCATGTTGTTTGTCAACAAACTCTAGGCATGTCATAAGTTTTTCTCTCTTATTTCAAAAAGTAAGGCCATCTCTAGTATCTATAACTATTTTTTAATTTCAAGAATTTGACAGTTGTTTGACTGACGGCTTCATGGCTGTTCTAAAACTTTGATCAATCCTGTAAGTAAATACATTAAATATCTCTTTCAACTTACAATGTAATTTCATTGACCAAATAGAAAACATTTGTCGAAAGACTGAAAAGCTACCATATTGGTCTGAATATGAAGATGACAGAAAACCTTACAGTGATAGTGTTGCCTTCAGGAATTTTTCTAATTTGTCCTTTTACTAGTCATTTGCTTCTACATATCTTTTTTTTAATTAACTAAAAGAATCTATATCAAGATAATTTTAATTTTGTAATTACATTGTAACTTAAAAGTGCAGCTACAGGCTAGATAAGATGTTATTAATATATTTCAAATTATATTATATATTGCAGATGAAGAAAATAGGATTAGTGAATCTTTATATGCTGTTATCCTCTCCTTATTTTGTTTCTTTGGACATACTATGGGATTGTCTTAGGCATGTGGAGTTAGTTTTCATGAAGGACTGGTCTTTACAAGAATAGTACTTATTTTTTATTTTAACTAACCATTCTTTGCTTTGTATGTATATGTGCACAGAGTTATATTTTACTAATGCCATTGGGTGTACTTCTTGCACTTTCGTGTTTGATGAATATTTGAAAATATATTGCAAATGCATATCATTTTTCTTTTAGTCACTAAAGCATCAAATGTAACACAAGATTTATTTGTTGTTGCTCACTAGTATTTTGGTATGAAATCATTACTTTGATTCACTACTAGTATGCAATCAATTATTTATTGATCTGTAAATTACACATCAGTTATTTGTTTTGCTATGAGCAGCTAAAAAGTGTAGATGAATGTCAAGAATAACTTGAGAGCATTTGGGTGGTGCTTTCTTACTTGGGCTGATTGCTGATCTTTATGCTTTCATTAAAGTTCTATGTTTCATGATTCACTCGTATGATGTTGCAAGATGCAAGGAAAAATTTGAAGAAATTGCTAATTGCAAATATCAAAGTGAAAAATGTAGGTTTTTTATAATGTTTGTTTGTAATGCATATATTGATAAAAATATATAAAGATTAGTAGCAGTTCAGAATTTTTTGAAAAGGTTCACTATTAATCTTTTAGATCTTAATCCTCCATTTACTTCTCTTTGCATTTCTTTTCTTTTACTCTCTCACATTAGGGTGGTTGTACATTGCCATATGTGTGTGAAAAAATGCTAATTGTTATTAATGAGTATTAATTTAGTAGTAACGGTGTTCTCCTATTGGTGTGAGATTGTAGTTTGAACCCTAGTTGAAGCATTATCTCACACACACACTCAAAAGCCGCAGATCCCAACTTAGTCAGTTCTCTGTTGAATCCTTGCCCTGTTCAGGAATCATGTTTTCATCACCATTTCTTGTGGAAAGATATATTTATATATAACCTCTTGGTCTCTTATATAACTTCTACAGGTTCTGCTCTGAGGTTATTTTGCATTTAGTTTCATCTTTGTTATAAGATACAAATAAAATTGAAGTTATAAAATGAAATCTTTGTAAATTAATTTGAGCTTCTTATTTGCATCTTATTTAGAGACGCAGGCTTTCTAGGTCAGCATATAGCTAAAAAAAGTAGATGCCTACAATGATTGAGGAGTTAGATACTTAGCTTAATATTATTTATTGTTATTGTTCCTTGCTTATTAATGTTCTCTGAATGTATAAAAGTAGTATAACATTTTGCCTATGGGAAGCTAAAAATAAATGCTTATACCTTTTTTCAGTGCCTCTGGCATTATAGACACAGCTATGAATATTTGGATTTGTCTTATTTTTAGGGGAGATGCTGCTGAATTTTCAACAATACATGAGTCTATTTTTATAATTTTTCTTTTTTTATATAATTTTTCTTGCTTTATTCTATTTTAGGCTAAAAAGAAATGATGACGGCCCACAACTTGTGAAGTCTTCTTGTACATCCATACAAAGTAGAATGATGGAACGTCTTTTGTTAATGATAGATGCAGAGCGATATATGTAAGTGTAAATATTGTAATTGCATACTAGAAGAATTTATAGATCTTACTTCTAATTTGAAATATGGATTTTTCAAGATGAGATTCGTACCGAGCTTCGTGCTAAGATTCATGCTGAGCTTGAACAAGAGTTGGAATAGCATGTGGAGCAACGGGTCAAACAGATCCAATAGAAGATGCAAGTACAACAACAACTTTTCCAGCAACAGATAGAGGAACAAATGAGCTTATTCAATTCTCATACTGTCTGTACTAATGGCTCAAGTGCTTCACTACATGATCCATACATCAGGTCATAGATACTTTTTACCTACATTATAATGTTATAATATACATAGTAGGACATCTTATATATCTTTTGTTTCTGCTATATATGCATGTATATATTATTTTGGATATGTTCATTCTATATATGCATGCATATATTATTTTGGATATGCAATGATATGCACTTGTAAATACTAGTTTATTTAATAATATATATATATATATATATATATATATATATATATATATATATATATATATATATATATATATATATATATATATATATATATATATATATTAAGTATTAAGTACTCTATAAATATTATTGTATTTTTTAGTTTATTATTTAAATAATAAAACCTCCATAGTAAATTAAAAAAATTTTCATTTTAAATTTAGAAAGTGTAATAAATAATATTATTATCATCTTGATATTCAAAATAATATTTAGCGAGGACCAATCTCATATCAAATTAATTTTGCAATAACAATATTTGTTACAAATTTGAATCTAAAATTTAGTAAGGAATTTTTCGTTCTAAAATTAAAAGTCCTAGCAAAATTTAGCGAGGAGAAATTCCTCACTAAAATTTAAATTCCTCTTAAAATTTAGTGAGTAATTCAGTCATCGCAAAAGTTAGTGATAAAAAAAGTCCTCGTAAACGTTGCCAAGGGCTTTAGCCTTACAAAATTTAGCAAGACTTTAGTACTCCCAAACGCCAGCAAAGACTATATTTGTCATCAAATTTAGCGATGAAAAAATCATCGCAAAAGTTAGCGAGGATTTTAGTCCTCACTAAAATCAGCTAGGATGACTTTTGTTACGAAATTTTTGTCCTCCTTGAACTGATTTAACAACGAAAAATCATCATTTAGTGAGGAACTTTTTCCTTACTATTTTGCATTTTTCTTGTAGTGAACTATACACATTCTTTTTCTTTTCTTTTTTTTTTCTTCAAACACACCAATACAGTCGTGGAACCATATCGAAGTTACCACTATGCAAGTCATTATGACTTACTACCGTAGTTACATAAATATCCCTACGGCTAGTCATGTACATCCTAATTCCTAATTTCACATCTAATACTAAAGGCATACCTTCATTACAATATAATACAGTTTACATCAATGCATCATTACCAATTCATGGTATTACAGTCATAATTGGTATACATTATCATAAATAGTCTCACTATTCCATAAATGCCAATTTCTTCAATTAAGACCATTCAATTCACACATAATTATTTGGCTTACTGATTTTATTTTATTATTTTATTCTCCATTACATGTTTCTTGCACATCGTATGACTTATTTATACCCTATTATGCAGTTGTTTAAATTTATTTCCTACATACATACAAAGTCCTCCAATGTCCCTATTAAGTCAGATTATGTCAATTTTCTTTTTAAATTATATTTTCTACTCAATTTAATTACAATGATCATATAACCACATATTTTTAATTATTTCAATTAAGTTCATAAAATTACAATTTGGTCCCTAATTTTTCAATGGTGGCTGAATTTCCCTCTTAAATTAAGTATCTATTAAATTAAGTATGTCTCTTAAATTAAATTTCATAATTTCATTAATTTGACCTCCAATTTCTCAATTCTAAATTCAATTGCACATTTAATCCATAATTAACCTAAAATTTTTATAATTATATATACAACATATATGAAATTAAAGGGTTTAGAGTTATTCACTTACCTAATTTCACTCCAAATCACTCAATAATCTTGCATTTGTCTTTATCTTTGATTGTTTGGCTTCCCTCACCTTATCTCTCTAATTGACCAAATTTTCATGTCCAAAATTCACCATGATCTCAATCAATTTTAGTCCAAATAATTCATACAAACTCAAAATTAACACTTAATTAACTAAATTATCAAGAAAAAATCAATTTTACCTAAACTTACCAAAATAATCACTTGATGAACTAGAATATTCCTTCCTTCTTTCACCACTATAGGCAACCAAAGATGGAAGAGAAGCAATTTATTGGTAATTTGGTTGAAATTAGGGGTTTATTAAAGCTTGAAAAGTGAGCAAAAATGGAGAAAGAAGAATAAAGAGTTAAAGTAGCAAGGAGGAGAAGAAGAGTCGGTCAAATAAGAAAGCAAAACAAGATTTTTCCCATTTAATATAGCTTACACACTTTAGGATAAAAATTAATTAAGTTTTAAGTAGATCAAATGCCATTTGTCACTCTTTACTTGGCCAAAATACTATTAATTGTCAATTTTTAATAAAAATTATACAAAAAAAAATTTAAAAAATATTAATTAGGTCATATTTAAAATTTTGGATCAATCTAAGGTCGTTTTAATATAAAACTTATCCCGAATGCATATTTTACCAATTCGAAAGCTGAATTTTTAAAGTCTTCAAAAAAAATTATTTTATCCTTCCAAAAAATCATATACATAATTTTTAGTGACTCGATGCAATCAAAATAATTTTTAAAATCCGTAAAATATTTTCAAGCCAGTCAAAGTTTATGGTAAACTCTATTGGTCCCATTATTTATTTTATTTTCCAATTTTAGAGGCATATTTGCTCTCAATTTAAGCCCAAATTATCCAATGATCTCATTATAAATAGTAATTTCCAATGGTAAAAAAAATTATAGGCTCGATGGGCTCCATGTGATACTATTCATCCTTGAAAGGTACTATACATATGATCGGCTATTCCTGGGGCATGACACTACCTTAGGTGGAGTTTTTATTGAATTTTTAGTTAGGTGGATTGGTGGCTTCTCGGTGTATGTGAGCTGCAAAAGTGCTTTTTTTTTTAAAGTTATGGGGATTTCTTTTAGGGCTTCAAGAGGACTGGAATTGAGGTTGGAATAAAGTTGTTCTTCAAATCGATAATAATAGTGTGATCTCAGTTATTACTAAAGATAATGAGATTTATCCTTTGCTTTGTGCTATAGTTTTGTGGATTCGGGACCTTCTTCATCAGGATTGGCAAGTGAATATTCATCACATTTATAAAGAAGCTAATAAGGCTACTAATTTCCTTGCCAATTAGACCTTTAGTCAAGACTTGCAATTGACTTGGCACTATGATTATCATGTTCATCTTAGAGATATTCATGCAAATGATAACAGGGGAACCCCAGTTCCTACACTTGTTAGGATGTAATTTTATTTTTTATTTTTTGTTTCTTCTTCTTGTAAAAAACTTTCTCCATATAGATTTACAGGAAAACATATTACATATATATTTTATTTTAAAGAAGATACTATATCCTTTCTTCTCTTTCATTTGACATTTTTTCTCACGCTTTTTTTTTGCTAAAAATAGGACATATTTTAGCCACCAATTTATTTTTCGGACATTAATGATGAAATTGGAAGAATTTTAATTTGCATGTCCTAGATTGGCGAATAACCTAATTTATTATGATAAAAAAATTTTGATCAAGAAGAAATCTTACTTATGGAAAGTAAAGTTTTTAATATCAGTATAAACTATATGAAAACCTAATTAAAAGATCAATCAAGAAGTATTAGCAAATAGAAGATAAGGTAAAGGCTTAATGTATAAAATTCCTCTAATTTATAAAATATTTCAAAATTCATACTTAAATTTTGATTTTTTTACTATATTTAGTTTACTAGCTGAAATCACAATAACTTTTTATAGATAACTAATAATCCTGGGAATTTTAGGAGGAAAGGAGTCATGTGTGGTAAATGAGAGAGTGCCATTTAGGTTTGCACATACTTGGTAGGTAAGAGCAATCAGGCTCATCTAAATGAGAATCTTGCAAAAAAAAGTTTATCTGGTCGGACCGGACTTGAAAACTAAGACGATTAAGTTAGTTTCAGACTTTTTATAGAGGGATAAGTATTATCTTAAAATTCTTGTATGTGTGTATTTTGAAAATAAACCTGGTATTTATAAGAGTAAAAAATCCACTTAAGAGGCCTATTTCTATATCTAAATAGGTAGGAGGTGATGTAATTTTTGAGAAGCAGTGATAGCATGTGTCAGGAGTTTCTATCAGGATAAAGTTATTTAGGTTGATCGGACTTATCCCATCAGGTGCACTTTTGGTGCACCTCTAGCAGTGTGCAAGAGGTAGTGTGGTGTTGGGCCTTTAATGGTTTGGGCTTCTTAGTAGGTTGGGCTTTACTTTTTATTAGCCTATTTGTTTATGAAATATTAAGTATTATTATTTGTTCCCCCTCCAATGCTCTAATCAATAAATCAGACTGTTATTAGGTTTATTTGATACGTATTTTTTTTGCGAGATGGTTGTATCTTGTGAGAGTTTTTTAGGAGATATTTTGGTTAATGCCTAGGTGGACAGTATTTTCATCTATCCATTTGTTTTTTTGATTGAAATTTATTTTTAGATACGCCAGTTTTAAGGGCTAATTTCCTAGCCATTGCTTTATCATCATTTTTTTGGGCTTGTTTTGATCCTATTGGTCGAGTATTAGTTAGATATTATGCCCTACCAATGGTGGCTTTTTAACTTCTTGAGCCTTAACTTATGAGCCTGATTGAGCTTTATGTTCTTTCTGTTTTGTTTTGCATGTTGGGTTCATTTTTATAGGTTAGCTTTTTCAACCTTTAGTGATATCCCGTCAAGCGGGTCCTTTTGTTTGGTTTTGTACTTTTGTGATTCTTCTTTCTCGATGTCTTATAAGGTCGGGCATTTCTTATTGTTCGTTTTCATTATTAAAGGTTCTTGCAAAAAGGGGTAGTACATATTCATATAACCGAAAATTTTAACCTATTTTTTAGAGAATTACCATTTCGAACGTGTTTTTTTTGTGCCTTTTCCGTTCTGGAGGTGTTCCTTTTATTTTTAAATAGTGATTCTCTCTTGTGCTTCCCGCTCTACATTCCTATTCCTTCGTTGCAGGCTTATTTTCTTGAAAAAGGCATGTCAGTGTAAAGCACCAAGTAAAGGGAGTAGAGTTACCTGAGGCATCTTCTTGCTTATTTGCCTTACTTCTTGTGTATAAGGCTTTTTTACATGGCTCAACTGAGGTATGGCTTTTTCTTTATCTTTTTTTTTATGGGAGTATGATTTTTATTTGTGCCATGTTTCTTTTGTTGCTATTATGACTTTTTAATCCTTGATCGGGCTTTTTCTCGATAAAAAAGTGGGGTCGAATTTGTGGACTTCAGGCCTATCTAGGGCTGGTATTTGATTAGGTTAGTATCGCCTTATATTTTTTGCTTTCGGCTCTAATTTTTGCTTTAACGGGGTTGTTAGGGTGGATGTCCTTTCACCTTTTTTCTTTGCAAGTTAGTCTACTATGGTCACTTTTTATGTCCCAATCGATTTTTTAGTGAGATGGTCTTTGCTTGCAAGTGAAGTTTTCCTTTCAAATTTTATCCTTTCAAATTTTATTAACTCCATGTGGTGTATATCTTGATACTGTTAAGTTTCTTAGAGGATTTGCTTAGGTCGAACACTTTACTTGTAGAGCGCTTCAGCTTTCTTTTTCCTTTATAAATCTTTTTTGTTGGTTTATGGATTCTCAACCTTTTATTAATGCCCCCTTCCTTTTTTTAAAAGAAGAAGTGGAGCTTATCATAGACGACCATCCTGCCTGGGTTGCGGCTTGACATTTTTATTTTTGCTATGTCTTGATCTGGTCTTTTTGAGACTATCTTTGAGGATTGATTCTTGATCAGCTCTCGACTTTGAATGAGGCTTTTTAGGTGCTTAATCTTCCCTTTTGTATTTTTTATTTTTTTTAGGTTTTTTCGTTGGAGAAATAGGTTTTGTTTTAGAGGTTATCGTAATTTAAAGCCTTTGAAGATGTTTAATTGATTGATTTTAGCTTTCCTCAGGATTTCAAGATTCAAATTTATCGATAGTCTATTTATTTCTTATACTTATCTTTCTTATTGTGTTCTCTTTTCTTCTTTTTGCTCAACTACTAACTCTCAACGAAAGCACCAAATGGTAATCTTGGAATTTTTAAAAGAAAAGGAGCCGTGTGTGATGAATGAGAGAGTGTCGTTTAGGTATACACGTACTTAAGAGGTAGGAGTGATCACGCTTGCCTAGAATATAATCCTGCAAAAGAAAATTTTACCTAGTCGGATCGAACTTTAACACTACAATAATTAAGTCAGTTTTAGACTTTTTATAAAGAGAGAATGTATTATCTTATAATTCTCATATGTGTATTTTGAAAATGAACCTGATATTCATAGGAGTAGAAAATTCACTTGAAAGGCCTATTTCTGTGTCAGAATAGGTAGGAGGAGATGTAATTTTTGACAAAAAGGTGGCAGTGTATGTCAGGAGTTTCTGACTAGATAAGGCTGTATAGGCCGATTGGACTTGTCCCATTAGGTGGACTTTTGGTGTGCCTCTTATTATGTGCGTGAGGCAATATGTTGCTGGGCCTTTGGTGGTTCAGATTCCTTAGCCAGTTGGGCTTTACTTTTTATTGGTCCATTTATTTACGAAATATTGAGTATTATCATTAACCATTTTTCAATTATAATATATTGTTTTTTCATCTTCATAAATGCCATTGTAATTTTTATCCAATCCTCCACTTGCAATAAGTAAATCAAAGATTGTGAAATCATCATATTCTTATATTTTCTCATAGTAAAACTAGTGTTAAAATAATTATTTCTATTGTTTTATAACTCCTACATACATATTAATATGTTTTAATGGTAAAATTTTTTATTTTACCATAGAAAATGAACATATTGTGATAAAAAAAATTTTTATAATGGTCACTACAATTTTAGAAGGTAAATTAAATATAGTTAAATTTTAAATATAAATTTTAAAATTTTTATGAATTCTGAATGATTTTATATGTTGAGCGTAAGTTAAACTAACAACAAATCGTAAAAAATAGAGAATTATATATAAAAATATACAAATTTTTTATTTTTGACAGTACATTTTTATTGATAATTAGCAAAGAAAATCTAAAAGATTATCCAAGAAAAATAGGAAAGAAAGTAAAAATCATACGTAAAATTTTAACCTTAAAATTTGAAAGTGTGCCATATGCAAAAACCAAAATATATACCCAAACAAGCTTACAAGAATATATTAGTAGATAAAAAGAATGCTAGATAATTATGAAATAATATATATATATATATATATATATATATATATATATATATATATATATATATATATATATATATATATATATATATATATATATATATATATATATATATATATATATATATAGAATTTTGGGATACACCAATAACTCACGAGATGATAAATTAATCTCGATATAAATAATTATATATCAAAATAGAAAATTATGTATATGAAATAAATTCCATATTAGGATTTTCTATAATTAGGAAATCAGACTTTGATAGAGTAAATTAATATGGTCAGTTATCTTATTTATATTTGGTAACTGACTATTAATTGATAATATAATTTCCTTTATTAAAAGTGTAACTACCAATTTTAATAAGCACTAATTAAGACTATTAATTCCTACCTTAATTAGAGCCCTATATAAGGGCTAAAATCAAAGAGTTTTGAAGTTGAAATTTGTCTCTATAATGGAACTTTGCCAAAATTTCTCTGCACTTATTTTCTCTCTTGTTCGTTGGGATTTTTAGTTCGTGGCACGAGTGTTTTCATCCAAAGGATTTTGTGGCATGGGTGAGAACCAGATCAGTGACACAAAAAGGTTGGCAATCTTAGTGTTTGTGATTTCGTGCTTCAAAAGTTATTTATATCTACTTCTTATTAATTTATCGTGATATGATATTTTCCTTTCATTGGTATCAGAGATATTTTTTGTGTTTCGGCATGATAGAATTAGATCTAATTTTTTCTATAAGTTTAGACATGATTTTAGGTTGTTTGGTATGCCTATGATTATGTTCTATTTTTTTTAATTATGGACAGTAGTTTTTTTGTGTGCTTTTTGAACACCGAATTTTTTTTTAATTTAAAAGTCTGTAATTAAAAATTTTAAGTGAAATTTTTTTATTTTTGACCACACCATTAGATTTAGAGATCCCAAAAGCTCCCCTGAAACCTATGACAGTCTATAGTGACAGTCAGACATCGATAGCTAACATTAAAGATCCAAAATTTTATAGTAGGGTGAAGCATATTAACATTAAACATTAATACACTAAAGACATTGTTGTACAAAGAGAAGTGAACTTACATAATATTTCTACACATGATATGATAGCAAATTCATTAACTAAAACTGTATCAAAAGATGTGTTTGAGAGACATGTTAGGTCTCACGGTTTGCATAGGAGTTGATTTATATTGTAATATCTTGACATTATTATTTATGAATAACAACATTTTGAGTTCATTATTGGCAATACATGAGTGTGAATGTTTATATGTGAACATTTACTATTATAAGATAGAACATGTCAGACAGAAAAATAATCCACTCATGCGGGTGTTTACATTAGATTTGTTAATAAGTTAACAAAGTCTAATATGAGGCGATATTTGAACAAAGTGTATGTCGAGAACCTGTTCAAAATAAAAGTGCTATCTTGCAGAAATTACAAGATGAGTTTTGTTAACGTGCAAGATAAAGATACACATGAGATTTTGTGCTTTGGATTAAGGTCCAAAACAAGTTTAAGAATGATCCGATGATATGTTAAATGTAACAATCGTATTCTATCTAACATTCATAAGTAGTTCTGAAGGAAATGGATTAAAATTGAATTTTTTGGTGTATTGCAATCTTACGTTTCTATATGGTGTTATATAATAATAAGACATACTCTCCTTTAATGAGAGAACACCATAACACATGCATCATACCATATGTATTGAAGTTGATAAAAAAAGAGAATTTTATGTGAATAATCTCATATTTTTCTAATGTGAGATCCTAATTTTTCGACCCTCGGTATCCTTAACTTATACCTAAAGTATAGCTCAGTATAGCTAGCTTAGTTAGTCTTCAAAGGGTTATGAAAAAATTCAATCCGGCGGATCTAACTTGAAAAGTGAGCTAGACTATGATGGATTGATATAGTGAAAGGAAAATATATTTTTTGATCACATTATGTGATTTCATGGTTCACCGGTTAATCTATTGTAGTCTTTACAAGTACAGACATAATAGTAAATACGAAAATTATTTTTATGAGATCATGAGATAAAATAACGAATTTAAAAAAACTATCTAGGGTTTGGTATACAATTATAAGAAGATCTTATTTCTCGAGACTTTATATATCCCTAACAGGTGTATAGCATTAGTGTTCTCGATGTGTGCCGATTACACGAATTATCTACATGTATGATAAGAGAGAATGACTAAAAAACGTTTCGTCATATGCGAGTAGGAGATGATAGAATTTTGGGATATGTCCATAACTCATGAGATGATAAATCGATTCCGATATAATTAAGTATATATCGAAATAGAAAATTATGTACATGTAATTAGTTCTATATTAGGGTTTCCTATAATTAGAAAATCAGCCTTTGATAGAGAGAATTAATATGGTCAGTGACCTTATTTATAGTTGGTAACTGACGTATTAATGGGTGATTTAATTTCCTTTATTAAAAGTGTAACTGCCAATTTTAATAAGCACTAATTAAGGCTATTAATTCCTACCTTAATTAGAACCCTATGTAAGGGCTAAAATCATAGAGCTTTGAAATTGGAAATTTTCTCTATAACGAAACTCTGCCAAAATTTCTCTGCACTTTTTTCTTTCTTATTCGTCGGAATTTTTAATTCGTCGCACGAGTATTTTCATCCCAAGAATTTTGTGGTGTAGATGAAAACCAGAACGGTAACATAAAAAGGTTGGTGATCTTAGTATTTATGATTTCACGCTTCGAAAGATATTTATATCTATTTCTTGTTAATTTATCGTGATATGTCATGACATTTTCCTTTCATGTTTAAATTAATTTCCGTCTCAATTCCTGATCCTTAATCTTTATAATTATTGATTATGTTTTTTTTTTTATTTAAAGATCGTCTCCCCCATCCAACATATCCCCAGTGGCATCGCTGTAAATACATAAAAGACTGATGTCTCTTTCTGTACAAATGGGAAAAAAATATTAATAAGACACCTCTTCCCCATCGGTGACTGATTAAAAGCAACCTACTCTTAGATTGTCTTCGTCATCTTTGGTGGCCATCTTTGTTCTTTTGTACATAAAACCATGGTTATTAAACTCAGGTTGACTCGAGCGGTCAGATCGGTTGGATCGTGACTTGGTAAGCAATTCGAGTCGATTCAACATGAAAATCCAAAAGTGTAAAAACTCGGATTGACTCAGAAAAAATTGGGTTGAACCGAAACTCAGTGACTCAGATCGGATTTTGGTTCAACCAAAAAAATTTGCATTTTGAGAAATAAAACCGTAAATTCCTAAATTTTCTTCCCTTTCTCTGCATCCATTTCAGACCAACATGTATTGAAAGAATTACATATAAATAATTAATGCAAAAGATGAATGAAAAAAATAATAAAAGAAAAGGAAAAACGACAATAAGAAGAATGAATGTGTAGCATTTTAATTGGACTGTCAAAGATGCCATAAGCACAATTAATAAAGAGCTTCAAGAAAATGATAAGATTAAGATTAAGAATAACAATAAATTAATATTTTGTAATGCTCCAACAACTCTAAAGGTGTGAATAGTACCGCAATAGATCGAGAATTTATAAATGTGTTATATAGATGATGCATGGTGAATATATTGCACATTGATGCTAAATATTTTTACATTGATATTTATTAATTAATAAATTTTTCAATTTATTTTGATATATCATATTTTTATTTTTTTATAAATAATTATATTTAATAAAAATAAAAATTCCGAGTCAACCCGATCCAACCAATTGACTCTGAACTCAATTGGTAGACCGAATCGATCTCCAAGCCGCTTATGAAAACATTGCATAAAACTACAAAAGTTCTTCTCTTTATATAAAATTTTATGCGTATTTATTCCGCATAAACAAAAATAGAGAATAGAATCACAATACCCATAAGCATTGGTTCAAGAAAGTTTTGATATTTTTCATTTATTGCTGCTTTGGTGATGATGGGTAGATTTCTTGAGAGATTGACTGCGTTTGTGAATAACAGATGGCTAGTATTTGTGGCTGCAATGTGGATACAATCTTGTGCAGGAGTTGGGTACTTGTTTGGGAGTATATCACCTGTTATAAAGAGCTCTTTGAACTATAATCAGAGGCAGCTAGCAAGGTTGGGTGTGGCTAAGGATCTTGGTGATAGTGTTGGATTCTTAGCCGGGAGTTTGTCTGAAATCTTGCCTTTATGGGTGCCTTGCTTGTCGGCGCCTTGCAGAATTTTGTTGCGTATGGATGGCTTTGGCTTATTGTCACCGGTAGAGCTCCAATTTTGCCTTTGTGGGGCGTAAGTATATATCCATCTATCTATTCATGTTTGATTGCTTGATATGATTCGGATTGATTACTCGGTTGGTTACCTATCGAACTAAGCGAATGGCTTTATGTTTTTCTTTGCTGAATAGCGTTGCGGGTTGGCTTGCCGATAGTAGTGGTTTTTTTTTTCGTTGATGAAAATCGGAGTTGAAAATTCAATTTTTGATCTGAGTGACGGTTTTAACTGTTGTGCTTTTCTTGTTAAAGTTTTTTTTTTTCGTTAAATTTTTTTAACTAGTAAATGCTATTAATTTTTTTTATTAATTTTTAGCAATAAAATTTATAAAAAAATACTTTATTACTATAGATAATTTTTATTCCTAAATTATTAAAATTTATATATTTTAATTCTAAAATGTAGAATACGTGGTATTATTTTTAATTGGTTACTTTAAAATTTTTTTTCTTTTTTTAACTCTAATAACAAACATATTTTAAAAGAAATTTAATGACATTTTCTAATAATATAAAAAGTTGAACAGCAAATAGTGACTTTTAACTCTTTTTTATTGAAAAGGATTGAGCTGTTTGTTAGTAGTAGTATTTTAGTCTTTTTCGTAACGGTTATCCTATTATGAAGACTAAAATTGAAATGTAATGAAAAATGATTTCTAGCTGTAAAAAAAACGGTTAGAAAGTCCAAAAGAGTTCCCAGGGCCAAAAAGATTATGTTATACCGAATTAGGGTAGGAATGGAAATTTCACATAAATGGCGAAAAATGGCTAGAAACATGGGGAAACGATTGTAAAATCAAAGCTGAAGTATTTTGATGTCAAATGGAGTTTAAAAATACAGTTTTGGGACAAGATGATAATTTTGCACCGTATTGAGGTAAAAAAAAATGATAATTTTCACAAAGCTGGAAAAAATACCTAAAATATGTAATAGAACATAAAAATGGATGAATTTTGATATAAAATGAGCCGGAAATGGACTTAAAACGGACGAAAATGAAGTTTTTTGGGGACTGAAATGAAGTGAACTTAAAAAGTACGTAAGTTAAGGGAACATTTTAGTTGGGATTTTAATTCCAATTGGTAGGTTTTTTAATATAAAAATAAAAACTTCACCAGTATGGTATGTGAATAAAAATGGTAATTTTATGATATGCCAGGTAAATCTACTTGTGGTATGTGAGCTGATATGGTATGTCAGGTATACTTGTTATGGCTTGCAAGTTAAAAATGGTATTTCTAATTTAATTTATTCTTTAATCCAATAATTGTAAAATGGCATCTTATGTAAATAAGGCAACATTCTAAATATTAATGTTCTTGCATTTTGACCTTAAATGGAGATTGCATGATTCTTGGCTATTAATTATTAAACCATGATGAGATATGCATATTGTGTAGCAATATTACCTTATTTAACTGATTCTTTACAATATGGAGGGTACTTAATTTTTTTTTATTTTATTTTCTTTATTGTAAATATGTAATATTATTGAATATGCATGATTTAGATTTACTAGTATGCATTGCAATAAATATGTAATATTATTGAATATGTATGATTTAAACTACTAGTCTGCATTGTATCAGTATTGCTAGGCATTAATGTATAATGTCGAAAGCCACCCTTAGATACCGGGCATGTAGCGAGTGCTGCCAAGGAATACAGTTCTCAGAGAATCAATGAATTGATCCCTGTTCAGAGTTAAAACACTTGTGCATAATTAGTGAGACTTATCGATTTGGCAGGAATTATTCAATTGCAACATGTGCAGGGATAATTAGTTTGCTGAATTGTTAAATATATATATGATGGTATGCAGATGTGCATTCTTATATTTGTGGGGAACAATGGTGAAACTTACTTCAATACGGCTGCTCTGGTTTCTTGTGTCCAAAACTTTCCTAAAAGTCGGGGTCCTGTGGTGGGAATACTTAAAGGCTTTGCAGGCTTAAGTGGTGCAATTTTGACCCAAATATATACAATGATCCATTCCCCTGATCATGCATCCCTTATTTTTATGGTTGCTGTGGGGCCAGCAATGGTAGTCATTGCTATGATGTTCATTGTAAGGCCTGTTGGAGGTCATCTACAAGTTCGATCATCTGATGCCACCAGTTTTAAAACTGTATATAGTGTATGCCTTTTATTAGCTGCTTACTTGATGGGTGTTATGCTTCTTGAAGATCTAATCGATGTAAGACACATTGTTATTATAATCTTTACAGTGATCTTATTTGTTCTTCTGTTGCTTCCCATTTCATTGAGCTTTTTCCAAGAGCCTAGAGATCTAGCAGAAAGAGCGCTTCTACCCGAGGGAACAAAGCAAGAAGCTGGAAATTCCGAGGATAATACGCATGAGGTTATATTCAGTGAGGTGGAAGATGAGAAGCCTATGGAAGTAGACTTGCTTCCAGCATCGGAGAGGCAAAAACGAATTGCACAGTTGCAAGCAAAACTAGCCCAAGCAGCTGCAGTAGGAGCGGTGAGGGTCAAAAGAAGAAGAGGTCCACACAGAGGTGAGGATTTTACCTTAATGCAGGCATTGATCAAGGCAGACTTTTGGGTCATTTTTTGTCTCACTTTTATTGGGCTCTGGATCTGGTTGACTGGGATTGATAACCTGGGTCAAATGAGCCAGTCTCTTGGGTATGATAATACACATATATTTGTGTCCATGATTAGCATTTGGAACTTTCTTGGCCGTGTCGGTGGAGGATACTTTTCGGAGGTGATTGTAAGGTAAAGCATTTATTTAATTTTCTTCCAGATCCTAAAGTTGTATTGAATGTTATTTTTTGACTTTCGGCTGTTGTTTTCATTACGTGTTACACTTTTCAGAGACTATACATATCCGAGGCCAATAGCCTTGGCTATTGCACAGTTTGTTATGGCGATTGGGCATGTCTTCTTTGCTTTCCGCTGGCCTGGTGCAATGTATATTGGTACTTTATTGATTGGACTTGGCTACGGTGCTCATTGGGCAATTGTACCAGCTGCGGCGTCTGAGTTGTTTGGCTTGAAGAAATTTGGGGTTTTGTACAACTTCCTCACTCTTGCAAATCCAGCAGGCTCACTTGTTTTCTCTGGACTAATTGCAAGCAGAATCTATGACCAAGAAGCCGAAAAGCAAGCTCGTGATCACCATCACCACATCCGGTATGTGGGTTCAACCTTACCAGATATTTTTGGTCTGAATGATGCACTCAAGTGTGAAGGTTCCACATGCTACTTCCTTACTTCTATAATTATGTCAGGATTTTGCATAATTGCATTTATCTTAAGCCTGATTCTGGTGTATAGGACTAAGATTGTTTATGCACACCTCTACGGGAAATCTCTTTCTTGATATTAGATGAAGGTATCTGAATGATAAAAAGCTAAAGTTCTGCAAAATTCTTCTTTTTTTTTCCGATGAAGAACTGCTAGAAAAGTAAGCAAAGTTAAAAATTCTTTGTTTGCCTATTGTTTTATACAAATTTTTTAACAAATTTGTTAAAGAAGAGATTATGCTTTGGATATTTGAACTGTTATACAAGTCTTGTATATGACCAACCAATGATTTATGATTGTTCACGAGTCGTTTAGATATAATGAACATCAGTTGTTTCAACATTCTGTTAGAACTGAGTAATGTTTCCTTCTTTCAAAATTAGATTTGTTTGCGTAACACACGGACGGCCGTGTGTGTTTTAGAAGACAGGGTGTGCTTGTTATATCAGACAGGTCTTTTGGAGTCTTAAGGCACAGCCATATTGTTAGTTTTATATGCTATAGAGTTCTATTGTATCAGGGATTCTTTCGTGCACGTAACTTTCGTTCTTCAATGGCAATATTTATCACATGGCGCTCATGTTATATATTTTAAACTGTCTGATAAACTTCTTGTTATAAAAAATATAGTGTAAATGAAATCATGAAAGTCTATGATGAGATCTTACTATTACTACTGCATGCAAATGAGTGTATACCTTATAGTAGAATATTATAAAAACAGAGTGCAAAACAAATAATAAAAGATCTCTATGCAAATAGATTTATACTTAAATTATCTTTACTTGTGGAATTGACAATAAAAGATCTCTATGCAAATAGATTTATATTTAAATTATCTTTACTTGTAGAATTGACAAGATATAACATTATCGATATGGATAAACTAGCATATGTTCTATTTCTTAACATGATCAAGCAGTAGTTCACACAAACTGAGTATTGTGATGCACATAATTATCATCATGTGGATGTTTGGTGGAGAAACAAGTTTATTGGACACCTAAATATGAGATCTTCACATGTATATATAATCTAATGTCCATAAAAGCATGTCGTCTTATCAATTTGCAAGTATGTTATTGGATTTGAGATCACTAACTAAAATGTTTTAAATGACAAGTATATTTTGACACTATTACCATGGTTTACTATACGATGTTCATAACTTGAATATTGAATATAATATAAATTACTTAAAAATAATTGAGTGACAAGCAAATGATTCATCATCCCAAATCATAAGATCGGAGTTTATTTCACTTTTTATTTAAAAGTTTTTTTATTGAGGCAGGATGCATTCATATGAATCTTTATTTCAATAATACTCCTTCACGAAACTGATCCATAAATGCATCATTCAGGGTTTAATTAGAAAAGATTCATTTTGCTAGAAATTTTTTCCCTGCTGAATTTCTTGCAGTATAGTTTCTCATTCCAAATCATAAATTGGAAATAATAATAATAATAATAATCCGAACCTACAAATTAGGTGAAAATTTTTCCAACAGTTATAATCCATTAATTTTTCAAGTACAACGCAACAATTGGACAAAAAAGAAAGAAAGAAAGTAGAACTAATTAACATAAAGGAAAAATTAATTAATTAACTAATTAAGAAGCGTACAATCAGTCCTTATAACACCCTGATTACCAGTCTTAACACCAGTTCTACCCAGCTTAATCATAGCATTAATAAACGCAAAATTAAAATCTAATGGACTGTTAGCAAATTGAAGAACAGTAGATTTGGAATCAGAATCAGTGAAAAGCACCTGATCAGAAGTAAACAACCCCTTTCCATCAACAAGATTTTGATAATAAACATTGTCAAAGGTCCGTGGAGTTGTTGGATCCATATCAATGGCTATGCTCGGATCCACATTCTTAGGGCAAGCATCCATTAACTGCTTAGCATAATCTGAATCTAAAGATGGATCCACCGAAGAAGATGAAGAGAACGAATGGAGGCGATTTGCGAAGCGATCGCAGTGAGAGAAACCCAGAGTGTGGGCCTCTGAAAGCGCGATCATGTCGGTTTGGGTAAGGTTATTTTTGGCAAATATGGCGGTAAGTTGAGAGAGAGAGAATTCCGGTTCCGGCAAATTCCCGGCGACCATTGATGCCTTTGATGTTAAGCCATCCCGGCGACCCAATTCTACGTTGAATGAAGGACCTCCTCCCTGTTTGAGTTTTATTTTAGTCCTAGTTTTCTATACAAAAATAAAAATTAAGGAGCCTGAATTTTAATTTGATTTTGTATTTTTTCATGTGATTCCTCAAGTTTTTAAATAATAAAAAAGCTTTTTCAAGTTATTCAACTATGGATAATATCTAATTTTTCTTATGTTTTATTTTCTAAACTAATAGAATATCAAATTAATCTCTAAATTTATTAAAAGCATAAATAATATTTTTATATCATTAAAAATTATATAAAATATCTCAATAATTTGTTAAAACGTAAAATTATCTTATATTAATATTCTCGTGCCACATATATGGGGTTCTTAACTACTATATATTCATGATATGTTCGGTATTTTTATAAAAGATAATCTGATATTTCTAATGAATTTAAAAAATAATTTGATATTCAACTAGTTAATCATAAGATAATTTATTAAACCAAGATACTTTATATTATCCCATTTAAGTATCATATTTATCTTTCTATTGAATTTCTTAAGCTTTATATCAAGTGAATTGACTTTTAATTTGACTCACATTAGATCCCATTTCAAAAAATTGAATAAAATGAAAATATTATTTTACAACATATTCAGTCCTTAAAGTTCAATTAAATCTTTCTTTGATTCCGACGTACATTAAAATAAATATTTAAAAACTCAAAATAACATAATAAAAATTTAAGTTCTTAATAAAGAGGAAAAGCCATATCAAAAGACTCAAATTAAAGATATTTTTTTCTAATAAAAAGTTTGAGGAATTCAATTGTATTTTCTTTAAGTTTGTTAACATTTGAATCCAATATATGCTAAAATAAAAATATTAATATTCAATAGAAAAGTATAAACATCGAGGAATAAAATTAAAAAAATAATAATAATATTCAAAGCTTGAAGAATGCATTTTTCCAAAAATTTAAAAAGAAGAAGCAGAGGTTGTGGGTAAGTTACCAAGACAACAACATCTCTGGCAGCAATGGCCATGATATCTGCGCAACTAACAACCTTGGGACATACTGCTTCAACTGCTTCCTTTGCTTTTACGATCGTATCAAATCCATCTCCTGCTAAAGATAAATTATCTTTTGCATCTTTCTCCGCTTCTCCATTTATTGATGATATCATGACCGAGGCATTACATCCCTGATAAAATCAAATAATGTTTTATGCATCTTTTATGAAAAATCGCATCAATTTTCTAAATTTGTTGGTGTAGTTCTGTAGTGAAATGTTGCAAAATGACTCTGAAAATCAAGAAATTAAGTTATTTGAGTGAGACACGCAATGCAAAGTCTATAATTTATTTTGATTGTGATTGTGAATACAAAACTCAAATTCTCAACACAAGACTAACAACTTCTATGTGAAATTACCAAAAAAGAAAAAGAAAAAATCTAGCAAAATCATGAAAATGAAACTTGTGTTCTTAAGCTAATGAATTGAGTATACGTTTTTCATGAAATTTGCGACAAATTGAAGCATTAATTGATATAAGCAAATATATGCATGGAGATTCATGAATTGAGATAATTAAACAGAAGAGATATCATAAAATATACCGTAACAAAACAATCGTGAAAAAATAGACGCAGGGTTGCTGGAATTGTAGTAAAGGTCTGGCTGAACTTTGTGCTAACAGCTTGCTTCACTATGGCTTCCACGTTTGGACAAGAAGCCCCGTAAAAATTCTCTATTAGTTCTGCATCTCCTTTCCCTAATATTATCATCAAAACCATCAACATCATTGTTAACAACACCCCTCTTCTCTTCTCCATTTCCTAATTCTCCACCAAACTTATTAAACTTCTCCTTCACCTTCGCTCTCTCTCCCTCTCTATATATATTGCATTATGGTTTAATTATTCTTTTTTTTTTATGGGGAAGTAGTTCTTTTTAAAAAAAAAAAAAGGTTAGACTGTCCCATAACATACATCCAAATAATCTCCAATATCTCTTTTTTAATACTGTAATTGCAAAATTTAACCACACTTTTTTTAATTTAATTTATATATATATATATATATATATATATATATATATATATATATATATATATATCATATTTTAGAAAATGAATTAGACTGTCAGCTAAGTCATAGTTGGACCAATTTTTTATATACTCTTTAATTAAAGATCTCAATTACAAATATTTGAAAGTTTTATGGACCTACACAATATAAATTTAAATTAATCGAATTAATAAATTTTAAATAACAAATGATTTTAAAAAAATAAAAATAAAGGTAGTCTCTTAATTAATTATTTTAGCTTATGAAATGCATATACAATTGTGTGTGTGTGTGTATACTAGCTGTCCGGTATACAATTTTGTTAGTTGATACAGGTAGAATAAAATCTTTGTTTTAAAGCTACAAGTCATGATCTAGACCTTTGTTTCTTGGTCTAAAAAAAAGAAAAAATACATCTGTTTTTTTCCATTGAATTGGTAATTACTTTTTTAAATTAATTATTTAGTGTTTTGGGTATTTTCTAGATGGGATAAGGCCTTGGAAATTGAATTTTTCCTTTGCTTGTGACTTTGAAATGACGGTGACACATTAACAAATCCATTACTCTTAGTCTTAACATATTTTACCATAGTTATTAAAATCGGACCGGCCGATTGAACCGGTTTAATCGCGAATTAATTGTTCATTTGATTGATTCAATTATTGAAAATTGGATTGATAAAAAATCAAATTGAACAGAAAAATCAGATTGAACTGAAAATCGAAGAACCGAATTTTTTGCTAAAAGTGTAAAAAATTATTTTTTTGTATATTTTCACCCACACCCACCCACCCACACACACACACATATATATATATAAATTCATTATTTATTTATTTGAAAAAATTAATATTTTAAATTTTAAGTATATCACTTAATAATTTAATATACTTATTATATTTTTTATTCATTGTAATCGTATATATATATAGACCAGGTAAAATTGATTCAAATTCATGGGTCGATTCAAATATATTCAAAAAAAATTGACCCAAATTCAACCCAATTCATATAAATACCCATTAGGTCAACCCAAAATTGACCCATTTTATTTTTCAACCCAATCCAATCCAATCCAATATCCATTGAATCAACCCAAAATTGATTCATCTCACTTTTCAACCCATTGGGTCATTGAGTATTAACTCAATGGGTGTTTTCAAGATTTAAAGATCTTGACCCATTGGGTATGTAATTACATCAACACCGGATCAGCCCTAAATAGTATTTTCCGGCAATGAATAGTATTTTTCGGACCCGAAAGTCAAAAATATTTTATTGAATCATTTGAAGGGAATAGTCAATGTGAGCCTAGAGTTGAAATTTAAAGTGAATTTGAGGTCAAATAGGCTTTCAAAAGTCAAAAATACGAAAAAAAATAGCGAGTCAATAATACAAAAAATATATTTTAAATAATTTACTTTAATGTTAAGAATGGACAAAAAAAAAGAAAAAGAAAAAGAAAAAATTGATACAAAAAATAATCGTATTTCAAATAAATAATTTAAAGATCCCGTTATATATATACATAATAACAATTCTTCTTCTTTTATTTTATTTTTTTGAATAATAACAATTATTAGAATAAGCATTGAAAGTTAATAGCATTAAAAAATTAAATTATAATCGAAACATTACTCTTTCTAATGACCAACTGTTATGCAATATAGTATTCTAATAATTTAATTTAACATGACAAAATATTAAATAAAAACTTTCAATACGTTTACAATTAGATATGTTTTTTAAAATAAATATTTAAAATTAATTCAAATTCATGGATCGACCCAAATCAACCAATCCCATTAATGATCCAATTCATTAATGATCCATATTTTTTGACACATTAATGATCCAATTCATTGATGACCCATCCATTAATAACCCAATCCAAATCCATCCAATCCGCCCATTTGCCACCTATATATATATATATATATATATATATATATATATATATATATATATATATATATATATATATATATATATATATATATATATATATATATATATATATATATATATTAAATTTTCATTATTTATTTATTTAAAAAAATTAATATTTTAAATTCTAAATATGTCACTTAATAATTTAATATACTTATTATCTGTTTGAATTTATTATAATTAACTATAATTATACTCATATATGCAAAGTTAATATTTTTTGTATTTACTTCATTAGTATTCCATCTAAACATAAAATTATTTTCATGATATGACTGTATTTTTATATTTCTAATATATGATATTTAAAAATTTATAATTAATCACTTGTAATAATAAAATTAAAATTATATTTTGTAACTTATTATTAGAATATTTGTAATATATATTTAATGTTTGAAGAATATTTTTTTAATTTTTATACAATAATATTTAAAAAATTATAATAATTATAATATTTTAAAAATAGAAAAAATTCAATTAAACCGGTCGAACCACGAACCTCCAGCCTTACCGATTCTTTATTCGGTTCAATTTTAATAACATTGTATTTTACTCCCATGCAATTGGTATATTACTCCCTCCGTCCTTTTAACATATATTTTTTTTCTATTTTAATTTGTCTTATTTTAAATATTTTTTGAAATTTAAAAAATATATTTATATGTATATCCCTATTTATTATATAATTTATTAAATATTTTTATTACTTTCTACTTTTAACTAAAATTAAATAAAATTTTTGAAAATATAAAAAAATATTTTTGTTAATTACTATTTTTATGAAATTAAAATATTTTAATTATTTACTTAATTTTTGTAAAAATATAAAAAAAGTATCTCTTAAAATTGGGCGGATGGAGTAATACACATGATTTTAGCTTTTTAATTAAGCGATTACTTTATTTTGCAGTTAGTGTAGATAGTAAATTGCCTATCAAGTTATGACAAGTTCATTAATTAGAGCCTTCTACAAGAGTTTATTTTTTTTAATCGTTTTCAATTTCACATCATTAATCTTCGCCAGATGAGATTCACTAGAATATATATATATATATATATATATATATATATATATATATATATATATATATATATATATATATATATATATATATATATATATATATATATATCAAAACATAATAGGTAACAATGTGACAATATTTGTTAAAATATTATTAGGCTAGCTAAGAAGGTGCATTTGTCATTTATGCTTATTAAACGCCGGTATTATTCGATTTTTAATTATAACTGAATTAAAATAATAGACAATCGAATTTTGATAAAAATTATAAAGTGAATTAAAATTTTAAACTAATTGTACCAAACTGATAGCCGTACTTCTCTTATATAATCAATCAAAACTGAACCAATCATTAATTTGAATGATTTTATTAGACAAAATGAGACTATTTTAATTTTTTTAAAATTTTCAATTATTAACTTAATCAAACCAATTTATAAGCTGAGTTTTACCTAATTTACTAAAAAACCGAACAGATTAATCAAATAATTAAACAAAACCTTGCTCCACCGTACTATCCAAATTAATCATTACAAAAAAAAAAAATAGAAGTAAGGATAGAAAAGGAAAAATGGAGTGATAAAAATTATATTCATTTTGCAATTTATATTATTTAATTTTGCAAACATGTTGAGTTATTATAACTTAAAAAATTTCATAGCTCGATTCTATTTAATAATTTTTCAATTAATTTTCTAATCTTCAACAACCTACCAATCACTTCGCTATTGTTATTTAAGTATTATCTCGGAAACGTTTGGAAAATAAGTTATTGGGCTTCAGGTCTGTTTTATTTTATCAAGTACGTTTGAACTTTGAACTATTGCTTATTGACTTATTGTTCATTTAATAATAATAATAATAATAATAATAATAATAATAATAATAATAATAATAATAATAATAAAAAACTTTTAGTAATTCTCTAGACTTGGTGTCACATTTCTCGAAGGAGACCTAGTCGACAAAATACTAATTATTTATTTAAAATTTTTTATCCCTGAGCCTGATGAGTGATGTCGCATATTTCATGAATATTCAATTTACATGAAGGTAGAGGTTAAGTACTATAGAGCCAATGATACACCTTGACTGCAAATTAATTAAGATGACTCATTCATTAATGGATCTCAAAATTATTTTATATAACCCGTCAACAAAATAACTTTTGCAAGATATCAAACTAGAAAACAACATTGCAAATTGCAATAAATAATATATCACATCAGTACAATTATTAATTATGGTTATATGATGGTATGGATCACTTCGATTAGGCACTTCTCGTTAAACTAAATTTAGCATATACCCCTCTCATATATAACCTAAAAAAATATTGCTTATCCGTACCTATATACAAACGAATGGATTGAACATATTTGAATAAATAAATCACTAATTTATGGAGTATATGCAAATTGGATTATGATTCAAATTCCAAATGAATCATAAATGGATGAAAAAAACGCCACATAATTATATAAATAAAGAAATACGATGTTTACAAAAAGATCAAAAAAAAGTAATTAGGGTTAACATGATAATTATATGTAGTGTGTTTAATTATTATTCTGATAATATATAAAATTAATTTTATTTTAATTGAAATAAAATAAAATTTTTAAATTTTTTTATATTATAAATTATTTTATTATAACCGTTAGTTATAAAGTTCAAAATTCGTAACATATGGATAGTAAACCCTTATTTTGGATTAAAATAAAAAATAGAGTCCATATACTTCATTTGCCAATTGTGGGCTAGGTCAAAGAAAGGGCCCTGAGCTTTTTCCCTCAATGAGCCCAGAGATATCCACAAGAATCTAGAAGAAATTGGTTCAAGCTCAACGTTCGGATTGTTGATTTCAAAATCAGAGCTCACAACTTGGTCCCCCACGGGACAAAAGTTTCATCCATGGCGATGGTGGTAGATTCGGATCCCAAGCAAGAATTAGGTTTCCCGTACTGGAAACCGATTCGTCAAAGTTTTGGTCCCGATTCTCCCTTCTTTGCCAGTGGCAACATCGAGAGAGAGCTCCTTGCCAAACAGGTTCTTTTCTTTTCATGATCTTCCGATTGTTGTTCATTATTGTTTTTTCCCCTTTTGGTGAAGGATTTTGGTTGATTTTTTACTGGACAATCAGCATCCCTCTCATTAAGCCCTTAATTGAGTTTAATTTGGCTAATAAGCACTTACAATTTACATTTTTCTTTTCAGGTCGCGTTGGATCTTACTGAAGATGAGAAGCAGTGGTTTCATAATATGGTGGATGAGGACGGACGGTATAAATAATTTCAGTTCTTTTTTCATTTTCAGTTTAATCTATTATGTTCATTTAGGTCCCATGTTCAGCAAGCATTTTGCTCTTAAGCTGTTTTTTTTTTTGGCAATTTTAAGGTCCTGCGTGTTGGTGAAAAGATGTTCATTGTCCTTTTTATGTTCTTTCATTCTTATTGTATTCTGAAAGTAGCAACGTTTAGCCTGTTGTGTTCTGTCATTTATGGATTTGAAAACTCGAGAATACTTAAGTGCCTATGAGAAAGGACGTTAGGTTTTCAAGTCTTGCATTCTTGGGAATTGACAATAGGAAATTATGCGTTTTATGTTTCTGATTTGTCATTCAACCTTTAGATATGGCTTTCTCTTAATTTTCTGCTTATTATACTTGACTTTCAAACATATGTTTGCTCAGGGAGGTTTTTTGTCCCATTGTTGGACGTGGTGCGCGTTTGACAACTTTAGAAGACTTTGAGGACCACTATAATGCACGGCACACTGCATCCTGTTCAGTGTGCTCTAGAGTTTACCCAACTTCACGCTTGCTGAGCATTCATGTATCTGAAGTGCATGATTCTTTTTTTCAGGCAAAAGTTGCCCGTGGCTATCCCATGGTATCTTTTCCTTTTCTTTTTCTTCTTTCATTTCATGATTGAAATTTCTCTATGGCTTATAATATTTCATTTGATTTTCACCAACTTTTGTTGATGATCCTTTTTTATGCATTATGGTTCGAGTCCCTCTATGACTTCTAAGTTCTTAATATTTCTCAGGATATTAATGAAGCATGAATTTTGTTATACTGTTTTCTGTCATATGTCTTTTTGCATGGGACATGTAATTTGTAGTTGTGATACAGCCTGTTCTATGGTTTTTGTTCTTTTCTTTTTCATTTAGTCTGTAGCTTTTATTGGATGTGCTGTCAACAGGTGATGACTGGATGTAAAAATTAATATATCCTTCTTTACTAACTATGAGAATCACCTCCAGGAGGGATCGCAAAAACAGAGGTGGAAATAAGAATTGAGGGGTATTTTGTTCTAGGATGGATCAACCAGTTATGTGTGATGTACATGTAATGACTTGTTTGTCTTTTTTCTTGTTCTTAGGATCCAAGTTTGTTGTTGTATAACTGATACATAATGGCACTACTTCTTCAGTTTAATGCATCTTACATTTATTTCCACTTGATGTATCAATTGCTGAAGGACATGGTTATTTTCTTAATAATTACTTGTTTGTCTTTCTTCTTGCTCATAGAATCCAAGTTTGTTGTTCTAACACGGATGCATCATGACAACACTACTACTTCAGTTTGTTGAATCGCATATTATGCATCTTACAATTATATCACTCAATGTATCAGCTGTTGTTTCTGATGTGACAGTATGAATGCTTGGTGGAAGGATGTGGTTTGAAATTCAAGAACTACAAAAGTAGGCAACAGCATATGGTGGACAAGCATAAATTCCCCAGTGCATTTGAATTCTTCAAGAAAGCCCATCAATCCAAGAAAGCAAGACTGAAGCACCAGTGTAGACAGGCGACCCAAAATTAAAGAAGGATGAGGCTTCAAGCAAAATGAAAGTAGAAGACCCCATTGATGGCCTCGTTTCAGCAGTCTCTAGGTTAAGCACTGCAGATTCATCTCCTCCTCCTATCAGTTTTGGACGCCGCCACACTCGTGGCCTTATATTTGTCCCTCAAGCAGTTCAGCGAGAAAAAAGCAAACAAACTGTAACGAAGTGATAGCCGCCACAGATGTAAATAACTTGCTTTCTACTACCAACAATCTCTTGGCTTCTGCGAGTAATTACAAAACTGACTACACGAGGAGACATCCAAAAAAGAGTAACCATCACTAAATTAGTTATCAGAACTGACATCAACACCTGACTTGGTGGGGACTAGCCGACTAAGATTTTTCGACTTAATTTTCTTTTAAGCATTGATATCATTTATGAATACGTTGTTATAATTTGTGACCTGAATACCTCGGGATTTTTTCTACTCCTGGAAATGAAATGAATGTGGAAATTTAGCGGACAAGAAGTAGTGGTAATTTGATGAATGGATGGATTATATCTTTTTGCCCATTTTTTAGGAAATGGAAGTCGGATATACAGTGACAGTGTAACTCCTTGTGAGGATGAGTATATTAATTTCCTTGTCGATTATGTTTGCGTCTGTTATGTACATGCAGAGGTGGCAAAATTAATTCAAATTCAAAATTCTATTCAAATTTGTTAAAAAAATATTTTAAATTAAATTCAATTTAAATAAATATTCATTGAATCAATTCATAATTTATTTATTTTATTATTCGATTTAATTTAATTTAATTCAATACTCATTGAATCAATATAAAATTGATCTATTTCATTCTTCAATCAGTCGAATTTGTACTCAATAAGTAATAACAGGAATCCAAGACCAGATCCAACAACTGCATAACTCAAAATCATGACATCTGAGTTTATTTTCTATTAGAATTTAACTTCAAAATTTGATACTATTATAAGACAAGAAAATTCTTAATTAATTACAATGTTTGGTATTAATGCAAGTATATAGCGAATTCATGAATTCAGAAACTACAATAAAAAGGAAGTTCACCCACCTATAACGATACTCTTGGTCTTATCTCCAGATTTTTCCTGGAGAACGCGGTCGGGATAGCAATCCCCATAACTCAGAGAATGTCCTGGAGGACATGAGCAATTATATCCTCCTGGATTATTCATGCAGTACAGTTGACAGTAGTAATATTTACTTGGATCTGTGCATCTACTTACATCTGTCAAACATATAAAAGTAATAATCAAATAATTAAATAAAGCTCAGCAATCTAGAAAATTAGCATTCTGTTAGCTAACATATTAAGAATTTGTACCTCCTTGACATTGTCTTTTTATATATCAATTTATTATTTCTATTATATTTTCGATTAAATATTATTATTATTATCGTATTCATTAATTAATTAATAAAAAATTTTATAATAATTTACATTAAATACTTAGGCTCTACTTGGAATAAAAGAATTGGAATTACAGAATTCATTTACAAATGAATTCTATATGTAATTCATTTGTAAATGAATTCTTATGCTTGGAATAAAATAATCAATGTATAGAATTGAAAATAAATTCCTTGATTTTATGTTTGGAATAAATGAATAAAAAAAGTCATTTCTAATTTAATTCCTTAAATATCCTTAATATCAATTCAGTACATAAAAAAAATCAATATAATATTATGTTTATAGAAATTATACCAAATAAAACACTAATTAACTATTCCAATTCATGATTCCATCTTGTTCTTTAACCAATCAAGTTTGATATCAGCATCACAAGCAAAAAACCTTCCAACCAAATGCTCATTATCCTCCAAGAAATCAAGAGGTTCCATAGTTTTCCACTTATCCAATCCTAATTTTTTCAGCTCCATGGTAATTTCACTTATTGTATATATACGCTTACTAGTATTAGTAACAGCTTTTGCAATTTCTTTCATTGAAGAAGTTACCTCCATGATTTCCTGGGCAATAAGGTCAATCTTTTTTCTTTTAGTCCCCTTGGATGATGATCTTGGTTGTTTAGCAGATATATATATATATATATGAGAAGCCTACAAAACCGGAAGCCCTTTTTCAGCTAGGTACAATGTTACCAATGATACATTACAATACCCACTGTCATATCAAGTAATTTTAATCCTAATCATTCAATTGTTTATTAAAAATTACAAGCAACTTTAACCATTAAAATATTAATGAATTCATACATTACAATACCCACTGTCATATCAAGTCGCCTTCTAGTTTGGTCGCTAGATCTTTTATTTTCTTTCAGCTGGTTACACGATTCATAAGACCATCGTTGTATACTAACAGCTCCTAAGGCTTTCTATTTATATAAAGCATACTAACAACTCCTAACCACAAATCTCTACAATGCAATATATGTAAATTAGCTACAAACTTTGCGATACCAGATTGTAATTTTACCATTCCAATACAATTCAATAAGAATTTAACAAATATGTTATTAAGCAAACAAAAATTCAATCAATATGAATAAATTTATTAAATTAGGATTTTTTAATTTTATAAAAAAAAATTCAATTTACAAAATATAAAAAGAGAATACTGACCTGATAAAATTGATTGACAAATTGCTAGAAAAAAGAGCAAGAATCGTTTAAAATACAAATCTAATGAAGAAATTGAGGAAGAATGGAAAAGGAAATGTTAAAAACACATAATACATATATATAATATAAAAAGGGTATTATGGTATTTCACAGTTTGACTTCTTAAAAATAAGGAATTCATTTGTAAATTTCATCTATTTTAATGGAATTTGGTGAAAGCATAATAAATTTCATGGAATTTAATTCATGAAATTCAATTCCTATTTTTTTTTTTTTTTTGCATTTCAAGCATAAAAATTTGAAATTACAAATGAATTTCATAAAATTTTATGGAATTTATTTATTTCAAGTATGGCCTTAGATTGATCTAATTTTTTTTCAATCCATTTAAAAATTAATTTATTTATGATTTATATTTTTTAATTAATTTATAATCCATCCAAATATGAATTGTTTATTAATAATATAATCCAAATTCATTTAACCCATTCATTTAGCATAACGTACATGTATATCACATAAAACGTCTCTATGGTCTTCTAAGTTGAGAAAACTTCGGAGTTGTTTGTTTGGTTTGATCGGAGACTTTTCCATTGTCCTTTCGATGCATATAAAACGTGCACTTTGATTGACTCCACGGAAAAAAGAAGCGTACAATTTTTTTCATAAAAATTAAAAAATTCATTTTTTACTCTATATTTTTATTAATTTACCTTTCAAAGAAAGAAAATTAATTTATTAATTATACTTTAAAAATTAAATTAGTATTTATTGTATAAATATTATATTTAAAAATTATATATGAATACATTATATTTTTAGAAAACGAACACTTATTCATAAATAAAAAATGAACATTTATTTGCAAATAAAAAAAGTAATTTGATATATATCTTAATCCATTTGATTAATGGTACAGGTATGCACACCATGCCCGTTGCATCCTATTGCACATTGCTTTAACGAAAAAATAAATAAATCCCCAAACGGTGACGTAATAGCGAAGGCAGGTCTAATTTGTCCAACCACTTGAACGCACAGGGATATTAAGGTCAAAATGGAATTGAAAATATCGATTTTTCCTCTTCTTCAGCCGGCCTGTTAAATGCATAAAAAGTTTGCCATTGCTGCATCTCAGATCCCAATCAATTCTCTCTGATTCAGCAAATAAACAATAAACAAGAAAGCAAAAAGGATCGAAATGGACGCCATCGATACAGTGTTTGATCCATTGAGAGAGTTCGCCAAGGACAGCGTACGCCTCGTCAAGCGTTGCCATAAGCCGGATCGCAAAGGTTACTTTCTTCACTTCTTCTGTTCTTTTTAGCAGTCTAGAAACTCATCCGATTGCTATTGCTGTGGAATTTGACGGGTTTTGCTGTCTTCTATTTTTAGAATTTACCAAGGTAGCGTTCCGTACGGCGATAGGATTCGTAGTGATGGGATTCGTTGGTTTCTTTGTCAAATTGATCTTTATTCCTATTAACAATATCATTGTTGGATCTGCTTAGGTAAGCGAAGGCAAATTTAATCTTTAGTTTTAGCATGATGGCTTTTTGATTGTTCTGTGTTCATGATTGTGATCATTGCTGCTAAGTGAGTCCGTATAATTGCTTTTTATGATTATGAAAAAACTAGTTGCTAACTTGAGCGATCGATTTGTGTTGAAATTTCTTTTTAATTACCAGGATTTGAGAACATGAAACTAGTATCTTTGAATTCCTTGAGGAAATTTGAAATTTTACTTCTCTTCTATTGGTTGCGACATGGTCCACCTGAATGCAGGAAGATCCGATGGTTGAATCTTAGACTCTAGTGATTTGATATGTACGAATCGGCACTTGCTTTACACGTTCTTAACTCTGTGTAGCTTGGACGGCCCTATGGATTGGAATTGATATATCCTTTCTATAAACCATATGAAATGTTCTTCCTTAAGTTTTTCTTTTCTACTTCTATCCAGGTAGCACTTGTAATATGTGGATGCTAATTGCTCAAAGTTAATGCACTTTATAGGAGAATCAAAGCAGGCTATATTGCTTGTTATAGATATTTTAACATTCAGAGAATTTGTGGGATATTATACTTCCCATTAGGTTTATTAGTGGTATATTCTGGATATTTTTGCTAAACATTAGTTAATATACTCTGTGGATATTGTTCACATTGTGAAGCACTAAACTGAAATATATTCTACGGAGTTACAGATGCAATGTGTGCTTGTTCTAGGTTGAAGTTGAACATTACTCGCAATTTTAGCAAATTTTTCAAGTAATATGTTGCGATTTTCTTGAATAGTTAACAAAAATCTTACCTTCATAGGTGTAAAAGCTACATAGGAGCTAGTACCTTACAAATCTTTCTCCAGTGCAATGCCATCAGATCCTATTCTCTCCTTTGCAGTCTAATCTGAAATTGTGATGCAACTTACTCGTAGAAACTGACTTTGGAAAATTTTAAGAATGGGGTTACATTAGGGGGCTATGCATGGAGAGATTTTTGCCCTTCACATCGTATCTTTGTTATGTGAGATTTCTTTTGTTCTACAGCTGAGATGGTTTCTTCTATTCAAGATGAGAGGACGTAATTTTGCTATAATAGACAAATGTACTTACTAAAATGTCAATAAACTGCTTCATTTTCATAGATGTTATATCTTTCTTTCAAGCAAGGATGTTTTGGCCACAAAGACGAACATGTTATTGAGCATGAAACCGACTTTGTTGTGGGAGGCTCACCGTAATGTTAATTCATGTGTTTGGTCTGGATTACTCTCAAATGATTTGTGTGCTCATCCTTTCGTTGATATTTGCAGGTCTTATTAGATTGCAAGCATGGGGAATGGTGGTTCACTAGCTTGATTACATCAAAGAAACTGACAATGCAGTGGAAATTAATATTGTTAGGGTTAAGCTTACATTTTCAATTGTTTGTCCAAGACGTCAAGGATATGATGACATTTTTTGCTCCTTTGATCTGGTACTTCAATTTGTTTTTCCCTTATCCGGTGATTTGATTGAATTTACCCCCAAATTTTGCTACGAGGGAAGGAAATTACATTTAAGAATGGTAATAGATTTTGTTTGAGGCGGTAAATGTATAAATTTTAACCAAAGAGTATTGCAAAAATGTTGCATCTTAGATTCCACGTGGAATACACCTTGCTCAAGACTCAGAAGATGAAATCAGACCGTTACCAAATTTGAATGCCCCGTGCAGCATTTAATTTATATGTCCTATGCCTGTTGTTTTAGATCTGTTGGGAACTTAACATGAATTGAGAAGAGCAACGGACTAGGCGATGGACATAACTGGAAGATCGTGCAAAGAGTGTGAGGTTTGGCATTACAGCCAAACGCTATGCTTGCTGCAACTGTTCCTAAAATGTTAAGCATAAGCAGTATGTAGACTTTTATGACTCAAATCACGAATAAAGAAATTATTGAACTGTAGTATATTGGATCAAATTGCACTAAAGAAAATGGAACTTCAGACATTTGATACAGCAACTATGAACAAATTAAAAAAGGCAGCAAAGAAGCCACAATGGAAAAAGGTTTGCCAGTGTAAAAAACAAAACTGCCTTTCACAATCAGCAGAGAGGGTTGTCATCAGTATCATCCACATTGGAAGCAAGTGCTAGTTGTGGCTGAGCAACAACGCCTTCTTTTCTGGCCTTCTTGCCTTCATGTTGCAACCTAAAGTACTCTCTTCCTGGAGCGATAGCTGTTGGGATTTTCAGGATGTACTACTCGCGGATAAACACTCACCTGCCAATAACAAAAACCATAATGTATGTCAATTTGGAACATCTCTGAATCACGTTTAGAGGTTTTAAACTCAAGTCAACCTTCTTCTTGTCTGGCCCAAACTTCTCAAATTTTACAAGTCCATCGATCAAGGACAAGATGGTGTGATCCTTCCCGAGTCCCACATTCAATATTGTCAAAACAAACATGCAGAATTCACAAAAAAAATGTTGGAATGCATTACAAATTGCCAATGCCATGTCCTGAAATTAGGATTTCCAAGTGCATTAAATATGATTGAGAAAAGTGACAGCTGAGAAGTGCCATATTAGAAAAAGTAACAGCATAAGTAGAGGGGACCAATAAATTAAAAATTATCTAATTGAGAAGAGGAGATTATCCCCAAAAATATGACAAATACAAGCACTGTTAATGCCTTTTAAGTGTAGTTTTCGTGATTTTTAACTCCAATAGCAGAAGCAATCCTTATCCTCCCCGCAAATCAGAACTCTAAACATTCCTTTTCTCAATTTTCCAGTTCTCCGCATTATGGATCATGTCAAATACAGACCATCTTCCCTATTCTGAGCATTGTACACATTACAGAATCCTGTAACATGCAGCCTTGATATAGATGTGACGTCTACCAAACTCCTCTGCTCCTTAGAACAATATTCTACCATGACACGCAGCCTTGAAATGTATGTGATGTCTATCAAACTTTTCCGCTACTTAGAACAATATCCTACCTTTGGGATCTTAGGAAATGTAGATGCCCTTTTTGAACTTTACACACCATTCTCAAATGGAAGAAAAAGAAATGTCATTGATCATGTTAAAACTGTTCAAACCCTAAACACCATTATCAAAACAGAGAGAACAAAGTATGAACGAAACTTCTCATTCCATACTACTCTGTAAAAGTTAGCTAAAATAGAGCATCACGAGTATTACTTATATAGGAAAAAACTAGCTCAAAGAAAACTAACTCTAGTAATAATCACGTGAGTATAACTAATAACTCACACGTGAAGAAGAGAAAACGAAACAGAAAACTAATAAATACAAAAGCATACAAACGGTGTGCGTATTGAAGAACTGAATACAAAAGCACACATTTGTGCGTGTTGAAGAACTGAATACAAAACACACATTTGTGCGTATTGAAGAACTGAATACAAAAGCACACATTTGTGCGTATTGAAGAACTGAATATAAAAGCACACATTTCTTCAGCCCCCCCTCAAGTTGGAGAGTGGTAAAAATCTACCAATCCCAACTTGTGACAGACTTTGAGGAAGAAAGGAGTATTCAACGCCTTTGTAAAAATATCAGCAAGCTGCAACGAAGAAGCCAAGTAAGTTGTGTTGATGAAGCCCGACTTAAGCTGCTCTCGAACCACATGGCAATCGATGTCAATGTGTTTAGTACGCTCATGAAAAAATGGGTTAGCAGCAATATAAAGGGTTGCTTTATTATCACACTTCAAAGAAATCGGAAGAGGAAGACCAAGATCATGAAACAAGTAACTAAGCCACTGAAGTTCACAAACAGTCATGGCTATGCTACGGTACTCAGCTTCAGCAGAAGATCGGAAAATGGTAGGTTGCTTCTTACTCTTCCAAGACACCAGAGAGGAACCAAGAAAAATACAAAAACCAGTAACTGAACGTCTAGTATCAAAACAAGCCCCCCAATCTGCATCGCAGTAAGCAGACAGAACAAGAGAGTTATTGGCAGGGAAAAACAATCCTAAAGAAGGACCATTCTTCAAATATTTCAGCAGATGAAGGGCACATTGCCAGTGTAAAACTCTAGGAGCATGCACAAATTGACTAAGCTGATGAACAGCAAAAGTAATGTCTGGCCGGATAAAACCCAAATACAACAATCGCCCAATCAATCTACGATATGGCTGTGCATCATCCAAAAAATCACCAAAAGCTGAAGTAGACGTTAACTTAACGCCTTTTTGAAGAGTAGTAGTAACTGGTTTGGAACCTAACAACCCTGCTTCTTGAATCAAATCGAGCACATATTTTCTTTGGTGGACATACAAACCTTCCACAGAACGTGCAATCTCCAAGCTAAGAAAATACTTGACAAAACCAAGATTTTTGATGGTGAAGGCAACATCCAAAAACTGCTTAATCTTCAAAATCTCCGTAAGGGAATTACCAGTCAGCAACATATCATCCACATAAATGAGGACAGCTATATAAATTCCATCATTCTGAAAAACAAACAAACAATTATCAGCAAAAGACTGCTGAAAACCATAGGTACAGAGCTGCCTCGTAAGTTCAACATTCCATTGACGGGAAGCCTGTTTTAATCCATAAAGAGACTTCTTCAAGTGACAAACTTGAGAAGACTGTGCCTTGGAATAACCATCTGGAGGAAGCATATACACCTCTTCATCTAGATAACCATGCAAAAATGCATTATTAATATCTAGTTGATGCAAAACCCAACCCTTAGCTGCTGTTAAAGCAAAAAAAACACGAACAATTACTGCCTTGGCAACAGGAGAGAAACTATCTGTAAAATCAAGGCCCTCAATTTGATTATAACCTTTCGCTGCCGACCATGTTTTATACCTGTCAACTGTTCCGTCAGGTTTAAGTTTGATTTTATACACCCATTTAGAACCAATGACTCGTTTCCCTGGTGGCAAAGCAGTAAGCTCCCACGTACGATTCTTTTCTAATGCTACTAACTCATCACTCATAGCTTGCTGCCAATGTGGATTATCCTTGGCTTCAGTGTAAGATGTGGGTTCTTTAAGGGTGGACAAGTTTGTCACAATACACCTATAAGCAGATGAAAATTGATGAGGTTGAACAAAAGAAAAAGTAAGTGGTGTATAAGAAGTAGGTTTAAGAATTGTGTCAGCAACATACTTAGAACAAGCATGGACTGAATTAGTATGGAAATCACGAAGCCAAGCTGGAGGTTTGGAGGGTCTTGTACTTCTCCTAGGTTCCACCGAAACAGGAGCTTCATCAAGATAAGAAGAATCTAAAATAATTTCTTGTTCATGGCCAGACAAATTTTCAGTGCGCATAACAGAAACATCTTGTGCAATGGTATCTGAAGTTGAAATATCATCAAGGGAAACTGAAACAATTGAAACCGGTGGTACATGTGAGGTAGTTAAAGAGGTCTACTTGAAAGGAAAAACTTCTTCACAGAAAGTCAAGTCTCTAGTAACAAAGCAAGCCTTATTCTTTAAGTCATATACCTTGCTAGCCTTTTGTCCAGGAGATACGCCAAGGTAAACACCTTTAATAGTCCTAGAATCAAACTTGTCCTTGCTTGGTTTGGTATTAACACAATAACAAAGACATCCAAAAACCTTTAGGCGTGCATATGCTGGCTCTTTACCAAACAACATCTGATAAGGACTCTTCCAAGCTAGAACTGATGAAGGCAACAGATTGACTAAGGTAGTAGCATGTAAAACAGCATGTCCCCAGAAAATTTTTGGCAAAGATGATTGATGGAGCAGAGCTCTTGCCACTTGAATAAGATGTCGATGTTTACGTTCAACTACTCCATTCTGCTGTGGAGTATACAGACAAGATTTCTGGTGACGAATGCCATTCTCCTGTAATACCATTTGACAGCTACGTCTTATAAACTCCCCTCCATTATCAGAACGCAAGATTTTAAGACTAGTGCCAAACTGATTCTTTACCATTTTAACAAACCAAAACAAAAGTGATGAAGTCTGGGATTTTTGAGCCATAAAAAACGTCCATGTACATCTACTGTAGTCATCAACAAGAGTAAGAAAGTAATGTGCTCCAGAAATTGAAGCATGAGCATAAAGTCCCCAAACATCTACATGCACAATGTCAAATTTAGCAAGTGCTCGAGAGAAACTATTCAAAACTGGCAGTCTTGTTTGCTTCGCCATTGGACAGACTTCACAAGTATCTACAAACTTGGTATAACCTTCTATATTTCCATTAAAGATGGACAAATGTTTCATTACACTAGATGATGGATGCTCCAGTCTTTGATGCCAAATCTGTCCACTATTTACAGTCGCAGATGTATTATTTATATCACAAGCACTGTTACATGATGTAAAATAAGGAAAAGAAACTGACTGATCAAGGTTACAAGAAGAAATATTAAGGAAAGAGGTATGATCTAAAATATAAAGGTTGTCAATGACACGGCCTTTGGCTAGAAGCTTCTCACTCTTCAATTCCTGTAACAAACAAGAATTTGGATAAAAACGAAACAAGAGTGAAGAAGTAATAGAAATTTGGTTTACAGAGAGAATGTTATGTTTAAAGGTAGGAATATAGAGAACATTTAGCAAGGTTAAAGAGAAAAGTTTAACAGTGCATTTGTAAGTCACATGCGTAACAATTCCATTGGGAAAATGAACCTTCGTGGGTCTTTTTACAGGTTCTAAGGTCATAAATAAAGTTCAGTTTGAGCAAATATGAGTGGGAAGCACCTGAATCAACAATCCAATACTTCATATTTGTCGATGAAACCTGTTCTAAAGACATACCTGCATACTTCACTTGAGCAAAATTTAGTTGCTGTGTATCCATCGCCTGCTTCCTTTTAAGAGCTCTAGCTATCTCTTGCTGTATAAGCTCTTGTAAACTCTGCATGGTGCCACTCTTCAACTGATCTCCATCACATTCAAGTGGCGTTTTCACCATGTACACCTGTTTATCCTTTCCCACTCCTTTCTCGGTATTCTTCTTCTGCTTCAGATCTTTATACCACTCTGGATACCCATGCAACTTGAAACAGCTGTCTTTTTCATGTCCTTCTACTCTACAAAACTCACAAAACTTGTCTTCTTTTCTTCTAGCATCCTTCTTCTTGAAACTTCCCTTTCCTCTCGTATTTCTTTCAGATCTTTTGCTTCTAATATGCATAGCACTACTATCAACATTATCACGCAGCATGTTTATCTCTCATTGTCTCTCTATACGCAAAACCATAGCATATACCTTGTTCACATTTGGCAAAAGTTCATATGCTAAAATCTAACTCCTAATATTATCAAAGCTTTGATTTAGTCCCATCAAAAACTGAACTACCTTATTTCTGGTATCTATATCCTCAAGCTTTTTATTCATCTCACAACCACAGCCATTACAAGAGCAAACTGGAATAGGTTGTAACCTAAAGATCTCATCCCAGCATTTGTGAAGTTTGCTATAGTAGACTGTCACAGAACTATTTCCTTGCTCAAGTGAAGTTATTTCTCTCTGGATCTGATATATCTTAGGTATATTGTTACAATCCCCAAACCTTTCTTCTAACAGATCCCATAGAATTCTGGAAGTTGGACTGTAAATAAAAGTTTCTGCTATGTCTTTGCTAATGAAATTCAAGATCCATTGTTTAATCATGCAATCTACCTTCCTCCAGCGCTATACTCCAAGCCATTATTAATCGGTGATTTAATTAAACCATCAACAAATCCAAGCTTATCTTTAGCTTCTAGAGAGTTTATTACAGATACACTCCAACTCAAATAATTGCTTTCATTGAGGAGATTAGTTACTAACACCATCCCTAGATGATTTGAGCTATGTAACTGCAATGGATCATCCTCTACATATGTTCTTGGAGCCTGTGGTGTAAACCTCCGTGTTTCTTATCTTGTGTCTATGGTTTCTCCATCATCTCTAGTAACCGCCATTTCAAGAAAAGCTTCAGATCTCAGATATAGAAATCAAGAAAACAATCTTGAAGAAAAACAACGAACTCACACAATGCGAAATTACAGCAAACTCCAAATACAAAATAAAAGAAGTTAATTACTTCTATGGAGCCAAGAATTTGAAGGCTCTGATACCACGTTTAAACCCTAAACACCATTATCAAAACAGAGAGAACAAAATATGAACGAAACTTCTCATTTCATACTACTCTGTAAAAGTTAGCTAAAACAGAACATCACGAGTATTACTTATATAAGAAAAAACTAGCTCAAAGAAAACTAACTCTAGTAATAATCACGTGAGTATAACTAATAACTCACACGTGAAGAAGAAAAAACAAAACAGAAAACTAATAAATACAAAAGCATACAAATGGTGTGTGTATTGAAGAACTGAATACAAAAGCACACATTTGTGCGTGTTGAAGAACTGAATACAAAACACACATTTGTGCGTATTGAAGAACTGAATACAAAAGCACACATTTCTTCAAAAACATGTTATTATAAACAATCAGACTTCTTCAATGGATATAATGTATTCATTAGAATGAACTTCCATGTGCCTGGCAAGAAGCTTACATCTCACATGGATTCACACAATTCTAGATGCAATTATTGGCAAAGCAATTGAAAATGAGAACACAGATCGTGAAACTCCTCTTTACGCACCAATTAAATAGGGAGCAAAAGGCTACTGAATTATGGCAAAATCAAATTCAAACAGGATTAAGCATTTGTTTCTACAAGTACTTTTATTACCGTTAAACTCAAATTCCGAAACAAACATAAATAGAACAAAAGGATAAAGAAAACATCAATAATCCTTATCAATCGGAATGGCAACAATTGTAAGAAATTTAAAGGCCGCACCTTGGTGCCGCGCTGCCGTATAATAATTGCGCCGGGTTTAGCGACTTGGTCGCCGAAAATCTTGACGCCAAGACGTTGGCCTCTTGAGTCACGGCCATTCTTAGTACTCCCAGCTCCCTTCTTGTGAGCCATTTCAATCGTCAACGGGAACGGCGTCTTTAACGGCAAAGAGACGGAGTTTCTGTAAGAAATCACCTTGAAGCATCCATTATCGCCCTAGAAAAAGGAAGAGGAAGAGCTTGAAGAAAGAGACAGGCCCTTGAATGAGCCTATCAGATTGAAGCTAATAGCACTAGCTGTGGCTGCCATTGTTTTTTAAAACTTCGCTGAAAATTGGACAAAAATCAAAAGCAAAAGTGGAACTTAAATTAGATTTCAAATTTCACAGCGAAATAAAAATTTGAATTTTTGAGGTTTCCAGGTCTTACTGTGACGAAGCGTGCGAGGTCTCCACAGGAAGGGAGATGGTGAACGATCAGAGCTTATCAAATGAGTACGCGCGTGCGACAATCATACACGTGAGAGTTTGGAAGGAGGGATTGCCAAAAGGAATTGAATAGGAGGAAAGGATATATTTTGTGCTTTTCCAGGAGCCGGTTCCTCCCTTGGATTTAGGGGTGTGTATCGGTCGCGTTCGAGGGTCAACCCGATCCAAATTCGATTAACTCAAACTATTATATATACCATCATTCGATTCGATCCTATTAAGATGTCGGATCCCTATCCAATTAATTCGATAATTTTCGGGTCCAAACTGACCCATCAGAAATATCTGAATTTTAATTTTCTTTTAATTAGTTAAACTGAAATTTAAAGTAAAATACAATTAAATACTATAAAATATATTTTAAAAATATAACAAACCAATAATTTTAAAATTACAGCAAACATATATTTCTCCAACTCTACAAATTAAATAAACAGTTGTAAAATAAAAAAATACAATTATATAAAATATTAAACAAAATATAAATAATTATTACAAGGGATGAATTCTAGCAGCCGTAAATAATATTTTTCGATAGTCAACAATGCTTCTGGATAAAAAAGTGCAATCGAAGGCGAAAAATATTTATTTGATCATCGAAAAATATTAATCATGGTTAATTCAAAATTGAATTTTGTAGTGAAACCGAGGTCAAACAGGCCTCCAAAAATCTAAAAATACAAAAAACGAAGCCGTTCGATTTAAATAGTAACTAGATTGACCTAGGTTGGATCAAACCCTTAAAAATAGTAAATAAGCTCTAAAAATTGCCAAAAATTGCATATGTACCTAAAATGATGTGTAAAATCTTTTGGATGCAAAAAGTTAATTTTTTGATGACACCGATAATTATCGAATCGGACCGATCTGATTGAATCGAATCAGTAACTGACTTCGATTGGGCTGAAATTTTTTATACAACCTATTTTATATATGATAAAAATGATGAAATTAAATTTGGGATGATTTGGATTTATGAAGTGAGAGAATTAGAGAAAAATGGTATAATTGGCCTAATTATGGCTTTTGGACTTGAATGAGTGGACTTTAGGTTGAACCAAAGCCCAACTCATTCAGCCACTATAAAATTCATTTGGGAGAAGATATTTTGAGAGTGAAATCTTATCTCCTCAGCCTCTTTCTTCCCCCCTCATGGTCGTATACTCCATAGCTATTTCTTTCTCAAATTTTTTCAAGTTTTCTCTCTCTTTCTCTATCATGGCCTCAACAACGGGTTAGCCATGAACAATATTTTTCAACAGTGAATAGTATTTTTCGGGTTGAAAAGTACATCCGGAAGTGAAAAATATTTTATTAGACTATCGAAAAATATTTGTCATAGTGAGTCCGTGATTGAAATTTGAAGTGAAATCGATGTCAAATAGATTTCTAAAAGTCAAAAATACAAAAAAATAGCGAGTCAATTTCAATTATTGGAGAACTGATTCAATTTTATATAAATATTTAAAAATAGCAAACAGACTCCGAAAATTACCAAAAATTGCAGTTAAACTAAAATAATATGTAGATTATTTTGGCGGTAAAAAGAAAATTTTTCTGTAATACTGATATTTTTGGATTGGATCGATTTAATTGAACCGGACCAAAAATGGACTCCAATTAAGCCGAAAATTTGCGTGCAATCTATTTTTAGGATGATAAAAATTATGAAATTATTTTTGAAGTGATTTGAAATTGAAAAGTGAAAGAAATGAATTAAATATGCTATTAGATAGTTAATGGGCTTGATAAATTAATCAAAGCACATTAAACATAACCAAGCCCAAGTCCAAACTAATGAAGCATATACAAGGGATGAAATCTCTTTATTTTTCCAAAATCTCCCACGTTTTTCCAGCAGCCCTCCCTCCTTTGGTGGCCAACTTCTTTAGTTCTTCATTTTCCATCATTTTCTTCCTTATTTCTTCAATTTTCTACCTCGATCCAAGCACAAGAAATATTTATTAGCCTCTTTAGTTGTTGGATGCAAGTTCAAACAAGAGATTGAAGGGAGAAAAGCTAAGAAAATCAAGGATTAAAGGCATGGAGGTCAAAAATAGGTAAGTGATTTCTTAGATTTTAATTTGATTTCAAGGCACCTATAGCTAGATTTAGGTGCCTAAAGTATGTTTTTGTGGTTAGTTTGAGTTAAATTTATGTTTATCTTGATGAAATTTAAGGTGAAAATTTCGGCCATGGAAGATATTTTTGAGGAAAAATAGTTTTCATACGTTCAAGGCTAAGGAAATGAGTTTGTGCAAGGTTAATGGCAAGATTGAGGTCAGTGACTACGAAATCTTAGTATTTTCCATTTAATTTGATGATTTTTCTTAGGATTTTTTAAGGAAAAATTTATATAATTGATTAAATTTGAAATTGATTGTATAATGGTGTAATTAGACCTTAATTAAGTGTATTAGAAGGTTTAATTTGAATGAAAAAAATTTATAGGGAATTTTATTGAAGGTGGCCGAATTTCTTGAGGAAGAAAAAAAAATTGTATGTTAAGCATTTTAGTGATTTTAAGGCTTAATTTAATAGTATATGTGTAATAATGCATATACAAATTTTTGTGAAATTTATAGAAATTATATAAATATTTTTAGAATATTTATTGAATATGTAATTAAGAAAAAATTGGAAAAATATATGTATATTGAAATTTCCCTTAATATAATGCAATTGAATCTTAATTAAGCTTAAATATAAGCTTAATTAAATTGAAATAATTTTTTAAGGAGGAATTTCTTACACTACAAGAAAAATGTTATTTAGCAACGGAAAAATAGCAACGGAAATTGTTATTTTCCGTTGCTAATAAAAATTAGCAACGGAAATTTCCGTTGCTAATCCGCGGTTGCTATTTTTTAGCAACGGAATTTCATTTTCCGTTGCTAAAATTAGCAACGGAAAATGAATTCCGTTGCTATTTTCAACCAACTCATTTTCGGTGAATTGGTAATTTTTTAGCAACGGAAATGTCAATTCCGTTGCTAAAATTAGCAACGGAAAAAAAAATTCCGTTGCTAAAATTAGCAACGGAAATTTCAATTCCGTTGCTAATTTTAGCAACCAAAACTCAATTTTGTTTTTTTTCATAATTTTACATATATACAACATGAGAAACAACACATAGAGCAATAACTTTTCATAAGCTGCACAATTTTTTTCATATATGATTACCATATACAGTTTAATTAAAGGCCAAAATCCATTGTTAAAGAAAAATGATATGTACATTAAGCATTTTAATGAAATTAAGAAATAAAATAAGATAAAACATGAAATATAATATCTATGAATTTTAAAAAATTTATGAAATTTATTCAAGAATCTTGAAGCTAAGGATAAGTATAAGTATATAATGTAAATGATGAATTATGGTAAAATAATTCAGAAAATGAGTAAAAATGATAATAATTAAAGAATATTATTCACATAAATTTTTATAGAATTTATGTGATTTATGAGAATATTTTAAGAAATAAATATTGAATATGCTTAAGTAAAAATTATTGAATTATTGAAAAATAATTCAATAAACAAGCAAAAGTTAGTAAATTAATGTAAATTAATTTATATTTTCCTATAAAGAAAATGAAAAAGTTAAATGACGAATTTAAAAAAATATCAAGTATAGTAAGTTAAGTAACCGTATTAAATTATTATAAAATAATTCATCATTCAAATAAAATGGTAAATTATTATAAATAATTCACAACCCGTAAAAAAGTATTTCAAATTCTGAACAATCGTAAATTTAGATCAAAAAAGTAAGAATTAATTAAAAGTCAAAAAGTAATAAAATGAATGTAAAAATAAATTATTGAATTATAAAGAAATAATTCAATAAGTGCCAAGAAAGAAAAAGAGTGAATTATCTTGACATAATTTGTAAAATATAAAAAAGTATTGCGAAAATAATTAGCTAAAAATTGAAAAATTAAATCAAAGCCTATTAAACATAACCAAGCCCAAGTCCAAACTAATGAAGCATATACAAGGGATGAAATCTCTTTATTTTTCCAAAATCTCCCACGTTTTTCCAGCAGCCCTCCCTCCTTTGGTGGCCAACTTCTTTAGTTCTTCATTTTTCATCATTTTCTTCCTTATTTCTTCAATTTCCTACCACGATCCAAGCACAAGAAATGTTTATTAGCCTCTTTAGTTGCTGGATCCAAGTTCAAACTAGAGATTGAATGGAGAAAAGCTAAGAAAATTAAGGATTAAAGGCATGGAGATCAAAAATAGGTAAGTGATTTCTTGGGTTTTAATTTGATTTCAAGGCACTTATAGCTAGATTTAGGTTCCTAGAGTATGTTTTTGTGGTTGGTTTGAGTTAAATTTATGTTTATCTTGATGAAATTTAAGGTGAAAATTTCGGCCATGGAAGATATTTTTGAGGAAAAATAGTTTTCATACGTTCAAGGCTAAGGAAATGAAGTTTGTGCAAGGTTAATGGCAAGATTGAGGTTAGTGACTACCAAATCTTAGTATTTTTCATTTAATTTAATGATTTTTCTTAGGGTTTATTAAGGAAAAATTTATATAATTGATTAAATTTGAAATTGATTGTATAATAGTGTAATTAGACCTTAATTAAGTGTATTATAAGGTTTAATTTGAATGAAAAAAAATTTATAGAAAATTTTATTGAAGTGGCCAAATTTCTTGAGGAAGAAAAAAATTGTATGTTAAGTATTTTGGTGATTTTAAGGCTTAATTTAATAGTATATGCGAATAATGCATATACAATTTTTTGTGAAATTTATAGAAATTATGTGAATATTTTTAAAATATTTGTTGAATATGTAATTAAGAAAAAATAAAAAAAATGTATGTATATTGAAATTTCCCGTAATATAATGCAATTGAATCTTAATTAAGCTTAAATATAAGCTTAATTAAATTGAAATAATTTTTTAAGGAGGAATTTCTTAAAGGCCGAAATCCATTGTTAAAGAAAAATGATGTGTACATTAAGCATTTTAATGAAATTAAGAAAGAAAATAAGGTAAAACATAAAATATAATATCCATGAATTTTTAAAAAATTTATGAAATTTATTCAAAAATTTTGAAGTTAAGGATAAGTATAAGTATATAATGTAAATGATGAATTATGGTGAAATAATTCAGAAAATGAGAAAAAATGATAATAATTGAAGAATATTGTTCACATAAATTTTTATAGAATTTATGCCATTTATGAGAATATTTTTGGAAATAAATATTGAATATGCTTAAGTGAAAATTATTGAATTATTGAAAAATAATTCAATAAACAAGCAAAAGTTAGTAAATTAATGTAAATTAATTTATATTTTCCTATAAAGAAAATGAAAAAGTCAAATGAATTTAAGGAAAATATCAAGTACAGTAAGTTAAGTAACCGTATTAAATTATTACAAAATAATTCATCATTCAAATAAAATGGTGAATTATTATAAATAATTCACAACCCGTAAAAAAGTATTTCGAATTCTAAACAATCGTAAATTCAGACCGAAAAAGTAAGAATTAATTAAAAATTAAAAAATAATAAAATGAATGTAAAAATAAACTATTGAATTATAAAGAAATAATTCAATAAGTGCCAAGAAAGAAAAAGAGTGAATTATCCTGACATAATTCGTAAAATATAAAAAAGTATTAAGAAAATAATTAGCTAAAAATTGGAAGAACAATAAATGTTTATAGTGAATTATTGTAAAATTAATCATGCAAAAGTGATTAGAAAGAAAAAGAGATCGAAAAGGAAAAGTTATTATATGGTTAAAAGCACTAAAAGAGTGCAATTGATAAAGTGTACCGGTTAAAGAAAAATGAAAGAAATTAAAAATTAATTGATTATTTTTGCCCTTAACAATAGCTAGGTAGTAATTTTCTTATTCAATATATAATTGGCTAGTTATAGGGACACCCTATACCGCGGTGCAAGTCATGACGACTTGCTTTGCTATGGGGTAGAATCTCTGATTTTCATAACTTCAGTATAAAAGTGAAAGTATTAGTGCAGTATTTTTTGAAGAAAGGGCCCCTCGGGGATCATTTCTTTATCAGTGAAAACTTTAGGTTCATGTCCCGCATATCCTATTTGAGAATCCTGACATATTGCACCAGGCGCATAAAGAAAGTATAGTGCTGAAAATGTAAAATGAAAATGAAAATGAATGATTAATCGTGAAAAAGAAAAGACTAAAGTGAAAGAAAATATAATTTCAAGGGCAAAATAGTAATTTTTTTCAAAAAGTGTAAACAATGAGAAAAATTAATTAAGAAATGCTTATAAAAGGGTAAATTAGTTATTTGATAGCTAAACTATTTAAAAATAAAGTTTTATATTCAACATGGACTAAAATATAATTTTCTATAAAAATAACAAAATAAGTGTAAATTGAAGTAATGTACATCTACTATTAGCTTAAAAAGTAAAAATAAGCTTATTATTAATAAATTAGTCATTTTTGCAAATAATAAGTAGAAATGAAGATTATTGCAATAAGTAAATTAAATAGTACCATTTTGTAATGAAATCAAGAAATAAAGATTTAATTGCAAAGTTGCTGAGTAATAATATTACTAGACACTAAATGTTAAAGTGTTAATGATTGTCTTTTGATAAATAAATCAAAAAGGCCAAAGTGATATAAAGAAATAAATAGCAAAATGGTAGGTTTGCTATTAAAAGGATAAATTGTGACTAATGAAGAAATCAAGTATTGAATAAAAAATTTGTCATTTCAGTGGCAAATAATAATATAAATCATCAAAGAACTAATATTTGTATTGACCTGATTAAATAAAAATTGAATAGAAAAAGTCAAAGTTAAGTCAAGTAAGAGCAATAGTAAAAGTAAGAAAAGAAACATAACTTTTGCAATTGAAATTACAAAAGAAAGTGTTTTGAAGTAAATTTAACTGTTTAGAACCAAAGTAAAAAACCTGCCAAAAATAATGTTAATGAACTAAAAAGACTGTCAAAATTATTAAGGAATATTGATAAGACAAAGTAATACTTAGCATAAATATGATAATTATGTTTAATTTGGAAATTCTATGATTGGTAGTCAGCTCTGAGCATATTTGGTGCTCAACACGTAGTTTTTACTGCGTGTAAGTTCTGAAGAGGAGCTGGAGCATAGTATACAGTGGAGTGAAGCTTGAAGAAAATAATTATCTAGACTTTTAGGTATTTTGGCATGTATATACTCGGCTAATGATAGTAAGACTTGACTGTATTTTGAATTGTTATTGTATGAATAGGAAATATTGTTATGTTAGTAAATGATTATGATTGGTATGCGATTTATGAAATGTTATGTGTCTGTTGAATATGATAAATTATTGTGTCTGTTGGAGGCTGTGTATTGCTTGATTTTTCAGGAAGTCATTAGGTGGATAGCCGTTATGCTGCCCGAAGTTTCAATGACTTGTGTTTGCATAAGCTTGGTATCGATGGAAAAAAAATTCAGGCAAATCTTATAAGTTCGTATCGGAGTGAACTATTTCGTTAAAGTTTCGTTAAGGGTGTTACATTTAGTGGTATCAGAGCGATGGTTTAGGCGATTCTAAGATCAGAGTGGGATAAGACTAAGTGTTAAATTTATCTGTATATACATGCTAAAAGTCAGTGAATAAGTGATAAGGAGTTTGATGTGTACTTGCTCCCTATTGTGATTGAAAGTGAAAAGTTGATATCTGATCGAGATTGTCAGATGTATAGTGATTGATTCTGCATAGTAAAGACAATAGAGAGTCAAAATGAAAGTGTTGCTGTTTAAAGTTTTGTTGCATGTTAGTATTTTATTGCATAAATGAAATCATTCATTCATTATATAGCATTTCATATTGTGTGACAACATCTGATTTGCATCATATCATTTGTTTAAACCCTGCCTGATATGAAAAAACTGACAGGAGATATGATGAGCGTAAAAATGACCTAACAGCAAGAAAGGATTACCATTGTACTGTGATAAAGTAAAAAGGAATAATGTATCCAAGATTATTTTTTGATTTTGATGTGGTCATTATGAGTTATTGCTCATGTCATTCAGATTTGCAAATGTACTAATTGTCTATATAGACTTGATAAATAAGGTTTTTTACCCCTATTTGGACTTTTTTATGATTAGTTTTTTTATTGGTATTATTCTGATGGGTTCTAAGACATTGAAAGAATGTGATAAGTATTTGAGATTAGTTAATGAAATCTCTGGCTAAATAAGGAATTCCTGGTTTTTAGCGAGTACTATCAGGAATGTAATGCATTGGCTAATGTGTTCAGCTTTAGAAAGAAGATCCGGTAATAAAATGTTTTCAAGCGAATGTATTTATGTGATGAATAAGTGCAAACAGTTAATGATAGTATTTGCAGTTATTCGAGATGTAAGTGTTAATAAATTTTGGCTCTGAAATGAGTATGGTTAGTTGAAACGTAAATAAAGAGGAGTAAGAGGGTTCCTTCGGGATTGCCTTAATGTATGTGATATCAGAGTGAAATTTAGACAGAGGGGTCGTGGATATTGCCGTTGGCCTACCTTTGTTTCAGAAAGAATGTATTGTTATATGTGGGATTTTTGGTATTCTCCACTTTAGTACAGTGATCCACCCTTTGACTGATGGTCAGTCAGAATGGATAATTCAAATGTGAGGAGAATTGTTTTAATGAAGTGTATGTGAATTTGATAATAATTGTGAAAGTACTCGTTTTTAGTAGAGTTTATTTATAGTGCTAGCTATCAGTCCAGTCGAAGATAGATAGCTTTATTGGGCTATTATCTGAAAGGAAATGTCAAGATCCTTCATGATGGACATAATTGAGTGTAAAGAAATCAGTTAAAAAAAAAGAGAACTGTACACAGGTTGATATGACCTGTGATGTAAGATTGGCAAAGATTTTCAATTTAGAGATTAGTCACCCCAAGAACGATAAGGTTTCATAAATAAGCATGCTATGAAACCATCAAATGTGAAAGAATTTTGATAAGATAATAATATCGTATCCTCTACTTTTTGTTATAAGTAAATTTCGAGGACAAAATTTCTTTTAGTAGGTTTAGTAGGGGAGAAATGTCATAACCTCAACACCAGGTTAGCCGTGAACAGTATTTTCCAATAGTGAATAGTATTTTTTGGGCTGAAAAGTATATCCGAAAGTGAAAAATATTTTATTAGACTATCGAAAAATATTTGTCATGGTGAGTCCGTGGTTGAAATTTGAAGTGAAATTAAGGTCAAATGGATCTCCAAAAATCAAAAATATGAAAAAGGTAGCGAGTCAATTTCTATTATTGGAGAACTGATTCAACTTTGTATAAATATTTTAAAATAGTAAACGGACTCCGAAAATTACCAAAAATTATAGTTAAGCCTAAAATAATTCACAAATTGTGCAAAATTATTGGAAAATTGAACGTCTGTTGTACTGAATTGAAAAAGTGAATGAAACTGCCAGTGAACTGAAATTAACTGAATTTTTTCCCTTAGTAGTGGTAAGGTAGTCAAAATCTAACTCAGACTATAATTGGCTAGCCATAGAGATACCTATACAGCGGTGCAAGTCATGACGACTTGCTTTGCTATGGTAGGATCATACTGATCTTCTATAGTATATGCTATGTTCTATATAATGTTATGTGAGAAATGATCATTTGAAATTATTTCTCAATATACTTTGGTCCTATGAGATCCACATCTCGTATATCCGATCTGAAGATTTCTGTCGGGATTGTATTAGGGATATAAGGATAAAAATAAGTTAAAAGTGCAAAAAAAAGATAAAAATGAAGTTTAGAATGGAAAAGAATCTAATTAAAAAGAAATAAAAAGTTTAGGGGTAAAACGGTAATTTTTTCAAATATTGAATTTAATGAGTAAAAGTGAAAAAGAAATAAAAGAAAAGAGTAAAATGATAATTTAGTTATTGTACTGTCTAAAAATGAATTTTTGTAAATTAGGACTAAAATATAATTTTGCATGAAAAATTTAAAATAAGGATTAATTGATAATTTCGTATGCCAAAAATTGAATGTGAAGTGAAAATAAGTAAATTAGTGATAATTTTGTAATTAAAGGGTTAAAAGGGTAATTTTGTAATAAAATAAAAAAAATTAAGGGCTAAATTGAAAAGTTTACCAAAGCATTGGTATTGGTTTGAATTAACTGTTAAGAACACTGATAATTGTATTTTTTATAGAAAATTTAATGAATTTGACATAATTAATACAATTATGCTTATTTGGAAAATACTTTGATTTATAGTCATCACTGAGCATATTTAATGCTCAGCACATAGTATTTACTGTGTATAGATACTGAAGAAAGACTAAAACAATAGTATACGGAGGAGCAAATTTTGAAGAAAAGAAGATAATTAAGAATTATTTTTATATTGGAATGTATATATTTAGTTAAACTGGAAGTAAAGAATTGGTTTGTAAGATAACAATATTTGTGTTTATGTAAATATGTATATTGACAGGAAGTGGAATTGAATAGATGGATTTTGTTATGAGATTGTTTGAAAGATGTATGCATATTTTGTTATGAATTATTGTACCCTTGAGGGACTGTGAATTGTTTGTTTTTTAGGTTGGGTAGGCAAGTTTTTAAGATGTTATATTACCGAATTTTTATAAAATAAATAGTAAAATTGGACAGTTATAGGTCATCGGCAAGTTGGAATTGTAATCTTCATTAATAAAAAAGGATTGATGATTAGTGAATTAATTGATTTATTATATGATTTAAAAAAATTTTCGGCTTAATTACTTAAATCTATAGGACCGTTGTAGTAAAGGTATTACATTTTGTAGTATCAGAGAAATGGTTTAAGCGATTCTATGATCGAAGTGAGATTAAATGATTGGTTTATATGTATATACATGCCAATTGTTAGTGGAAAGGTGTTTTGAAATCTAATAAGTAGTCGCTCTTTTTTTATAGTGAAAAGGTGTTCTCTGATAGAGATCGACAGGTGGGGAATGGTGGGAGTGAGGCTTCCATTGACACTGGACAACAAGAGGCCCAACAGTGGCAGGCTTCTTCACCAGTGGTCCCTTCTCTTCCCCCACAACTAGATTTTCTTAATCTGATGGCTAGCTACATTCAGCAAAAGCTGCAAGCAGGTCAAGCACAATCTTCATAGGCAGCTGCTCAGGTACAACCACCAGCTCCACCCAGAAGAAAGCCTATTTTGATATAGTTAAAAAGGTTAGGAACTGAAGACTTGCATGGGTGTGACCCATTTAACACTTGCCCAAGCAGAAAAATGGTTATTTAAGATAAAAAAAGATTATTTGAGATCACTAACGTGGCTATGAGGATGCATCATCGATGATCAGGGACTGGCGAAACAGGTTTGAATTTGACAAAAATGAGTTGAAATTTGCTGAAATTCGACTCTAAGATTGATGATTAAGGGTGCAAATATTTTGAATTAATGATCGGTGTCTAGCAAGTGTACTAGATCGGCTAGCAATATAGGAAAATATAATTATGACCCTCTAATATCGAACCCAAGAGAAACCTGTGTTTGTGTGAATGATTTGAATTTTAAAATAGAATTTGTGTGTAAAAGATAGAAAAAAAATCCTAAAGTTGTGATGTTGAAGTTAAAAAACTAAAAACGAAACTTTAAAATTGAAAATAAAGTAAAACAGTTTGAAACAATCTGAAATAAAAGCAAGTAATCAAATGATGTAAAAATCAATATTTAAAAGCAACTTTCACTAAAAGACCATCCACCTTAACCAATATTATTATGACTTAATTAAAAGAGAAACACAAGTGATTATGAAGAATTCAGATAAATAAAATCAAATAACTTAATTTAAGATTATCATTCCAAGCTTAAAAATTCTCTTATTAAGAATAATCCAACACTTAGCATAAAGATCTGAATTAAATCTCCTAGATGTCTATTAAATTCTTTTTCAAGTAAATTTAACTTTCATCTATTCCTAGTTACACCTTTCTTAATCTTAACTTACCTTAATTAACACAAAACTATATCTAATGAAGAATATAATCATGCATTAACCTAAATAATTTAACCTAAGAACATGCATATCAATGATCAAACTAAAAGTCAATTATTAACTAATAATTAAACAAGTTAACAACCAAACTTTAGCTAAATAATGATAAGAATGTGCTTTAGAACTAAGAAATAATCAAAACTTGCATAAACACTAAGCACAAGCTAAGTCATAACAATAAAGAGTTAAGGATTCAAGTATCCTTTAGCAAAAGTTAAAGAAGACTACTCACTACATATGTTTAAAAACTAAAACAAAGCTTTTAGAAAATAATAGAGACAAAGAAAACAGAAAACGACGTAAATTAAAAACTATTGAATTTCTCTAACTCTTGACAATTTATGATTGATTATTATTCTTTTGGTGCTTCAGTTTTCTATTTATAGGCAAAACAAGTTGTAGAACCCTTCTAAACTTCCTAAATTGAAGTAGCAAAAGAATTCTTCTTAAACGAAAAAATCCTTTGCAGCATGGGAGTTCAATTTGCATGGCAAAGTAGATTTTTCCTTTGCTAGATGCACTACTGCATCCTTCCCAAATGGAAGTGTATAGCCACTTGATTTTCTGCCTTTCCCTATGCACTGCCATGCATGGCTTTTCCCAGGGTAAGTTGCACAGCCACTTATCACTTAAGCTCTAGGGATACACGACCACTCAAAGTTCAATTCTTCAATGCACGCCCACTTAAGTATTCAAGCTTCCAAATGCACGACCACTCAAGCACCCACTGGACTCCACGAACATTTTACTAGCATGATTTTCCCAATTTCACAATTTTGGCCCAAATCTTCTTGCCTATTTGCAATTAAATCATTTTTCTTACAAATTAACCCTAAAAAATATCAAAACTTACAATTAACTCCTAAAACAAAAATATAAATATTTAAACTATAAATTAACCAAAATTAAACTAAATTAACTAACTTAAATACTTAAAAACAAACTAAAAATATTATGTAATTCATACTTATCAAATACCCCACACTTAAACCTTGCTCGCCCTCGAGCAAATTAGAACAATCCAATTCCTCAAAATAATTAAACTTGAATAAAGAATTATACATTTTATAACCAACTTCAGCATTTTAACAAAAGCACTTAATATAATCTCTAAATAGAATAACTTCAATCAAGATAATATAAGTTAATTTCTTTGAGTGTGTGCAAGACCAAATCATTTTTAGAATTTTATAAATCAAAGCATTAATACAACTACATAGTGAAGTTTAGAATGAATGTATACATATGTATACAAATGGTTTCGCACTTGAAACTTTAGAGACACCATAAGCCTTTCTTTTAGCACCGAAATTTAAAGGTCATCTCCACTAACCAACTCAAAACAAGCTTAAAATCACATAGGCCTTTCAAAGGTTGTAATGGGGTTAAGGTAATAGCTTATCAAATAATGGGCATAAGATATTCAAAAAGAACAGCCACTCTAAGACAAAACAGACTAACAATCCCATTTACTTAATCCATAAATAACTTTAATCAAACTTTGCTTAACTTCCTTAATCCAAAAGCTCTTTTGAGAGAAAATATACCTACATCATACCCTTTCAGAAGTCATCATTCTTTTTCCTTCCTTGTACTACCCCACACCTAAAATTTTATCATGGATGCTAGCTTTTTCTTAATCGATTTTTTTTAATCAACACGATGCTAGCACTAAAAGATATCTGAACAACATCAAGGTAAATACAAGGTAATTTTTCTCTTGACTTCATCAATAACTCCTGCCAAACATTTTCTCACTACACCCACATAAATCCATTTAATTCTAAAGTGACCAATTTCATATGGTACGATAAAAGCTTTTTAGGTTGTATGGTAGAAAATTGAGTATAAAAAGAAAAATCATTGATGGTACGCATTAAGCATATCCTTTTAGGCTCAAATTGGCTTACAAAGGATAAAATTTTCATAAGGGTAGGAAAAAGGTTTTAGAAAGCTTAACAAGAAAATTTGTTGCCTAGATCATCTTTTAAGTTATTTGAGTTGTTTATATGGTTTGAAGGGTGATGAGAAAGGTTTTAGTGTTCTAAATTCCTTACTTAACTATTTCATTACATTTTTTTCTAAGTTCAAAATTGGTCTTAAGTGCTTTCAAGAAACTGGAAACTAACAAATATTTATCAAGTTGAAGGTTAAACTATCTAAAGATTTATCAAAGAACATATTTGTTTTATTGCTAAGCAAAGATTCTAAATATGCATATTCTAATATTTAAGTTCAATATATTCATAATTTTGAGGAAAAATAGGGCAAGCTAAATTCTTATGCAAACTAGATGAAAAAGCTGAAATACATAATTTTTTAATAAGTTTTACAGACATCTTAAACAAAAGAAACAACCTACTACTACTAACCTAAACACAAAACAAAAACAAAATAAAACAAACAAAACCAATTCATGAATAAAATTGAAGAAGGTTAGAAGTATCAACTCCTTGCACAAGTTTATGCTCTACATCCTCCCAAAAATTTTGTTGTCCACGACAAATGGAGAAGAAATATGCTGATGATTTCGCTGCCAATACTAATGTACAAATGTTTCAACAGCGTTATTCACATCCAAAACAGTATCCTGTAGCGTGTCCATTCTTCCTTGTAAAGCAATCAGGCGAATTTGTTGAGCATCCATCCTCATACTCAACTGATTAAAAGGACCTTCCCATTCAGGTGTTGTTGGTTCATCTGCCAGTGGATTCTCTGCTGGAGCGACTTTTTCATTAGGCTCATCGGGTTGATCATTAAAATGGATGTTGTTTTCCCTTAGATAATCCTTCCTTGTAGACCAATGGCACCGTGGCTTAGGTATGAGAATCTTCATTCTCTTTAGCATAACATTGTCAATGCATGGTAATTCTCCCTCAATTGGATTGCCTATGATGGGATGACCAACTGCGGCTACCAAAATTGTAGCAATCTAACCAATGGAGATACTATTGACACAATCAGGCATTTTCTGCAATTCCCTAATCTTATTTGTGATTATTAATGCTCAATTGATAAAAATGCCATCTACCATTCGCCAAAAAATCATGGTCTGTGAAACATTTACTGCACTTACATTCCTTAAATTGTTGTAGACACTCCTTGTTAAAAATCTATGAATTATCCTCAATGCATGATCCCTTAAAGCATGAACTTTGCATTTACCTCCTCTCCATGCACTACAAAACAACTGCCAATTAGCGACTAAAATTAGCAATGACATTATTTTAGTCGCAAATTTGCAACGATTTCGCGACTGTTTTCTAATTCCATTGTGGGAATGATATTTTCTATTTTTTTGCAATGAAATAGCGACGAAAGAGGATAATCAGTCGTAAATTATTGGTGAAAAGTATACACGCCATGTTTTGCGATGAAATTAGCGACAAATATTTTCGTCGCTAATTATTATAATTTTTTATTCATGAAATTAGTTTCAGAAAATTTAGCGACGAACATTTTAGTGGCTAATTTTAGGGGGAAAATATAACGCTTTTTTTGCGACGGTTTAGCGACAGAAATTGGTCTGTCGCTAATAGTAAATTATTACAGTAAAACAAATAGCCAGGGCAGATCTAGGCCCTTGGGGAGAAGAAAAATATCTCTCAGATCACCTACTAGAGGTAAGCTCCTTCTAGATTTCGACGATGTAGTTATGCTATAGTCGGAAGATACCCCTGTTACTATCAGGGACATACGTTATTCTTAGTGACTTCACTAAGAGCATCGTCCAAACACTTAAAAAGGGCAAAATGCCCATAACTTCTGAAAGAGGCCACGAAATGGACTTCGTGGCCGAAGACTTCAAAAAAAGGAGAAACAGGGGAATCTCTATCAACAAGCCACAAGCTCACGACAGTAGAAGAATGGGGGTCAAAACCCCAGATAGGTATGACAAAGGAAAGGGGATGATGTCCTCAAGCAGGAACTCCCCGTACATCCCCAGTAGATCATCCACCTCGTCCATTGGAGATGATTTATCCTTCATATGCATGCTGAATCGCAGTCGCATGAATGGACGGAGAGACGAGTTCACCTCAATGGTCATGAGCAAGGGGGATAAATGGTTCGAGCAAAAACTCAAACAGTTTGGCTTGACAAGGTCCAAAAAAGACATGTTCGAGGGGAACATCTGCAGAAATACAGCCTCCTTATTTTGCAGGGAGATCACGAAGTCTGTGCTACCTTCCAGGTAGAGAGATGTGGTAATGGATAAATATACAGGTAAAACTAACCCCGTTACTCATCTTGCAAAATATCTAACGAAAATGTAGGTTTACACCTACGATGAGAGGATTTCTTGCATAATCTTCCTCATCACCTTGGGAGGAGATGCCCTCAACTGGTTCCACGAGCTTTCTCAAGAATTCATCACCTCTTTTCGACAAATCAAAGAACTATTTGTCACACAATTCATTATGCAGATGCGAGCGCCGAAGTCGATAAATGATCTGTGCAATCTCTACCAAAAAATCGATGAAAGTCTTAAAGACTACATCGATAGGTTCCAAGCAATAATGTCAAAAGTGAGGAATGTAAGCATGGAAATGGCATCCACTGCCTTGACTAGAGGCACCGTTGATCGGCCACTTTTTTAGTCGATTACAACAAGGCCTCCACTCAACTTTTTCTACCTAATGGAAAGAGCTAGACAAAATATTCAGCTGGACGATGCCTTGAGATCTAACCGAGGGAGAAGGAGCAACATTATAGACAGGCTCCAGTATCCAGATGGACTGTTAAGCTCCCATATCTGAACGGATAGCAAGTAGCCCCGAAAGAGCCTCTACGTCAAGAAATCTAGGAAAGAGGATGGAGTATGAATGGGTTCAGCCCGATTGAAGTAGTGGCCAATAAAATCAAACTTTCACTTCGCTCAACACCAATCCAGCATAGGTGTTGATGTGGATTAAGGAGAAAAACCAATAACTTGGCCCAAAAAATTATCAGAAAGGAGCAAAGTCACTCGAAATTATAACAAGTATTGCAAGTTTCACAGAGACATCGGATATACAACTGACGAGTATTACCAACTAAAAGAAGAAATTGAGCGGCTCCTGCAAAGAGGATACCTCAAACAGTTTATGGGCTTGACTAGAGGGGCAAATCCTTGTAGACAGCCAAATTTTAAAAAGGATGATTCCGACTCGAATGATGATGACGAACAGAGAAATCTGAAGAATGCGGACCCTCACAAATCGTACATCGGGATTATAAACATAATCACCAATGGGTCATCCTATAAAAAGGACCTCTCCAGGAAAAGAAAAAGGAAAGGTATTTACATCTCTCAGACAGCCAAGCGACCAACCCCAGTCACCATATCCAGTGAAGATGCATGAGACGTAATATTCCCTCATGAGGATGCTCTCATCATTAGGGCATGAATTAATAATTTTGATGTAAAAAGAATACTGATGGATAATGGAAGTGTTGTGAATGTACTCACTCTCCAAGCTTAAAGAGCCATGGGGCTGCCGATCAAAGAGCTTAAGCCAAATGCCACACCACTGATGGAACTCAGCAATACCACTATTCCGATGGTAGGATCAGTTGAGCTATTTGCTAAGCTTGGCCAAGAGGCCCTCACCCACTCCTGCAAGGTAATATTTATGGTTATTGACATGATTTTTGCCTATAATGCTATTTTTGACAGGCCTATACTCTTTCAAACTGGAGCTATTATTAGCATTCAGTACATGGTGATGAAAGTCCTGACTAGGGGAGGCATTGCCATTCTGAGAGGTGATTAAAAGGCATCCAAAAAGGCTTATATCACCATGATCAAGCACCAAAAAGAGGCCATGATGGTAAAGGATGGGTTAGAGCGACCTGAGTAGGCGAAGGGGCATAGAATAGATCCCGCGAAGGAGGTCAAGGCAAAGATACTGTCAAAAGGCAAGAGTGTTCAAATAGGCACCAGCATGACTGCGGAAGTTGAAGAGGCTATCATACAAGTCTTGATGATCAACCAGGCATCTTTCGCCTAGAAGCCATAATACATTCCTGGAATCGATCCCAATGTGATCACCCACAAACTTAATATGGATCCAGCCTATCAGTCGATCAAGCAGAAATTACTAAGGCATGCTTCCGATCGAAGGAAATTCATTTTCGAGGAGGTGGATAGATTATTGAAAGCGGATATGATCCGAGAGGTTGACTATCTAGAATGGCTTACCAATATTGTTTTGGTGAAAAAAGAAGTCAGTAAAGCTGCGAATGTGCGTAGACTTTATAAATCTTAATAAAGTATGTTCGAAAGACAACTATTCCCTGCCTAGCATAGACCAACTGGTAGACGCCACTGCTGGCATGCCATCTACTCCTTCCTTGATGCATATGTTGGATACCATCAAATTATGATATGGTTATTGGATCAAGAAAAGATCAGTTTCATCACAGACGATGAAACCTTCTGCTATAAGTCTATGTCATTCGAACTAAAGAATATAGGTGCCATATATAAGCAATTGATGAATAGGATCTTTAAAGATCAGATAGGGCAGAATGTGGAAGTCTACGTGGATGATATGATCGTCAAAAGCAAAAGCCCCAAAAAATATCCTGTCGATCTGGCGAAGGTCTTTAACATGTTGAATAAGTTTCGAATGAAGCTCAACTCTGAAAAATACATCTTCTAGGTGCCCTCGGAAAAATTCATGGGCTCATGATCTCCCAAAGAGGTATTGAAGCCAATTCTGATAAAATGAAAGCTATTTTAGAGATGCAATCTCCGAGCAATGTGAAAGATGTTCAAAAATTAAACAGTAGAATAACAACCCTCGAAATATTCATCTCCTCTTTGGCCAAGCGGTGTACCCTCTTTTTCAAGAAGTTGAGGAAGAATGAAGCTTTCAGCTGGGGAGCCGACTGCCAGCAAGACTTTGATGAATTGAAAAAGTCCCTCACTAACCCACCACTACACTTAGTAGACCTCTTCTAAGTGAAAATCTGTACTTATACTTGTCAACTTCTGGTAAAGCTGTTGCAGGTGTCCTAGTTAGGGAAGAAAAAACTCAGCAGCTGCCCATTTATTATGTGAGCCAAGTGCTCAGGGGCCCAGAGTTAAAAAAAAGGTCTGGTCGAGCAACTCATTATTGTCCTCATAATGTGCACGAAAAAGCTAAGGTAGTATTTCGAAGCACACATGATAGTGGTCCGCTTGGGTCAGCGGATCAGAAAAATTCTCTAGACCTCGAATCTGGAAGGAAAAATGGTGGGATGGGCAATCAAGCTCTAGTCATGAGATATAAGGTACAAACCCATAAAAGCAATAAAGGCTTAGGCTTTGGCAGATTTTGTTGTTAAGTTTGCTGGTGAAGGAATGACCGATCAGCCCCAACGTGTCAAATAGGAAATGATCGTGGATGGAGAGGCGAACGATACCCGAGGAGGCACAGGCATTGTAATAACAGGCTCCTTAGGCATTGTCATAAGGTACGTATTAAAACTCAGCTTTAAAATTTCAAATAATATGACAGAGTATGAGGCACTTCTGCAAGGCTTGAGACTGCTTCATGCCATCCGATCGGAGTCGATCGTTATTAAGAGCAACTCCTAGCTCGTAATGAGCTAAGTCTTAGGTACCTTTGAAGCGAGAGAAACCAACATGATTCAGTACCTGGTAAAGGTCAAGATTGCATTCAAGCTGCTGAAAGAGTCTAGATCAAAATGGATCTTGCGAAAGGTGCTGAGAGATCAAATTGCATCTACCGTTCGGCTTACCAAGATGTGTACCTTCGAGCAAAGGATGATAGAAGAGAACATCACCGTTTCGAGCAACCGACCTGTTCCTTAGATGATCCAAAGATGATGGAGATTGAGCAGCTCAAGATACATGGACGAGCTCCATCAAGCGGTACCTACAAATAGGACAACTACCCGAAGATAAAATGAAAGCCCAAAAGGTTTCACGTAAATCTCTAAATTATTCTATTATTAACAATGATCTGTATAAAAAAGCTTTCAATCACCCCTGGCTCAAATGTGTGATGGAAGAGGAAGCAGACTACATCCTAAGAGAAATCCATAAAGGCATTTATGGTGCACACGAAGCTGGTAGGGCTATGGAAAGAAAAGTACTCCAAACTGGATACTTTGGCCAAGAATCTTCAAAGATGCCTAAGAAAAAGTGAGAAGATGTTAACAATACCAGATCTATGGATGAGTCATTAGAGAACCGGCAGTAGACCTTGATCATTCGACCAATGAGGCCTGGACATCCTAGTACCATTTCTCTAAGGCAAAAGACAAATGAAGTTCCTCCTTGTAGCCATTGACCATTTTTCCAAATGGATTGAGGCAGAGTCCTAGCGATGATCACGGCAAAGAGGGTCAAAAATTTTACCTGAAAGGACATCATTTACAGGTATGGCTTATCCAATGTTTTTATTACGGATAATGGCAAGCAGTTTGACAGTTCAGTCTTTAGAATATTTTGCTGAGACCTCAACATCAGCCTCAAGTTCACCTCCTTCACCAAGCCATAATGCAATGGGATGACCGAGGTCTCCAATTGAATGATCCTAGAAAGGTTAACAAAATGGCTGCGCGAGGTAAAAGGCAACTGGACTAAAGAACTATAAAATATCCTTTGGGTTTATAGGACTTCTCTAAGAGCCAGCACTCACCAAACACTGTTTTTTCTTGTCTATAGCTCTGAAGCAATGATACCTGCAGAGGTAGGCCTTCTATCTTATCGCTCCGTATTTTATTTCGATCAGATGAACATCCAGGAAAGATCCCAAGATCTGGACCTGGTTGAAGAACAGAGAAAAGATGCCTATATGAAAATCGCTGCTTATAAACAAAGGGTCACCAGATACCACAACGCGAAAGTGAGGACAAGAGCCTTCAACGTGGGTGATCTAGTGCTCAAAAAGGCAAACATAAGTGCAAGAAATGCTGGGGTCGGGAAGCTAATACCAAATTAGGAAGGGCTTTATGAAATCTCTAAAGTTCTAAGCTCTAATACATATAAGCTCAGAACCCTGGAAGGGTTGGACGTCCCCAGAAGCTGGAATGTCGAAGTGTTCAAAAAGCATCACATGTAATTTTGTACCACAAATAGAATTCAATAAAGAAATTACTATCTATCTCTAGAAAAGGTATGTTTGCAATAATTTGTTTGTTAGTTTTAAAATTTATCTGCAGGTTACCAATTACTCCAATCGGCGAAAATCCCAGTTGACGGTATTGAACCCAACTAGTGAAAATCCCGATTGATGATTTCATTAATCCCCGATTGATGTGCATCCCGATCAGTAGGAACAGGTTTACACCAACTCATATATTTATTCCGATTTCTTGAGATCGATGATTTCAGTAAACGCCGTTAACTTCGAGCAATGATATTATCGATCGAGGACTTACAATCGGTACAGCTTATTAGCTAGGGTCGATGTCCATCCCGAGCCTAAAATACTAAAGCTTGTTGATAAATTAAAATTCATCCGTTAGGTTCGATGTTAATCTCGAACCGAAAATGCGATGCACATTCGTTTAATCTCCACCAACTTATTCGCTAGGTTCGACGTCAATTCCGAACCTAAAATTTGAAGGTCAAAATATGAAGGTCAAAATGCAAAGGTCAAAATACGAATCTCCTGGGTACATCGCGAGTTTAAATACGAATCAAAACGTTTACTCGATGTATGAAATTATTCTCCAAAACTTCAAGTAAATGCAAGATCGAAAGGGCCATTCGCTATGCTTGATCTTTCTTTGGCCCACTGATCTTAATATCCGATCGGATAATACCCCAAGTAAATATGGGACTAAAAAGTCATTTGCTATGCTTGATGACATGCGTCTAAAATCTAAGTCATAACTCACACCAGACCAATTGGTTATATCTTTTTAATCCAATCAGACTAATCGATCATTGACCATAAGAGTTATGGACTGCAATGCTTGAAAAGCATTTTCAAATTCAGAAAGTATTCTCCTTAGTTGATTTTAAGATAAATCCTACTTAAAGTAAAAATTGCATTATAAGGTCGCAATTAGAAAGCAAATCGTATTGTATTCATATATAAAAATTTGTACAAGTTACAACTTTCATTGACAACTTCTCAAAAAGAAGAAGAAAATGTTACAACGAAAAGAAAACCTAATTCTCTATGGCTACAATTTCTACAGCAGCTTCGGTCAGATTCGCAACACGATATACGATCGAATTGCCTGCAGATGGCACCTCCACCTTAGCTAAAGGCTGGGAAGACTCCATGGCCAACATAGAACCAAGGTCTATTGGCAAAGAGACAGTCGCTTCCGGCTCAATTGGAGTCCTAGGGTGCGGCTGTGATGACGTGAGGTCTTGGAAAGCTTCTTCTTCATTATCGCTGGAAGAAGGGTTGGGTAGACTTCCTGGGTCCTCCATCCAGTTAAGGTCAGCCTCAGAGAAGCGCTACTCGGTTGTATAAATAAACCGAGTTAATAGCCTCGCTTGGACCTCTCCTAACTGATCCAGAAGCTTATCTCTTTGGGTAGCGAGTTCATCTATAAGCTTTTTATCCCACGCCACCTCTTTTTCTGCCAGGCAGTCTGCAGTGAATTTCGCTCACCTCGAAAAGGTTATACTTTGAAAAAGCCTTATCTCTGTCTGTATTGCCCTTATCTCTATCCGTATTGGCTTTCAGGCACTCGGCAGATAGATTTGTGCATTCACCTTTCAATCTGGCCGCCTCCTTCTTAAATTTTCTCCATAAAGCATTATCGACAGTCATGTAATACCCCTAAAGGTACCCTAAGAGAGATAGGTGATTATTTTTGCATAAGATAGAGGTTAATTATGTGACTAATTAAAGGGAAATTATAAATTAAGGATATAATTGAAAAGTTAAAGTTAAAGAATTGTGGTAGAAATGTAATAAGTAAAAAGGTTAAAGATTAAAGTAAGAAACAAAATACAAAGAGGGACCAAAGTGAAATTTTTAAAGATTTTTAATAACCAACCAATGATATTTAAGCAAATGGATGGTTATGAGAGAAAGAAGCAACTCTTGGTTCTTTTCTCCTTGTGGTGGCCGGCCATTTTGGCCAAAGAGACACAAAAATTGTCTCTTTTATTTTTCTTTCTTTCATCCTTTGTATTCTTCTTTTCTTCTTCATTTCATGATGCTTCTAAGAAGGAGAAGCTATAGAGAGTAAAGAAAAGAATTTTACAGCAACTTAGGATGAAGATCAAGAGAGGGAGAAAGGAAAAGTAGCAAGAAGATAGGAAGAGAGAGTGTGGTTGAGCCTTTAAGAGGTATGGGAACTTAACCTTGCTTTTATATATGTTTATTATGTAATTGATGTAATAATAGTAATATGTGATTTCCTAGTAAGTGAAAATCATGAAAACTTGAGGTTATACTTGATTGAAAACCGAAATTAGGGAGTTTTGGTTAAAGATAGGAAAAACTATTTTAGGGTTCATTGGACCAGCCTTCACTAAATTAATGATATCTTGATCTATAGTGATTGGAATTGAGAAATTCCAGTTGGATATGAAAATAGACACATATATATTCATTTCATATGAAGGACACGACCCTTGAATCAATTTTTATGATAGGTAAAAATAGACTTGAATCCGGGTCTTGTCCGCTGCCCCTGTCATTGGGAACAGTCTTCGGTTTTTTGTCCATAACTTGAGATTTATAGCTCTTATTTGGGTGAGTCTTGATTTTTTGGAAAATATAAAGATAGATCTACAACTTTGTAGAAGGAAGTTTTCCCTAAAAATGACGTTTTATAGGTTAAAAATGTCATAGAAGTCGAGACAGAAAATCTGTCTCTGGACGATTTGGGCCTCACGGTTACTAGATTTTTCATAGTAACCGTGAGGTACCCCAGTTTTCAGTCCAGACCCTAAAGATGACCTACCTCACGGTTACTAGGCATTTCATAGTAACCGTGACCCCTTTAAAAAGTAAAGAACACGGTTATTACTCATTCGGTAATGACCGTGAGGTAGTCTGGCGTAGTTCAGACCCGAAAGTGCAATTAGGTCACGGTTACCATGAATTTAGTAGTAACTATGACCTCCAAATCATGTCTTATGCCACGGTTACCATGAATTGGTAGTAACCGTGACCCTCCTTCAAAGTCCAAAACTTGAAAGTAAAAGATGCATTATGAAGCTTAAGATTAATTCCTTTATTCCTAAATCTTATAGATTATCTTAAACATAAAATATATGGTAAAGTACAGCAATAAGTATATGAAATGTATAAGTAAAATAGGAATAAAGTTATAGCAATTGATGTATGGAAATGTACACTTGAATATGATTACACTACACTGATTATTTATATGTACTTTTGACTGCAACATGATAGTTAAAGAATATTATTATATTGATTGATTTATCATACATGAGATATGAATCAAATGATATATGATTACTATAGGAATCAAATGATACATGAGATATGATTAACTGCCTGCACATAGAACTTGGTTGTGGATAGATAGGCATGCCTATAGGGTTATAGTTGCAGCTGCTATAGTCTGACTCTTATGAGTCCATAGTTTGTCTCTACATGAGACCATAGTTCTGGCCCAATGGGTCTACAGATTTGATACCTTCAGGTATCCACAGATTCGATACCTTCGGGTATCTACAGCACCCGTTATCCACACCCATAGGACTTTAGCAGACATTTCACAGTATGAATTGAACAGTATATGTAAAATATTGATAAATACTTGAACAGTTATTTATGTTCCATCTTTATACAGTAATTATATATATGATTCATTATGTTTTGTGAGTGATATTATAACTCTTGCATGTTGATTATAGTACATTGGCATTATTATAGTTTATTGTGTACTTGGGTAACAATCACTGTGAGTGGTTGTTCATATATGTATTGTTCCCCACTAAACTTTATAGCTTAGCACGGGTGTTTATCCGTGTAGGTACTTGAAGTCAAGGTGCTTTCTGTTGGGACAAGAGCTGCTAATGTAAAGCCAACTCTAGAGATAGAAGAGAGTCAATTCTATTTGTAATTTAAATTTCCTCTTGAATTAAGTATGTTGTACTAAAGAATACTAATTAAGAGAACAATTTAATTGATTATATTGAATATCTAATGTAATACTTTATATTTTCTCATAATACATTGAGGTATGCATGTGTAAATAACAATAACAACTAACAGGACTATAAGGGAAATAGATTATCCTATGTAAAAGAACTTATAGAATGGAGAGTTTGGGTGGACTAGTGTGGTCCTTACATCTTTGGTATCAGAGCGCCTTGGTTTAGGTGGTTCTGGCCAATAGGAGTACAAAAATAAATAGTTATAGAAGAATTGTGTTAGATGTGTTGGCTTAATGCAGCTTGTCCCTATTTTGTTTGATATAGCTTAAAGATGTATAAGTTGAAAGGCATTGGGAACGGAGATTAAAGGAATTAGTGACCTTAGAAATTCGAGTCTAAGTGACTCCAATCTTTTTATAGTATCTCAAGATGAAATCTCAGCAATAGCAATAGAGGACTTAATAGGGGTATCTAGATTTATCAGCTAGTAAGTGCCGAGTCTTATAGGATGGCCACTTATAGCCTTCTCTTTTTTCTTGTGCAGCCATGTATGACAAATTCATTCTCCCTTTCTTCTTTACCCAATTGTGCATGGCCTTTATTTTCTTTACATGATTGTTTACGTTTCATTTGGCCTTTTCTTGTTTTCCGATCGGATATGATTTTCAGCATTGCTTTACCGATCGGGTTTGAATTTCAATATTGTTTTTCCGATCTGATCGGGTATATGGTTTGGTTTTAGTTCCTCTTTAATCGATTGAATATATAAGTTTCACTTTTTCTTTGCCCAATTGGACACATGATTCTCAGTCCCTTATAAGCGATTGAATATATATATATATATATATATATATATATGTATAGCCCTCAGTTTCTTGTTTTGCCTAACCATATATGGTTTACAGTATTTCTTTGTTTGGTCATTCATGACCTTATTCTTCTTACAGTACACAGTTATATGTTCCTTTCTCTTCATGTGTACTCATCTACTTAACATTAGAACATTGCTAAATCCTGAATATAGTAGAGTACTATAAGTTTACAAATTACTAAGAAAGTTTTATGATAAAGATGGATTAAGTTAGCAGTGATTACGGTAATGGTAAGTATTTATTTGATGATAGTGAATATGCCAGTTGAATATTGATAGCTTTTAGATAGAGGAATATGTATATGATGGTATAGAAATGAGATTTTAGGTTTGAATTGAAAAGTACAAGATAGATATAGAGACTATTTCTCTGTTGTACATGAAAAGGGTATAAAGGTTAAGTACATGTATATTAAAGATTATGTCTATAGAATAGATTACTATGAAGTTAAGATATGACAGTATATATATGCAAATATATGTGGAGTTACTATGAAAATTTGAGGTTATTGCTATGCTCTGTAAACCTGCCAGTATTTCCTTCACAGTCATGGGCAATTGATGAAATATGTTATAATGGTAATGGGGCAAAACATCTGCACTGCATATTTGCACTTCATTGCATACATAAAGCATCATTCACTCATACAGCACAACATCATATGACATGTATTTGGCCTGACTGAAAAAGGAAACTGACAGATATACGTTGAGCATAGTAATGTTATGATCGTCTGATTAGATCATCTTCATTTGAAGATAGAGTTATAAGAAAAGCAAATCAAAGCAAAGACAAAATTAAGAGAGTGTTATAGTTACAAAGAGATAGAGAAGAGAGAAGAGATAGATTGAATTCAAGAGTGATACGATACAGTATAGAAATGTATATGAAATAAGCAGAAAATCAGTAGAGACAGTATAGAATGTAAGATAAGTGAGATAGATATATGGGTACAGATAGAAGTATAGAAATGGTAGTGTTATATGAGTATAGGATACCAACTTTGATGTACAGGTATGAATTTCGAGGACGAAATTCTTTTAGGGGAAGAGATTTGTAATACCCCTAAAGGTATCCTAAGAGAGATAGGTGATTATTTTTGCATAAGATAGAGGTTAATTATGTGACTAATTAAAGGGAAATTATAAATTAAGGATATAATTGAAAAGTTAAAGTAAAAGAATTGTGGTAGAAATGTAATAAGTAAAAAGGTTAAAGATTAAAGTAAGAAACAAAATACAAAGAGGGACCAAAGTGAAATTTGTCAAGATTTTTAATAACCAACCAATGATATTTAAGAAAATGGATGGTTATGAGAGAAAGAAGCAACTCTTGGTTCTTTTCTCCTTGTGGTGGCCGGCCATTTTGGCCAAAGAGACACAAAAATTGTCTCTTTTATTTTTCTTTCTTTCATCCTTTGTATTCTTCTTTTCTTCTTCATTTCATGATGCTTCTAAGAAGGAGAAGCTATAGAGAGTAAAGAAAAGAATTTTACAGCAACTTAGGATGAAGATCAAGAGAGGGAGAAAGGAAAAGTAGCAAGAAGATAGGAAGAGAGAGTGTGGTTGAGACTTTAAGAGGTATGGGAACTTAACCTTGCTTTTATATATGTTTATTATGTAATTGATGTAATAATAGTAATATGTGATGTCCTAGTAAGTGAACATCATGAAAACTTGAGGTTATACTTGATTGAAAACCGAAATTAGGGAGTTTTGGTTAAAGATAGGAAATGCTTTTAGGGTTAACATTGGACCAGCCTTCACTAAATTAATGATATCTTGATCTATAGTGATTGGAATTGAGAAATTCCAGTTGAATATGAAAATAGACACATATATATTCATTTCATATGAAGGACACGACCCTTGAATCAATTTTTATGATAGGTAAAAATAGGCTTGAATCCGGGTCTTGTCCGCTGCCCCTGTCATTGGGAACAGTCTTCGGTTTTTTGTCCATAACTTGCGATTTATAGCTCTGATTTGGGTGAGTCTTGATGTTTTCGAAACTATAAAGATATATCTACAACTTTGTAGAATGAAGTTTTCCCAAAAAATGACGTTTTATAGGTTAAAAATGGCATAGAAGTCGAGACAGAAAATCTGTCTCTGGACGATTTGGGCCTCACGGTTACTAGATTTTTCATAGTAACCGTGAGGTACCCCAGTTTTCAGTCCAGACCCTAAAGATGACCTACCTCACAGTTACTAGGCATTTCATAGTAACCGTGACCCCTTTAAAAAGTAAAGAACACGGTTATTACTCATCCGGTAATGACCGTGAGGTAGTCTGGCGTAGTTCAGACCCGAAAGTGCAATTAGGTCACGGTTACCATGAATTTAGTAGTAACCGTGACCTCCAAATCATGTCTTGTGCCACGGTTACCATGAATTGGTAGTAACCGTGAACCTCCTTCAAAGTCCAAAACTTGAAAGTAAAAGATGCATTATGAAGCTTAAGATTAATTCCTTTATTCCTAAATCTTATAGATTATCTTAAACATAAAATATATGGTAAAGTACAGCAATAAGTATATGAAATGTATAAGTAAAATAGGAATAAAGTTATAGCAATTGATGTATGGAAATGTACACTTGAATATGATTACACTACACTGATTATTTATATGTACTTTTGACTGCAACATGATAGTTAAAGAATATTACTATATTGATTGATTTATCATACATGAGATATGAATCAAATGATATATGATTACTATAGGAATCAAATGATACATGAGATATGATTAACTGCCTGCACATAGAACTTGGTTGTGGATAGATAGGCATGCCTATAGGGTTATAGTTGCAGCTACTATAGTCTGACTCTTATGAGTCCATAGTTTGTCTCTACATGAGACCATAATTCTGGCCCAATGGGTTTATAGATTTGATACCTTCGGGTATCCACAGATTCGATACCTTCGGGTGTCTACAGCACCCGTTATCCACACCCATAGGACTTTAGCAGGAATTTCACAGTATGAATTGAACAGTATATGTAAAATATTGATAAATACTTGAACAGTTATTTATGTTCCATCTTTATACAGTAATTATATATATGATTCATTATGTTGTGTGAGTGATATTATAACTCTTGCATGTTGATTATAGTACATTGGCATTATTATAGTTTATTGTGTACTTGGGTAACAATCACTGTGAGTGGTTGTTCATATATGTATTGTTCTCCACTAAGCTTTATAGCTTAGCACGAGTGTTTATCCGTGTAGGTACTTGAAGTCAAGGTGCTTTCTGTTGGGACAAGAGCTGCTAATGTAAAGCCAACTCTAGAGATAGAAGAGAGTCAATTCTATTTGTAATTTAAATTTCCTCTTGAATTAAGTATGTTGTACTAAATAATACTAATTAAGAGAACAATTTAATTGATTATATTGAATATCTAATGTAATACTTTATATTTTCTCATAATACATTGAGGTATGCATGTGTAAATAACAATAACAACTAACAGGACTATAAGGGAAATAGATTATCCTATGTAAAAGAACTTATAGAATGGAGAGTTTGGGTGGACTAGTGTGGTCCTTACAAGTCAGATGGGCTATGCCCCTTTTAGGTGGTCGACCTTATTTTGCCAAGGTTTCAGTCTTGCGAGAGTTGGGCGACCTTCCTCTTTAACTTTTCCACCTCTGATTGAGCGAGGAGGGATTCCTTCTTAGTTGCATCATATTTGGCATCTGCTTCTCCCCTCGCTCGATTAGCATCCTCCCATTTCGATCAGGAGAAGGCAGCCATGCCGTGTAAGTGTAAACCTCTTTTTATTAACTAAAAAAGAGAAAAAGCGAGGTAAGGAGGAAGCATAAGATGGATTCACTAAAATAGAAAGAGAAAGACACAAGCATTACCTCTAAGCTTTGTTGCTGAAAAATGGTGCACTCTCGGGCGAGCGTGTTGGGCTCCCCATCGCCTTGAAGTCGTTCTCTTGAAGAAGACCTCAATAGACAAAGCTGGATAGTGCCCTATAATTTATAGACCAATTGTCGCCAAATTGGTCTTTTAAGATTTCATCCAATGATGTAGCCCGCCTCTCAGAAATTCTCCCAACAGCTCACTGAGCGAACTCATCCTGGACAGATTCTTTGCCTTTTACAACAACTTTAGCATCTTCTGTGGCTACCAGGGTCGACGGGCTTTTTTTTGGGCTGCCTCTTCAACTCTTCTTTGCGCAGCTTCATCTATTGAAGCCACGTTTGTCTAAGTTTTTCCCCTCTAACATAGAGATGGCTGCTCTTTCTTCGAGTTGAATTCATCCCTTAGCTGCAACCACCTGAGAGGGCGCTGACCCTCTGCTAGGGGATGAGGAATAGCAGGTCCTGGAATGGGCAGAGGAGGATGAGAAACATGAATCACCGAAGTACCATGCACAGAGATAGGAGCGACAATAGTAGTAGCCACTAAAGTCACGGTAGGAGGAGCAGAAGCACTCGCTAAGCTTTTGAAAGCGTGAACTTTTGAGGCAGGCATGATCTTTCTTTTCTTCGACCTCTTCTCCCCCTTCCTTTGAAGCTTGTTCAACTGCTCTCTTCTGCATTGCCCGTTTGGACAGTTGCTTTGCTATCTCATCTCCTCTGTTCATTGTATCCTCAACTACAACAACACAAAAATGAATAAGATAAGTGCCTTTCTCACCTAACTTGCTACTAAATGCATACGTAATGCATGATTGCTGATTTATGCTTCTTCTTTGCTCCAATTTTAACGCTCACGTTCTGCGTTTGTGTCAACCTCGAAGCTAGAAGACCCATTCGTCGTACTCAATAGATAATCATGAGTGTAGGGCCATATTTTCTCGTAACTACCGCCATCAGTTTTTTTTATGTCATCCTTATAAATCTCCTGACCACTGACTTGGTCTCTCATCTAGGTCGCTCCTCCTGATTGGCTGAGTGGAACTCCAAATTCACCGACCATTCCTATCAGAAAGTATTTTTCTTTGTATCCTTTCATAAAGGAAGGAAGAGTGAAAAGTTTCTTCCTTGGTCAGCTGGTGAAATAGCAATCTGATTCGTCCTTTTAGCTTGAGAGATATAAGAAATGTGTGAAGAGGTCTAGAATCGGTGCCACCCCTTCAATTTTGCATAATATTCTGAAATAAGCCACCGATCTCCAGCCTTTTGAATTTATCTGATTTGGGGATAACCCGTAAGCTCTCAAAATTAATGCTTTAAAGGCACCAAAAAGGAGTCTCATCCTTGCTTTCAAATTAAAAGGGGACAGATGAACCACTCATTGTTGTTGTGATCGAAAGGTCCCTTCGTAATTGCCATGAAGGGTGGATAAGCCATTATAGATACTTTCAATGGAAAGCCAAATCGAGCAGGAATCTCAGCCATTTCTCCCTCTGATAGTTTTGAAGGATGAGCAAGAGGTTCATGCCTCTTGTACTCATCGATGAAGCTCTTGTCTATTGACTCATTGCTACTGAAGTCATTCTCTATAGAGGCACCATTTTTAATAAGGCTAAAATTGCTGGGAATGGTTGAGTCAAATTTTTGGAAAAAGAGGAAATATGAATGCAGAAGAATGATGACCAGGTGGAAAACCGAAGAAGAATTACTTACTTGCTTGAGAAATCTTGTAGAAATCCTTGGAAATTAAAAGAACAAAGGCTTACAATCGTTAGAGTTTAAAGAAGCAAAGGCCTGCAAAAAAGTTTTGGCAGAATTTCTTTAAAGATCGAAGAAACGTGAAAGAAAATCACCCTAAACTTGTCTATTTATAGGCAAAAAGCTTCTAGAATACTCCAGATTCCTCCCATAGGATGGACTCCACGTGTCTTCAATTTATTATGACGATTACGAAGAACAAAATGCCATTCTCGGCACGCGAGGGGCATTAAATGCAAAAATAGCTATTTGAACTTAACAGACACGCCTCTTCAAATGGACGCCTCCTGAAAATTCAAAAAACTCCTGCCAAAAGGCTGAATTCGCCCCGATTAGATCCTTCAGAGGGAACAAGTGATAATAATGGAAAAAAAATTTTCAAGGCCCAATCAATCGATCCAATAGTGCTTGGCAGGGCCCAAAGCCCATTGACAAGAAGGACAAAACGTGAGCTGGAGGACAAGACAAGAAGGCACAAAGTCTGATCGAACTGGTGGGACAACACGACTTATCAATCCACTGACTCAAGCCATCACCCATACTTTTCAACTGCTCCCTGTCACAATCGCTGGTTATCTGCTCCAACTGACAGTTATTATACCCCAAGCACTCAAGTACCCCTCCTTTATCTCCTATAAATAGCCCAATAAATAGTGGCTTCAGGTATTGAACATTTAAGGCTCTCTTTTTAAATACTCTCTCTCTAGAAAGCCACTAACTTAAGCTTTGGAGTAATTACGCTTGGTCCCGACTAGGCACACTTTCTTGTAGGATGCAGTCATTCGATCGGAAACAATAGCTGCCAACTCTCTTTCTCAGATACAGGCATTTCACACTTTATTATTTCAGTTAAATTCGATAATGAAGTTAGTACGATAAATGAAAATTGACTAGAAAAACAAAAGAAAATTTAGAAAATAAGTGAAAAATATACTGTTGAATATTGAAAATGTTATAGCTCCGATGTACCAAATAGCTAGAGTGTTTCTTATATATTATATTGGCTAAAATAAATTAAGTTTGGGTGGTTTCGCTATATGATCTGTTCTTAAAACATTGGACCATTCAATTAGAATTCTATGCAACTATAATTATATATAAAATTTATTAAAAAGCTTACTACTTTTAAAAAAGCAAAGATTAATTTCTTGAAAGATAGGAATTATTTTTATTATAAAACCAATGTGTGATTTTGATGAATTAGTTAGAGTTTTTGTTATTTAATATATATATATATATATATATATATATATATATATATATATATATATGGGAGTGTGAGGTTTAATCATGGAAATCGAATCTTTTAGGAAAAGAATTAGAAATTATATATGCCTAAATTGAGATAGAGGGAGTAATTAAAATGAGATCTATGTTAGGTTGTGATTTTAATTGGAATAAGATATGAACTCGTTTAGTTGAATTTGATCAGTAATTTTGGAATGAGAAAAGAAGTGTTTTATGAAAATAGATGAGTTAGAAATATGCTTGTGAAATAAATTTTGGGGAGAAGCTTAATTAACTGATAGAATTAATATTTTTTTTGGGTAAGTGCTCCATTAAGTTTATGCTTGTTTAGTTTTATTGTCCATAATACAATGGAAAATTTCTAAATATAAATATGTTTGAATTAGTTTGGGCTTTTACTTTTGTTTATGTGATACAAGCTTATTATTGTGTTTAAATCTTTGAGTTTAGATAAATAGTATGTGAACTTGTGATTAATGGATATTTGATATATTGAGCAAACTGTACTGTAATGAATAAATACATCGGACTTATTGATTTAGGGACTAAGAAGCGGACCTTTAACTTATATAGAATTGGTGAGGAAAAGTCTTAATTAGTCATAAGTTGGCAGTAACATGATACTGGAGTTTGTTAAATTAAATAAATATTGGTAATGACTGTTTGGACCACAAGAAAATTGGCTTTTAGGGACCATGTTTTAGTGACCAGATGATCTACAGTCCTAGAAGTAATTAGCAGGGACTATTTTTTTATATGGTCCCTATTTCTCAATCCCTCCATATTAATAAGGAAAAGATTTTATCCGGTCCTTCTAAATTGAGAAATCTGGTCCCTGATAGTAAAGAATAGCGGGACAAAACCACGCCTCAGGATAAACAATTGAAAAATTATTAAAAAAATGGGCTTCCGTCAAAAACAAAAACTCAACCTTTTCTCTTTCAAAAACCTAAACCAATCTCATCTAAACTCAGCTAATCTAAATTTCTGGAAGAACAACATGTAATCCCTTTGTTCCTCCTGTAAATCGTAAAGGGCAACGTGTGCGTGGTGATGCCGGTTGAGGCACGGTCTCTTATTATTCCATTGGCTAAAGAAGGCGCCGTTGTTTCGGCCAGACATATTTCTGCCACTATAGGTTTTCTTTCTTATTTTCGTATTTTATTCTGACAAAAGCACACAACGGAGGGAAAAACAAAGAAGCAAAGAGAGACCTCGAAGAAAAAGCTGAGATAGATTTACAGGTAATAATACATCTTCTACTCTCTAAACCTCCAAAATCGATACTCATACTTCAATTTCAGTGTTGTTGTTTTTCTATTTTTTCTCTATTTTACTGCTTTGGCTCTTTTGTTTTTGTTTTTAAATTTTTTTCCCTATCTGGTCCTACTGTGCATCTCTTCGAATAAATATTCAAAGGTGGAGAAGAACAGCAACCCGATCAAAAGTGTCCTGCTTTGGCTAGGTAAATTTGTGGGTTTTGTTTCTGCTATTTTTATAGTGGATTTTTAGGTGATTATTTTGTTCATATTAAATTAGTTTGCTTAAAAAGTTGTTGGGTGTCCAAATAATGTTCTAATGCAGGCTTACATTTTGACTTATTTTTATGATCAATACGGTTACTGCCCCGAAAACTCATTGAAGATTGGAGGATATTCACTACAGACGTTGACATGGTCTCAAATGATACAGCTTCTGTGTGTGTGTGAGTGTGTGTGTGTTTAACCATTTTCCATATCATACAATTTATTTTGATTTGTTTGTGTATCCGTGAAGAGTATTGAAAGTTGTCTGATTCATTTTTTTTTAATATTTTTACAGTTGAACTTTCTTAAACGCTTTCTTGGGGGTGGGTTTGTTAAGCACATGCAGGTTGGTTGCCCTCCCTTGTGTACTATCTTTACTAGTCTCATATATGTTCTTTTATTTGAATGTTTCTGGCACTACTGTTATTGTATAATAATGTGTGCAACTATTACTTTAGATACTTGTCCCGTTTTAATTGCTTGGGAAACATTAAATTGTTTGATCAATCTTATTTTATGTGTTCCTCTGTATTTGCATGATTATGATGTGTGCATTGCAAAAAATGAGGAAGCTTTTCGACTTGGGCCACATTTCGCTGAATGTTATGGAAACATGGCAAAAGCTTGGAAGGCATCTCTATCTATATGGATGCCTTTGATCTTTAATGAAGTTGTTGAACTATTCATCCTATTTATGAAGTTCAAGTCTAATTAAAGCTGATGGATGTATTTTATTTGATACAGGAAAAGGATGATGTTGATCTTGCAATTCGTTATTATTTGATTTCCATCGAGTCAGAGCTTCAAGGGTACTTGTCTGCAACTGAAGGAAGAGTGGTATTATACTTAAAATTCATTCTTTTTTCCTTTTGTTAAAAACATTTGCTACATCCATTATTTGTTACCCATCCCTGAAACGTTTTACTGACCGGAGTGAGTTACATTAATTTGTTTCAGTATCTGTCCCTTTATTCAACAAAATCAGGGTTCGGATTGAAATTGCTTATTTGTAGATGCATTAGGCATATAGGAAGGATTATGAACAAAGGATAAGACCAACTAAATGTAAACAAGCATGTTATATGTTTGCGGATGAGTTTTATGTTGATGTTACAAATCTGACAAACGAAATGGATGAGAAGCTTGTTTTTGGTCCTTGACTTGGATATCTCCTATGGTGAAGTTTTCTTGTTTATTTATGCTGACCATGTTATTATTATAGGGTCGTTGTCTAGCATTAACTTAAGCTGCAACTGATATACAGTTTTGTAGAGGAAATGTGTGATCTGTCATCAACATTTTGAAACTATCAATTCAATTTTAACGTTTTGGAGGTTATTTTAAAAAATAAAGGACATAAACTATATGCTCAATTGTTTTTTCTTGATGAAAACAAGACTTATTGTATGTTTGGACTTTTATGGCTGTGCATTTAGAATTTATAATTTTGTGTAATTTGATTATTTATTTCTTAAACAAGGTGTTGACTCTCAGCCCTATTTATCATTGCTGTTGTAGTAAGTTATTCAGACTTTGAAGGTTGGTGCATCCTCAAAACTTTATCTATGTGATGTACATCATATAGATTCGTCTGCCTTGTGTAATTTGAAGGTTAATGTAACTGAAACTAGGACTGGTGCTTCCGAGACTTAAAGCAATCAAGAAAGCAGTGGAGAGAAGGAAAATTCAGCTGCTGCTACTGGTATGAGATCCACCAAAAGGGACGATTAAATTGGGGATAGTATCACGGGTTTGTTTGAATGGTTAGGGAAAATGCTTCAATTAGCTTTAGTTGTTTGAACTTTGATTTTGTTTTCTTTTTTTTTTTTTTTTTTTTTGAGATTTGTCTAAGAATGTAGATATTCAACCTGTCACCAGTCTTCTACTGGATAATTTGCTGTCTAAGGATAATTCCAATTTTTCTATTCTGGCTGTCATCCTGTTTTCTTCTTTTATTTTATTAATTTCAGTATTTACTTTGTTAATATCTTCTTGTCCTCTTATTTCTTGTATCATTTTCTTTATATCTTTAACTGATCTTTTAACTGTTCTCCTAATCTCTTAATATCATTTTTCTTACTAGCATCTAATGTCTAGATTTCATCTAGTATATCTTCCTGTTCTGAATTGCTTTTTAAATGATTTAATAGGAAACAAAACGGCTAATTTGTAATTTCTGGGTTTCATCTAGTATATTTTCCTGTCTAATTCATTTACTTTTGTTCTAATTTGTAATTTCTGCTTTATTGATATCTTAACTCGCCTGAACGCCCTTTTTTTTTATGTTTTTCCTCTAAATTCAATTTGATTCTCTTTATCCATTTTCTTCATGTACATCTGCGATGGATTCCTAACACTTTGCGATGGATTCTAAGTAGAATATTTATACCATCTTTGTTAAAATTATCTCAAGTAATTGTTGGTCATGTCTGGATTAGTATAAAAATATTATTTAAATTTAGGAGGATGCAGTTGAATGAGTTAGGTAAGAACATGGAGATCGGATTTTAATTTTATAAAGAAAGAGTTACATAGTTGATATTGCGATTCATTATGGTTAAAAAATTCCATATGATTAGTCGTAGAATAAAATTTATTAAATTATATTGAGATATATTAACTTTTAGGTTGGAAATATATTTTGAAATATATAAGCTCCATATTTTAAAGGATTTTTAATATAATACTTAAAATGGCTGTAAAATAATGTCCTGAAAATCGTGTCGTCAAATTAAATTTATTTTGCTTTCTTTTGCAAATTAATGTTTATATAAGTATACAAAGGTCATGAAAGCAATTAGGATATGAAATAAATAAAATGAATTAAAGTAATATCACTATTATTAGTTAATATGTGACAATACGGAGATAAAGAAGATGGAAATAAATACATATTATGAGTGTGTTCAATTATGCTTACAGAATAAATAATATATTAAATATGATATGTGAGTAAAACACAAATATGCATGGATAATTCCAAGTATGTGCAAGTAAGAAGCAATTTGATGGATGATATGCAATTTATATATATGTGTATGTATACGCTTATGTTAGTGTGAGTGATGACAACAACTTTTGATTGATGATTGTGTTTATTTTTTTTTTCAAAAATTGTTACAACATGAAATCGATATGAGAAATGGTTTATAGGCATAATATGTCAACGTTTATGTGAAAGCTTCTGGTCATCGGTTGCATATTATGAAAATAGTAAATTCTGGAGATTGAGGTAATATAAAGTATAAATTTTGCTTTTAGTATTAGTTGAGAAATCAGGTTTGTAATTTAGTTGGCTAGCTATAGAAACAACTTATTCAAAACCGTGGTAGCAAGTTATGACAACTTGCATAGTGGACCGAAGGAGGTTCCACACCGATAATACAAAAATTGTGATAAATGTAATTATATCGAGGACCATGGGATTTATAGTTTCGTGCATCACACCTGTAAAGTTTCACTTTTCGTACCGCGGGCAAGAATCACAGTGTTATATATATATATATATATATATAATTGTTGTTGTTGCTGCTATAAGCAATTGTGTGTTATTGATTGAGAATTAAACTTTCTAATGATTAAAAATGATTAATTGGAAACTCATGGATATACTTATTCATAAAATTGATATGATTATAATGTTGATTGATAAATATTGTATTATGATAATAACATGTAATTAGTGAAGAACAATTTTGGAATTTGTTCCTCTAATGTATATGATAGTACTTTATTGTTTGTGATAATTGAATAAGTATATATGTAGGATAATAATTGGAAATAGGAAAAGGTTAAGAATTGCATTCACCACTAAATACCTAATTATTGAATATATTTATGATTAATACGTTTATGCAAGAAATGTTCTATGTTGAACTTCAAAGTTGCAAAACTACGTGGTTCTGATTC